>KK114349.1:364944-447293 GCA_000611955.2 Stegodyphus mimosarum | reverse complement strand
TTTTAAAGACATCTTTGCCTTCTATTTTGAAAGCGTACATTTTTGAACGCAGTCCTACAAATTTCGTCATGATCTTTCCTTTATTTTCATCCTTCATTTTACCTATCACCTTTTTATTCACACACGGCATTTTATATACATTATTCGTAGGGTAATCTGAAGTATCGTATAGGTCTATTTGATTTTTCATATCCCTGTAAACATCCTCGGTTTCAATGCTGTATATAAAACTATCCGTATCTGTATACAGAACATGTATACATAACCATTAGATACATGTCGTAATCCGTTAGAAGTTCAATTTCAATTTTTGTGACTTTCATCATTGCATCCCAAGAAAGCCCCGGGCTAGTGTAGTATCATGCAGGATCTAAATGATATGTTTCCATACAAACTTCCCGGAAGATTTCAAAAATGTCCGCCAACAACAAAACATCTGTTTTTACGTATAAGTCCGAATACTCTCCAAGAGTCTGAATATTAAATTCATTCCATACTTTTATTGCATGTTGATAATCCGTTGCTGAAATGCTCTCTTCATTTAAACGGCTGTAAAAAGCCTCTTTAGCTGGAAGGCACGTCTCATCTAATTTTTTAATGTCACTTATGTAATCGTACGGGAAAACTCCTTTCCGTAACAGTAATGCAGCTTGGTTAGTTGAAAATGAAGAATTAATACGAACGAACTGTTCAGGTGTCAAATTTTCTGTTAATTTTTCAATGCTGCTCGCCATAAAGCGGAAAGAATCCAAAAATCGGACACTAAATCGTCCTTTCACCTTCTTGCTAAATGAAATGTATTTTTCTGTATTTTCTGCAATGACATTAAGGTTTCTGTCATCAACGGCTAACTCTTTAATAAAAAGATGAGCATCGTACCCAGACAAGTTATGAAATATCACAGGTAAAAATTGCGGCACTTTGAGCTTTATATTGCACTGATTATGTTCAGGTCCTCTGTAGGCTCCAGTCAAGTGGCAGTGATCGTGTACTTTCCAGTTTGCAACTGTAAATTCGTCACCACATAAATAGCAAATAGTTGCAAGCTCATAACTGTGGATTTCTTCTTCACTTAAAGCAGTCATGGGTTTGGACTTCTGATATATCTCATATATATCTTCTGCCTCTTCCATGATTTTTTTCATGAATATGTTTTCTGCATTTGGGCCCCTATACACTACAGGGGGCTTATAAAAACCATAAGCATAGCAAATATAATAGCAGAAGCTATAAGGTTCATGTTTTTGATATACTTCACTGTATGATGCTTCTGATGCAGGTTGGCAGGATTCAACTGGTTTTGTAATGTACTCAAAATCGGTATATACAACAAATGGAATATGTAATGAATTTTGCTCATTTTTAAATCTGAGCCACATATCCTCGGGCATTTCTATTCTAACAGCTTCATGATTCCTGCAGTATTCGTTGTGCTTTTTTAAAAGAGTCTCAGTTGAAAAATACTAATATATTGTTCGTGTTGATGGTTAGACAGTTGTCTAGACACAAGTCGAGATAAATTTCTAATCCAACAGTAATGGGAAGTTTTTGAATTTGTTATATGCAATAAATTAACATGCTTACTCTTTTCTTCATCTGTAATGAGTAGCGGAAACAAAACAAATTTTTCAGTCAGCCCGAAAACATTTATTGAAACATCATTTTGAGATTCGAATTTCCGTATATCCTTCAAAGGGGTAGGGAATTTAATATTGGAAAAGTCCAGTTCGTTGAGAAAATTTTCATAATGCACAGTACGATGAGCATTTTCATGAGCCGGATATAATGCAGATAATATAGCCCATTTGAAGCATTGATCATCATTGTTTCTGACATTAATCACAGCCCTTTTATTTTTAATAATTTCTGGTAGCTCAATGTATGTTGAACCACGCAGAGGAACATACTTGTTCATGCGAAGTTCTAGCGCAGTAATTGCGTTTAAAGTCCACCCTGAATCTTTCTCTTGAAAATCACTTGCTTCTGCCTTTAGTTTATCCATAGAGTTATCGTATAATTTGCTCAAGTCCGTTTCAGATAAAACGATAGAGTTTTTTGTTTTGAAGTTTTTTTCTTCGGTAATTATACCCTCATCAGTTATTTTTGAGTAGTCACATAAAAGCACACAGTTCACTTTCAGTTCATTTTTTTTACTTCAGTAGAAACTATTTTAATAAATTCACACCGCACTGACTGAAGAAATTCAGAAATATCCAGATAGCCTGAAATATTTTCTAATCTTTCTGTTCGTAGACGACCGCTGAATGCAGAACGGGATTTCAGTTCATTAATTGAAGGCTGAGACTCAGCTGAAACAGATTCTATTTGCTCAAGTAGCTCCATAGTAGGTTGTTCTGGTTCAGTTCGTTGATGTTTCGTCGGAGCAACAGTTGGAATATTCCGCTTTCTTTGCCCATCGTGAATTTTCAAATGACGGGATAAGGTGTCATTTCTCGTGTTCCACACCGTCGACAAGAATATGATGCTGCACCATGCTTTGAATTTTCATGAGGTCGAAGATTACGTAGGTAACAAAACGTAATACCACACAAAGAGCAAGCGTAAGTCCCTGGAACACCATCGAATGGAATATCCAGTTGAGTAGAAGTTAGGTCTCCGAAGTCGGCTACGGCTAATATTTCATCATTAATAGGCATGTCAGTATTCTCAAACTCATACTGTAGGTCATCCATATCGCTAACAAATGTTAACGAAATCGAAGAAAAATGTCTTAACAAGCATTAGAAATTCAGATGTTAGATCCTTAGCTTACAGTTTGACTAGATTATAGTTTTTAAAGTAAAGTCACATTCTCACATGCTTGTTTACACGTAAGCGTCTCAACCGGAATGATCCGATATTGCAGAATGAGCTTTGGTTATTGGGGAGAAGGAAGCTGAAGTCGTGATATAATAACCGACCAATGGGAAAGAATCTTCAAAGAAAGTTTAAGAACCTATGAAAAACCGCGAATGCGTTGGCATTTCGAATGTTTATCCAGCTCTGGAATTTTTCGGTGTATTTCATACTTACTCACATGTAACGTTATTCTTTTCTTATAACAAAGTGGTGGTATGACGTTCGAAGCCAGATTCAGGTAAACATATATAAAACAAATATATTTATTAAAAGAAAGCAGCATTTTTGATTCAATTTCTACAATAATATATGAATATTCATTGAATTTTTTCAATAGAATACCTGTTTCGGTTTCGAAAAGATAATCTGACTGTAATGTTTAATACATATCCAATCCATATTCAATTAAAAATATTTGTAGACAAGCTGAGACACAAAATAAACGGGAAGCAAATACATCTGCAATACTTATTAACAATAAAATAGACATTTTTCTCACATACATGCATTTTGAAAAAGTAATATTTCTTAACTTATGCATAAAATGTGAATACTCATTTTTTTATCTTCATTAAAACACCATTTTTCAATTGGAGAAAGGTAATCTAACTGTAATGTTTAATATATTCAATTCAAAGAGAATTTAGGGATCTATGAAAACCATGAATAGATTCATTTAGAACCGCTTATTCAGCTTTTGCAAATTCCTGATGCATTTGACCACGACACACCTGCACATTTTTTTCTTCCAGTTATACTAAAAATAGGGAATTGCTTTTGATACAAATCCCATATATCTAATATATCCTAAGCATAACAAAAGTAGGTGTCCAAAGTCAGGAAGCAACAATGACTATTACTGGGACAAAACGAAGAAAGCGCGGGAAAAGGGAGATATTTTACAATAGGAGTGTTTTCTAAAGGTAGAAGTGAATTATACCCCTTTCAGAAATTATTGGTCGAGTTCTGTTCACTGAGTATTTTCACAACTAACACTCTCAAAAACTTTACTTAGAAAAGTGGAGTACAACTTGCTATTGATATAAACTGCAAATTGATTTCGAGAAAAATTTACATGTACATACATCTCAGTGCAATTTAATATCTCAGAATAAATTAATATTTCTTTGATTGTAAATAGGAAATTCTGCGAAAACTTCCCTTTTTCTTCGGTGTTAAAAAAATGTGCCTTTAGGAATACGTTGCAATCAATTATTGCACCCATCTAAATAACCTGCTAATACATCATACCAAAAAAAATTAATATTTTTGTGAACTTTTTTGGGGGGGATCGGTAACTGTTCATTAAGGTCAGGTCTCATAAATAAAATAAAAATTTTAAAAAATGCGATATTAGTGATCGTTATTACGTTTCTATATTACAATTATTACAGTAAACGGAAGAATTTTCTCTGTGAAGATAAAAAGCAAATTCATTAATTAACGCCATATAATGATATCATGCAAACTTTTATTAAAACTTCTTTTTTGCTAAAATTCAGTTAGTTTATTGTAATTAAATGCAATAATAATTAATATGCTTCTCTTGAGCATTCGGACAAAACCGCTCCCTTCCCTCTGATCCTAGGAGAAGGTGGGAAGGCGTGAAGAAGGGGAGCGCTTGGAAGGGAAAGGGGTGAGGGTGGAGAAGAGGAGCGCTTGAAAAGGGAAGGGAGGGCGGAGAAGTTGCAGAGCTGCGGAGCTTCTTTTGTTCCAGAATCGGCCTTTACACACTACTCATGAAGTTTACTATCAGAAGATTTCGTACTAATAGAAATAGGATGATTTGCTTCCGCTGTCAGCGTTTTGGACACGGTCTGCTATTTTGTAATAACTCTCCGAGGTGTATGAAGTGTAGCAAAGACCATCTTACCTACACCTGTGATTTACACCTTTTTAGATGTAAGCAGAATCATGTTCCTTTTTCATAAAGGTTTTATGAAATTTGAAGTTCACAAAAATATTAATTTTCATAAAACCTTTATGAAGGTTTTATGAAATTAAAATTTAATTTTTAATTTCGTTTTCGAATTAAAAATATAAAAAAAATTAAATATATAATAAAATTAAAATTAAATATATTCATAAAGGTTTTATGAAATTAAAATTTAATTTTTAATTTCGTAATTTTAATTAAAATTTAATTTTTAATTTCGTTTGTTCATTAAGGTTTAATTTTTCTCCAAAATTCGCCCATGAAGATCTAAAGTGAAATCAACACCAGTGTTGAATAAAATACTTCTAAGAAGCTTCTAGACCCAGGAATGCATTCTCAGATGGTAAAGCTACTGTGCATGCGTCAGCTCTTCCTGATAAGATGATGGATTCTAACGCTGTGAAAGATTTATTTTCTGGAACACAGTTAGATAAAGTCGCTGGATTTTTCATTAGATTATTGAGGTTTGTTGAATCTTTAAGAAGAGAAATTCGGAAGAAGAAAAGTTGCAAATTGCATTGTACTGTATTGATACTATTTTCAGGTTTATCAGAAAAATGAATAGACTAAAGCCCCGTTCACAAGAGCAGATTCGACCAGTGGCGAAAACCGGTTCTTCCAACATGTCCCATTTACATGGCGAAGAAGCATTAACTGTTTCTCAGAATGGAGGAGGAACCTGACAGAATTTTCCTACCTCTCAGGGGCAGGGCAAATGGGGAGATTTCCGACACTGCACTGCGAGATTGCGCGGTTCACTTAATTTTAGTAAGCAACATGGCTGACGTGCAATCGAGTGCTCGCTGGACTGTCAGCGAAACAGTCGCGTTGATAGATGTCTGCGGATGTGATAGCATACTCCAAAAATAGATGGAACTGTACAAGAAACGGATATTTATAAACAAGTACAGACAACATTATCTGATGCTGAATAATTCAGAAATATCATTGAAATTAAAACTAAAGTTAAGGAGCTCAGACGCGCATATCGGTTCATAGCGACAAGGGGCTCGGTACCTTTTGAATGATTTTTTTTATTTATAAACTTTCATCTACTTTTTATGAATATTATTAAAAGTTTTTTACGACAAAATTATTTTAATTGTTAACAAAGAAATAGTTTTTTAATAAAAATTTAACAATTAAAATGTCTTTCTCCTCCTACAATTTTCAGTGTTCCCCCCAGATTTTTTTATTGTATTTATTATTCTTAATAACTTCAAGGATTGATTTTGCAATTAATGCATTAGTTTCTGAGAAAAAAAGTAAAAACACTTTTCCATGTAAAATCTTTAAAACAAATATGATCTTCGTCACATTTTCATTTCAAATAATTTTTCTTTTCAGTATTTTGCAAAACCCATCCTTGTTTCTATAAAGTATATAATTTTAAATAGGCAGTAAAAATATCAAATAATTTAGTCCATACCTGTATATGTTTTAGGACTTAAAGTAAAAGGATTTATAGAAAAAATTAAAACTGAGAAAACGCAGTTTAAAGAATACAAACTGTCTAAATAGTCATTAAATCATTTCAAACTTCCTAAAAATGCTATTACTGAATTTCAGTTCATAAATAAATGTAAAAGTTTAGTGCTATTTATACATTTGGTTAATATAAATATAAATTACAAGCCTTTATTTAAAACATTATTTGGCCAGAAAGATTGCAAAAAAATCATAAAACGCAAGTAGAATTTTTCCTTACATGTTTTTGTTTTATGAAACACGTTCAAAATAATTTTAATACATGAATTAATTATAATATTGTTGCATGCGTACAGGTTTGTAATAGATTGATAATAGTTCGTAAATTATTGTCATTGCACACAGGTTCGATAATAGTTTCCTTAAATTTATTTTATCAACCTAAGCACTTCGAAGTTCTGGAATTTTCCACAGAAATACTCGTACAAGTGTTTAGAATGTCACAAAGTGTACTCAGTAGTTACGCTTCAAATTACTAAGAACGTTAAACACAAAGCAGTGCAAAGCACATCTTAAGAGAAAGCTAACTCGGAAATACCTCCGATCTCACGCTGAACTAACACCTCGCAACAATAACAAATTATATAGTGTAAATAACATCATGAAAATAGTGTTAAGTAATGAGATTATTACTTTGAAACTGATGTTTCGTAATGATTCCCAGGAAAAACCAGTATTTCCTATTCTGCTTCATTGCATATCTTTTAAAAAAGTAAAAAATCATCCATTTAATTTTATTTATAATTTTTATAAATGCGAAAAGTTTGTTTTATAACTTGTAAAAATTTCGGAAGTTTGTAACCGATATATTTTTAGATATGAAATTTTAAAATTAATAGGTGTCAAAAAGTCTAAAACTACGAGCGATTTTCAAAAATTGTCCCAAAACAAAACAAAAAACAACCAAAAAAAGGTACATTTTTTTCCCACTGTGTCTTATGGTACAAAGAGTAATGTTCTGAGATTCTCAGTTTATTTAACGCAAATACTTCCAACAAATCGTTTCAACTTTAAAGAAGAAAAACTTGAAAAAAAAAATCTAACCCTCTAAAAACCAAAATTGTGACTTCACATCCAAAAGCAGTATATGTGTAAAGTTTGAATTCGATTCTTATCGGGAAACAATTTAAAAATCGATGACCATCTTTTAATCATAGCGACAAGCACCAAGAGTGAGCTAAATAAAAGCCTATAAAATAATAATAATTATAATTATAAAAATTATAATGCACGAATTTCAGGAACCTGGAAGTACCGATTACGAAATTAACAACACAAACAACGTTAAAAATGTGTAAACACTATTAGAAATCAAACACTCGCACAGTGGCGTATCTGTAAAGGGAAGGAAGACGGCGGTCTTCTGAACAGATCCTAAAAATAAAACTCCTTCCCCTCTCCTTTTTCTCCTCTTGCTAACGGCAGCTGTGCGAAGGAGCGTTGCATGTGAACGGGGCTTAACTGCCCCAGGGCAAGATAGATGGCGCCATCTCTCGAGCTTGGTACGTCTTTACAGCTTCAATACAACTATCCTTTAGTGTCAGTTATGTTTTTGCCTCCTTTTCTTCAACTTCATGATGTGTATTTTTTAGATTAAATAATTTTCTACGTTCAGCGCCCTAGTGCAGCTTTAGTTTACTGAGGCGGCAAAAACTAGTTTAATATACTAGCTGAGCGCAGCATAATTTATAAATAATATGAAATAAAGCGTCAGTTCAGTTGCTTATAGCGAACTTAATAAAAGATTGGAAGGTCCTAACAGATATATCTGTTTGTGATCACCAACCCATCTCCTTTTCAATCGGTTTTTCAAAAGATTATTACATCAAACAAAGGTTTAAGACCTCTTATGGTGGACATGAAAAATTTCTGAGACAACTTCGTCCAAATGTTCCTCGTATAATAGATTTATTTGACTCGAGTAACTCCAGAGAGGATCTGGAAATAAATTATGACTTTTTTATAACTACCTTGGTGGATGCAGCTAAGACTTCATATAAAATTAAAAATTTACGAATTAAAACTACTACATCTTGGTGGAACGAATTGTTAACAGTGAAAAGGAATAAAGTCCGTGCATTGTGGAGGCGCATGCAGAATGCAAGAGATGAAGTTAAGAAGCTATCTTCTATGGATGCTTATAAAAGAGAACTGGCGCAATTCAAAAGATTAATTATACGGACAAAAAGCGAGTCGTGGAAAGCTTTTTGTGCTACAATTACTGATCCTAATGGAATAACACAAAAAATCGCAACGAATAAGGTTTATAGACCGCTTCAATTACCAGTGGAGGTCGCACCGAATTGTAGCACATTGAGAGAAAAATTTGAAGCAATACTAAATGAATTATTTCTCCAGGATCAAGCATCTGATGACTCTGAAACACATAAAAAAATTAGAGAGAACTTTCTTAAACAGAATTGGTCTTCAAGAGCAAGTGACCCAGCTTTACTGGAACTTGAGGAGTTGGCTAATATAGTTCGTTTCTTACCGTTAAAGAAAGCTCCTGGACCTGATGGGCTTGATAATATTATCATCAAGGTCATTTTTAAAGATTTTCCCCAACTACTTCTGTCATTATTTAGAGCGTGCTGGAAATTAGCTTTATTTCCAAGGCCAATGAAGTTAGCTGAAATTGTTCTATTTAGTAAAAAAGATAAAGACCCCTCACTTTTATCTTCCTACAGACCAGTTAGTCTTCTTTCGTCTTTGAACAAAGTATTAGAAAAACTAATCCTGAACAGATTAAATTATTTTTTGCTTGAAAATAAAGTTCTTAATGATCTACAATTCGGTTTCAGGAAAGGGATCTCAACGGAAATGGCAGTACAAAATCTAATGAACATAGTTAAAAACAATAGAGAAAGAAATAGACATACACTAATCATTTCGATAGATATCCGCGGCGCTTTTGACTCAGTCTGGTGGCCGGATATCTTGGATGCTTTGGATTCTGCAAACTGCCCAATTGAGATTTTAAATTTAATTAGAAATTATTTAGATGCTAGACACATTCAATTAACCCTTGACAATGAAGTCTACTCTAAGGAGTTGCAGAGAGGTTGTCCACAGGGCTCATGTTTAGGGCCTACCTTATGGACTTTGGTTGCTAATTCAGCGTTTCATTTGTTTGAAGATTTCGAACAGGTAACACTGCAGGCTTTTGCAGACGACTTTTTATTGATCGTTTCAGGAGTTAAAGAGATTGAACAAAGAGCACAAAATGCAGTTAATATGTTTGTAGAATGGACAGATTCACACAAATTAAGAATTTCCGAGGAAAAAACCACTATGATATTCATCGGTCGAAAAGGTAAAATGCGTAGAAATCCTTCTGTTAAAATTAAAGGAATGCCTATCAAATGTAAAAACACTTTAAAGTATTTAGGCTTCACAATTAGTAATACACTCTCTTGGATTCCACATATTAAAGACCTTAAGCAAAAATGTGCATTGCTAACAAATAGCATGACAAAAACCATGGGCTTAAACTGGGGCACTCCCCCTAAGGTGTTGCGTCTTTGGTACAAAACAATTACTGAAAGAATTTTACTATACGGAGCATCCATTTGGGGCTTGAATATGACCAAGAGCATGTGCAGATTATTGAACTCAATTCAGAGACATCAATTGTTACTAGTTACTAAAGGTTATCGTACAACTTCGACAGCCTCCCTGCAGATCCTGGCGGGTATTCCTCCTTTGGATCTGCAGGCACAAAGAGAATCACTTTTGGGTAGAGTGCTTAGACTGAAATTAGATACAAAATTATGGAATAGGCTTTACTTGACAAATGACTATGAATTGAAGGCTCCTTCAAATCTTGGTCATCCTGCCTTTTTAAATCTGCAAATGGCGGTTAAATTAACTTATGAGGCTCCAGCAGCCGGTGACATAGCTATTTTTACAGATGGTTCGAAAACAGAACAGGGCACAGGGTGTGCCTACTGTGTATTCAGAAATAATCACAGGGTCCATATATGGACTAGACGACTGGAGGATAGGAATACTGTTTTCCAGGCTGAACTTTCAGCGATTAATGCTGCTCTTTCATATACTAGACAGAATTTTTCGGGACCAGTAAAGATTTTCACCGACTCGTTTTCTAGTTTGCAGGCAATTTTGGACATTACTAATACTAATCCGGCTGTTCAAGTCATCCAAGAAAAATTATTGAAATTTAATGTAGCTGAAAGACCAATTCTTACCTGGGTGCCAGCTCATGTTGGCATACTGGGTAATGAAGAAGCGGACACTTTGGCTAAGTCAGCTGCCAATGATCTTAATCGTAATGAAATTCCGACAAAACTGCCTGCATCATGCTTGAAAAAAGAAACCTTGAAAACATTATTAATAAAATGGCAGGACAGATGGACTAGCGAATCTACAGGAAGAAGGGTTTTCTCTTTTTTTCCAAAAGTCTCACTTTGTCAACGCAGCCTATCAAATCATCATACTCAATTCTTCTCCGGTCACGGACCCTTCAATTCATATCTTTATCGTTTTGGACTTAGTGACACTGACCTTTGTACTTGTGGGATGTTGGGAGATCCCGACCACTTTATTTTTCATTGTGAGCTTACTAGTAACTTTCATATGAAAAAACCATCAGACCAGCATAAAACTAAATGGGCAGAATTATTATTAAAAAATTCTAGTGAAACAAAAAAATTCTTGAAAATTGTGCAAATTTGTCAAAACGTTAACTCGGGTATCAGTAGGTCATATTAATCGGTCTATTTCTCGACAATAGGATTTTTGTATCTATTTTGTGAGATTATTTTTTAGGCTGTAAATGGATATATCTATTGCTTGTTGAATAATCTGGTGTTCCATGGCAATGTTTTGTTTGTATACCTCAGAGAATTCTTATTTAATGTTATATGATTATTTGGTTAGTGATTTTTTTTATTTATTTATTTTTTCTTGTATTAGTATGATAACTCTATATTTGTAAACAATTTGTTGGCTTCCCTCAAAATCATGTTTAATTTAGATTTTATCATATTTTGAGCATTATGCTTCTTTAATTTAGGTCTTAGAGACATGATTAATATTGATGTAAATTTTATTCTCTTTTACAGTAGCATTGATCAGTACTGTTTATTGGTAATTAGTATCTGACTGTTGTTATTACTTTGAATCTTGATTATAGTTACAAATTACAATGGTTCTTTAATCCTGATACTGTGAAGGTTAATGTTCTATAGTGGATATTATAGTATTGTCGGATTTTACTTTATCTTGTCTCGAAACATTTTGACATTGTCAGACACTGTCATTTTAATTTTCGACTTCAATAGGTGCTCTTGTGATTTAGTTTTAATTTTATGGGTTTTTCCGCATACTGTATTGGGAAATTTAGTTGAATTATTATACTTGTATTTATAATGCTAATGTACAGTATATATTGTTAATTTTGTTTATACTTAATATTGTTTATACGTTAATATTAGTCTTATGTTTCTTACTGCCATACTGTTTTAAGAATTGTATTATAATTAGTTGAATTAATATACTTGTATTTATAAATGCTTTTTTTTACTTGTATATTACGGTTGCATTTAAAAGTTTGTATTAGCTTTGGTACTTGAATTCTGGTAGCATATTTCATTATGCATTGATTTTGGTACTTGGATCCAATAAGATAAGTTGTAGTGTAAGTTAGTGTAAGTTGTGTGTAAGTTTGAAAATTATGTAATCAATTATAATCAGTCTCACATTTCTGAACTCTCTGTTTTGCATTGTGATTTGGTAATAGTACTTTGTAATTTTCGATATAATTCTGATTGTAATTTATAATTTTGAGGTTCATTTAATATGAACGTTGAATTTTAGAAGTTGAAGTATTTGACTTTATTATTTCTTTCACTGTGTTTTTAATTTTGAAAAGTGTATTTGTAGTAACAATTGTATAATAGACTCATATCTATGTCTTGGAAGGCCTTGTTTGCCAAAGTATCTTTTGCTTTGAAAAATAAATGCTTGGAGGCAGAGGCCATAATCCATGTGAGGCAGACGATTTAGTCAGCCAGGAAATGGAGCCTCTGTTCTCTGGTACACCTGTTATTGAGAGTGGTTTTAACTCCGCGTGAACTGAGATATCAGATTTAACTTTCTCTTTACATGCGCTTTTTTTTTATTTCCTTTTATTTAACATTTTTAGTAGTTTGAAGTATAACTATCGATTATACTGCGTGATATTGTGAACACTTGCACGATTATCTCTCAGGAAAATTCCAGCTTTCTGTTATACTACTTCTTTGGATAAGAATAAATTTTATTAACCTTTTATCAGACTCGCGCATTCAATAAATTACTAACCCGTATGCAAGCAACAATATTTTTAATATTCTGTTAATTTAAAGAAGTTTCCCATTCACTCGTTTACTCACATTTTAACAAGTTTTCCCATAAAGACTCTTATTCGTCTTCTTAAAAAAATATTTTTCAAACGCATTTACAGCGACGCCGCGTTTCTCCCTTTTGAAATCTATGTAACTTTTTAACCATGCACATTGTGCAAAAGCTAAAATTTTGTGATTTTTTTTAATACCCAGTCCTTGTTCTAGATAGAATTTTAAATAATGGCAAATTTAATTTTTTCCAATAAAAATCTGGAGTTAATTTTTTGCAAGGCAATGCATTTTTTACTTTCAGTTGATTACAAATGTTTTACTTTCAATTTATTACATTATTTTGTTCAATTTACTTACAATCATTATTTCATAATATATTTTTGCATATATTATTGTCAAATGGTCTGGAGCAAGTATCAAGATGTAATGTCTTTTACGTAATTAAGTTGGGTAAATGAAGTTCATCTCTAAACTCCAACCGACGTCTGACTCCTTTTTGGGTGTCAAGAATATTGAAATGTTGTATTTCTTCTGAAGTCAACCATTTACAATGACATAAGGTAAATGTTGACACATAACGTAATCATATAAATTACTTGCCTTAAGTCTTAAAATATAATTGTGAGGTTTCTTTGGGTCATAAATAACTTCAATGTATGGATGATTTGCTTTCACGTATCGTTTGCCTAACAGGCATATCCCCTTCGCATCTGGGATTCAGTCCATGCATAGACTTTCACAATATGCAATAGTTTTAATTCGATTTTTGCATGCTTTAGCTCAGCAATCCAAGTAAGATCTGCTCTAGTAATGAAATGAATAGGATCTGATTGATAATACTGTAGCAGCATCCTACAAAAAACTAGAAAATACTTCAGCTAACAAAAGATTGTCAGCATTCTGATACAGTTCTAAATAATCTGCGAATATTTTGCATTTAAAGAGTTTTATATACAAGTTGTGCATGCTGATACCCTTTATCTGAAATAGCACTATTAATACATTAAAAAATACAGTTTCATTCGGTAAGCATATTTCCTTCCAAACGGATTTTAAAGGAACGATTTTATGAGGAATAATTCCTTTTCTCAAAAGTAAAATTTCATTTTTGAAAAAAATGGTTAAAAACTTTAAATTTTTTATTCGACTTTTTCAAATTTTCTACTAAAGTGTCTAATGAAGCAAGTATAAATTTACATGAGTCAAAAGATATTCATCTGAAGAAAACATGATAAAGTTTTCTAAATTAACTGGAACAATATGAACACATCTGAAAATAACTTTTGGCATATTTTAGAAAATTAAGTATGAATCATAATTGCGTGAATTATGTATCGCAACGGGAATAAAATACATGTTCCTATAATTTAAATTACAAGCGTGATGTGCTAAGCGTATATACCCATCATTCCAACGAGAGTGATCTCTTTCCGAATTTCGTATGGTAAAGAATTTTTCCCACACATATGACGGCAATTCCTGTGGCACATTATTTCAGGAGTCTTAACCATAACAAACATTTCTTTCTTTTTCTTCAACAATTTGTCTGACTGACATTTTAGGGCATTTAAGAAATTTTGTATTGCATTCTCATCTCAGAAATATTGGTGGAAAACTATTTGATTCTCTACCTTGGTCACCAAGCGTGTATAGTTGGTGGAGTCATGGTGTCCCACAGCTGCTGTGAAACTCTGCAAATCCGAAGGAAGTCATAAAGAAAGATTTTTTTGTTAAGACCTCGATTCGAAATACAAAAGAATGCTTTAATATTTGTCTTAAGTTTGTAAATTTAATCGTTAAGTTTTTTGGAATGCTTAATTTTTGTTGAGCCTTCCCTTCACATTTTATATGCGATTCTAAGCTCGATTTTCTTTAAAAACCCACTGAACAGATTTTATACAAATGATAAACACCTTTGCGAACATTTGACGGTCTATCCAAATTAGCAATTAAAAAAAATTATTTTTATATAACAACAAATTTATTTTTTATTTCACGTAAACATTACATTGTTTACTGACGCTTAGGGGGAAATTTCGTTTTCTTCAAATGAAAATACATTAATTTTTAAATTATTTAGTTTTTTAAACTTTTTAATTCCGTTAAATGAGATTGGAGATTTTATTTTCTTCATTCTGAAATATCTCAAACAATTTCTATTTCTGTTTGTTTTCCTAGCATATAATTTTGCAACGGCAGCATAAGAAAAACATAAATTGTTTTCGAGCTTAAAAACGGCCTTCTTATTTTTAATTTTTGGGGGTAGTTCTATATTTTTACGTCCTCCTCTTATTTTCCGCAAATTTCTCATATATAACTGATACGTTTCATCGCTCAGCCACTACCATTATGTACGAAATTTCAATAGAGGAAAATATTTTCCGTAATGCATTATCTATTGTATTAAATAAGTGCGAAGGCGTTAAAATACGCTCACAGTTGGAATTAAAATAGAATCTTCTTTTTATTTTATCCTCCTCCTTCTCATATTTAGTGAATAATAGACTAATGTGTATTGTTATTCTGATTTGAAGATTGTTATTTGTGTTTAATAGGGAAGATATTTTTAGAACTCTCCTCCTGCAACCCATAAGAATCTTTATAATGCTGAGAAAAAGTTCTGTATGACCTAACAGTCCCACGATGTGCCTCTCTTCGTTCCCTAAATTTTATCACATTGCTTCAGAAGTACTTTTTAAAGGTTATTTATTTTTTTAAATTTGTTTTTACATATGCTATTTTTCTTCTGTTTTTATATATTACTCCATATGGATACAAGCACGTTCCAAAATGTTGAGTTGAGCTATGAGTATATTAAATCTATTTGGTTTCCATTGGGTTTCTTGCATTTGTTCGGGCCAGACCAACATAATAGGATCTTCTGAACTCTTTCAATTCCATTCGGACGTTTTGTCCTAATTTAAGTGTTAAGACGTATTTTCCTTGTGCGTTTTCGTCAAATCAAGATCAAATACAGGCTTTCTTGAATTTTCTCTGATTTTTGCACTTGTTAGTTTTCATCACCTTGGGAATCGTCCTCCATCAAGAAACTATGTTTTCCTTTTTTATTGCATTCTAAAAAGAATAATGAAATAAACCAAACACCAAAATACTAGTTTTGTTTCATTCTTACGCATTTAAAAACTACAAACTGACAAAGAAGTTTTCATACCTTTGCTGGCTGATGCTATATCCATTTTTAGATAGCACGCACACATACACATCAGCAGGGGGACCGCGACCGTTATGTTGCAGTGAGCAGACTTGTCAGGACTGAGTGTTCTGTGCATATGTTTTGCAAACATTGTGAAGTACTTACTAAAGTACAGTCCTGATTCTGGAACAGGGAGCTGAGAATGCGCTTTGTTCTGATGTAGATACTGTGCTGGAGAATAACTGCACTTGAAAGGGATTTAAAATCCTCTTTTATTAAATCACTATTATTTACACACTTCCCAACTCGGGAGGGATACAGAAAGTAAAAGACCACACTTGGGCCTAACTTAACAATCAAATAAATTTATACTAAACCTAAATAGAAATTTAATTAAACTTTGCTCGCAGAGCAAATCGCGGAGTTTGGCCTCTAACTAAATGGTGCGTAGCAAGAAATACTAATACTAGCGCACTTCAATTTATTTTAATAAGTAATCACGTAGTAAGCACTATGGCTTATAATTTTAACTGCTAGCTGGTCAGGCGAACGTCGAACAGAATGACCGTGATCCGAGACTAAAAGCTCTCTCACACTAAGAGTTTTCTACCTCTGGTTTAAATAGTACTTGGCTGTACTTCAAATTAGCATAAGCTGAAAACGCGCGCTTCTTCTGACGGGAAGTTGAAACAGAGAAGAGATAGAAAGATTTAAATTAAAATAAAACTTTGTTAGTTTAACTAAAACCTTACAGACTAAAAGGAAAAGTGTATACACTTTTCTTACCTCAGTTTATATATCGGACTGTCCTCATCTCTCTGCCCTTGTTTTTCATATCTTATCTTCATCCTTTCGCTACTGGCACGTTACACAATGTATGACTCATTTCAACAGAAAACCCAAACATTTGTTTTCCAAGCACGATATTCTTTTCCGTCTTGCGTTTCCTTTCTCTTCGCAGACAGGAATTTCGGAAAACAGTTTTGGAATGTATTGACGGGGTAATGCACATTTAGTTCAACAAGAAATATCTGCTTTTTTTTCCTTGTGGTATAAGGTGTTTTCCCATCTTCTTCACATGCCTTCGTGGTCAGCACCCTCAACGCATAACCGAGTGGTCCATTGTTCTATTTTTGGCGAGGGCATTTTTCATCTATCCTGCTTCTAAAAACCTAATGACTCTAGAAGTGGCGCCCGAACTAAAAGGTGGTGGATAATGATTCTCCAGCACCACGATTTGGGGATTAGGGCCCCTAATCCCTAGTCGCCCTTTAAAAGGGAAAGTGTATAAGGTATTTCTCACCGCCTTCTTCGCATGCCTTTGTGATGTGGTGGTCAGCACTCTCGACGCGTAACCGAGAGGTCAGTGGTTCGATTTCGGGCAAAGTCATTGCTCATTTTTTATCTCTCCTGCTTCTAAATAACCTAATGACTCTACAGTGTTAAAAATTAAATAATGTTATCTAATTTTTGCATTTTTCTAATATAACCTTTTATTTTTTTACCTTTACATATTTTCTTTATGCGAGGCAAAATAACAGTATTTCAAATTATATTTATTACACAGTACTTCAAATTCTAGAAATTCATTGAAAATTACTCTGTGCAGTTCAAAGTGTGTATTCTTTAGAGCTTTCATTCCTTAACGACATCTTAAAAGCAGAAATAGTAATTTGTATTGATAATAAAGATTCAGTCGACTTTAAGCAGAATCGATTCTGATTTGTTACGACGTAAATATTCCTAAATGAAAATATCTAAATCAGGTAAACGGAAAAAGGCTCCTGAAAAAATGGATTTGTAAAAGGTAGACTTAAGATTATTTATCCTATATGCTCTTCCAATTTTTGCCATTTTTAAAAAAATATATGCTTCCATATGTTGTTTATTTACATTCAATTCAACATGTTGTTAAAAACATGATGTATAATGTTTTGAATATGATGTTAAATCAGAAGATGGAAGGATGTTCCCTTCTGCCTGTTGAGTAATTATTTATCTTAATATAAGTTAGCTCATAGTTTTACGTAAATATAAACTATATTTTATTAATATTGTTAATAAGAGGCAGTGAAGTTTAGTTTATTGTTTCAGTTTATTGTTGTTCTAAAAGAATCGTCTTTAAATTTATGTATTAAAATGCTGGATTCTCTCAATTTCTCTACAAAAACATATGATGTGAATAAAAACATCTTTACTTTTGGAGCATTTGATGTGTAATAGTGCAGTAAAGATATTAACTGTCCAACTTCAGCAAAGATATTAACTATCCAAGCCTTTTTTTATCTTGGTGTTCAAGTGAATTTTCGGATTGCATCTTCAGTGCGAATCTTTTCGTCTAACGACGAAGAATCAATATTACAGAAATAAGACAAGAACATTGTATATGATGTATTTTATATATATTAAGAATAAATGAAATCATAGGTTTTATATTCTCTAATTTTTTAAAGTAATTTCATACAGTATTGTGTACAGTTTTGTCTTAATATAAAGTTATTTATCTACTTATCCCTAGCATGTATCATAAAGGATTGCAGTATCCATCTAAACAGGGGTTTTAATAATTCAATGCCTTTAGAGATAAATGAAATATAATTACAAGATCTACGTGAGACAAAAATGGCAAATATGAAAAATCTATTGAAATCAAACATTTTCGAGTCATTTCTCAACATTTTAAAATTTGAATACTTTCAGTATGTTTGGCAGTTTTATGTAATTTGAGTATGATTCGGGAATTCCATTTTGGTTTTCATTAATCACTCTTTTATTTCTCTTATCATACTTAGTAATATTAAATATTTCATGCTTCCTGTGGTTTTAATGTGAAATACTTCATTTTATTTATTAGTGTTAAAATAAAATTAATAGTTTTCATTTACCTTTCTTTAAAATTATCATTAGATGTGGCGGGATTAAATTTTGATTCTTATGTTTGATCAGTTCTTTATTAATGAACAGGCACTTCTTTAGTTGTTATTTCCATGATCTTATGAAGTAAAAGTGGGTATTTCTCAAAATTCTCTTCCCTATTGCTGAAAACCGCAGTAAAGTCGAATTCCAGCTATTAATCTAGGCTTGAACTGAAGCGTCAAGAAAGCTAACTTGACGCTGCTTGAGGCTAGGCATTCGTTCTATTGAAGGGAGGTACTTGATTATGACGTTTTCATGACGTAAGAGGGCACGCAAAATCGCAAGAGTGTCGCATATTCCAGTTGGTAGTTAATCGTTAGGAAGGGATCTGAAGAAGTTAATAGCAATCGTCAGTACAGAAAGTCTTGTGTGCAGACTCTTAAAATGGCTGCTGATAATGGACAGAGAACAACAGAAGTTGTTCGGGGACAAGTATTTGAAGTTGGACCACGATACAGCTCATTATCGTATATCGGAGAAGGTGCATATGGAATGGTAGTGTAAGTAAATACAGGCTGCCGTACTTGTCATGTTGGCTTATTCTCGCTGCCAGAGGTTTCAGACTGTACCTGTTGAATTGTAAAAATATGCATAATTTTAATATTTTTTGTGCATTTTATGTTGCTTAAATTACAGCGCATAATGAAGTTATGCAAATGCTTTAATTTGCACTTTGCATGCACGCATTTGTGCATTAATCGGCTCCTTGTACCGATCTGTCATTTGTTTCGCATACAACAAATTGAATTTCCATCCATTATTGCTTACAGTAAGCAAAATTTGTCTTGGAATTGGTATATATCCTTTAGCATTCTGCAGTTAATATGTGCTTTTGTTTTTGCAAATGCATTAAATAATTCGATGCGCTATACTTTTCCAGAATGCGTTATAGCTATTTTTTACTTTTAATTTGTGCGAGCTGAATATAGGCGGGTGGTGGAAATGTTTATTTTGTATATATTGAAACTGGGAACGTTAGTTGTTTTTTTGTTGTATGATTATTTTGCATATTTAATCTAATATGCATGAGTCGTGCTCTTCTGTTGCTATTTCCTGTTGCTCATTTCATTCTTTACGTATTGTTACCAGACATTTTATAATAAATTTCGTATGGTAGTCGGCATTTCTTATCTTTCTTTACCTGGGTCATAATAATAATCAAATAAACTTTAAATCTTGCATCACAGGGATGTTCTCCATTTCAGCCCATCTGTTGTGTTTAGTTTACGGCATTCATTTTATTTTATCCTCTGTGTTTACTAAGTATCTAGTTTAGAAGTTGAGTTCTTAAGTTCTAAAGTGCTTATATTATCATGAAACTGTTTCGTACAAAGAAATTTTCTTTATAAAAAGTAAAATGTATTGTTCTGAAAAAGTTACCTTTATCATATAATTGATATTTTTGTTTAATTTAAAAAAAAAGTTTGACTTTTATCGTAAGAGCACCACACCAAGCATTAATTGTTTTTAAGTTAAAATTGTTTGAATTTACTAAATTAAAGTTATCTCTTATATTTCATTAACATTTTTAAAATTGTTTTTATTTGTTCTCTCATAAGTGGTATTTGCTTTTAACTTTGACTATAAGTTTGATTAAATGCCTGTTGTGTACCCAGAATCATGAAAAGCTGTTTCGTATAGTCATTGCTTTGTTAATAAGCACAGTTTCCTTTTTTATTTTAATTTGGGCATCGAGGATTTTAAACTCATTAGCAGTTGCAGAGTGGGAAGTTTGATCTCTATTTGTTGTTCATTTTAGTTTAAAAAGTAAACAACTTCCTACAAAGGTTGTGAGTGTATTAAAATTAGTGACAGATAAAAGGATGAATTTTTGTGTCTAAATTCACATCCATGTGTTGCATTTATCATAAATCTTATTTAATTATAAAATTGATGTTCAGGAAAGTTTGAGAATTTATTGTTACAGTATGAAGTCAGTGTTTTCCTATACTATATTTATAATGGAACTACCACTCACTTACAGGGAGAAAGAATTGTACACCAAATAATTTTTCATCGAGATCATAAAAGAGCTATCTGGAAGTCTTATATAAATTATTGGACATAAATAACATAAAGATAACAGAACAAAATCAATAATGGTGGTTTGGTAATAGTTTTCATTGTGGGATATTTCTCTCAGATTGCTTTTGAATTCCAAAACATATTGTATCCATGTGTTTGGAATAAGGCACATGCTTAAACATCCTCCTTCAATGCAATTAATGTTTCTTTCATCATAATATCAAGAAAAAATATCAGGTTTCAGTGATTCTGTGAGCCATGCTGGTATGTTCAGATTTTTAGTGTCTTGTAAGTGAATATTAAATTTTAACACTAGAAGCATCAGAGCAGTCATTTTGGCTGCTTTTGTCATTTCACCGTGGATTGCTGAAACACTTTTTATCTTAAGAAGTCACACATTGTTGGATTTTCCTAAAAAACCTCAAAAATTATTGGTACCAAATATAAATCGAATAAAATTAAAATTAACGAAGATATTATTAGTTATACCTAAAAGCACCACGAGCAGTCATATTAACTGGTTCTAATGTCCACGGAAGCAAAGGTGGTTTTGAACAGTGAAGAAAATTGGACAGTACCTTTAGAAGAGCTTAATGCTTTTATTGCTATTATTTATGCAAGAGGAGCATATGGTTGCAATGATATGGATTACGATTTTTTTGTGGAATAATACATGCAGTCCTCCTTTTTATCGAGAAACAATGTCTCGCAATAGTTTTCGAGATGTCATGAAATATCTAAGATTGGACTTGAAGTCAACTACGACTCGGTGATTAGAAAGGGATATGTTTGTACTTTTTTCAGATATCTGGAATAATTTATACAGACCTTTGTGATTTTCTATATTACAGGAGAAAATCTAGTTTTGGATAAGCAGTTATTTCCATCCGAAGCCAGGTATAAGTTTATACAGTCTGGTTTGTTCAGTATATGCTGAGCAAACCAGACAAATTTGGTATCAAATTTGGATGCTAGTCAATGCAGACTTGGAAGTTCATGTGCAATGCTTTTCCACATCTTGGAAAAGATACATCAAGAGGTGAAACTGAAGTTCTTCCTGAAAATGTAGTAATGCGTCTTCTAAACCGTTATCTGAATTCAGGTAAAAATTTGATTGTGGATAATTATTTTCCTAACTCATTAGCTAAAAGCCTTAAAATGACAAACACAAGTTTTGTGGACACAGTAAGAAGACATCGAAAAGAAATTCTGCATGAAGTAAGGAAATCAAAAACCCAACTATTTGAAGCAGTTTTCTAAAGAATGTTGAAATTACACTGATGGTCTATTGGGGGAAAAGGAAGAAAAATTTCCTACTACTAAGTACCTTATGTCAGAGTATAAATGTAGTGTCAGAAAATGGAAGAAACTTCCAGAAACAGTAGAGTTCTACAACAAAACCAAATGTGAAGTTGATATCCTTGACCAGATGATGCATAAATATTCTGTTCAGGCTGTTTCAAGTAGATGGCCTACGCTGACGGTCTGTCAGGGAAAAAGGAAGAAAAATATCCTTCTACTAAGTATCTTATGTCCGAGTGTAAATGTAGTGTCAGAAAATAAGAAGAAACTTCCAGAAACAGAGTTCTACAACAAAACCAAATGTGAAGTTGATATTCTTGACCAGATGACGTGTAAATATTCTGTTTGTGCTGTTTCAAGTATATGGCCCATGATTTCTGTAATATGCTGGATTTAGCAGGAACATATGCCTATGTTATCTACTATAAATTGTGTAATAAAAATATTGCAAGGCACAGCTTCCTATTTCAGTTGGCAGAGTAGTTAGCTTCATTTAAACAGAAGGAAAAGCACAGGATTTCTACAGGAAATTTCCAACTCTAGCAAGAGACACTTAAAAGACACCAGTGCCGGATTTTGGTGTAACAAAACAAGCGATGTGTGTAAAAAATGCTCATATTATGTGTGTGGAAAATGCACTTCCAGTATTGAAAATGTTGTGTTGTGCAAAAATTGCAAAAAGCTATAAAATGCGCTTTATGAAGGGTAAGTTGAAATTTATAATAAAATATCTATTTTTTATAAAAATAATCTGTTATTTAAAAAAGTCCTTAAACACCTATGTTTTTAATAGTCTTAAAAGCATTATAAAGCACATGCATTTTAATACATACATTTAATTTGCTGAGCAGCCAATTTAACTGGCACTTCTAGGTAGAGAGAAAGTTCAGCTCTTCTAATGTTAAACAAATATCTTTGTAACAATACATCTTCTGAAAAAGTTATTTTTGGTTGCGTTTTCTTGTGTTCCTGCATTTTTCATATATTGCACAAAATATGTATATATTTAAAAAATATATTAAATAATTGTGTATTTTTCCTTATTTATTGTATGACTATTTCTTTGCTGTAAGATATAGCTTTATGCAGTATAGAGATTCGCAATCGTTGGGACTTTGGCGATTCTGGGTTTAAGGTATTTTTGGAATTTAAATCATCAGTTTAAATCTGGTAAAATGCCATGTAGACCTGACGACATTGAAGCTTCACTTATTTGCTGTTTAGATCAGATAGAAAAGTACTTACTAAGTTTGGCCAATATCAGTCACTGTTGATGTAATGTCATTGGCCATTGTACCCCTCCCTAGTCAGTAGGTGTTTGAAAATGACAGTCGGGAATCTCGGTTAAAAAAATTGGCGTTATGGTACACCTTATATCTTTAATTGACTATTATAGTCTCCATTTCTAAATTAGTAAAGAGGGTTATTATTTTATTTATATTTCGGCTGCTGGTTTCCAGCTGTGTTCTATATCAGTAAATAATTTATTATCAATTTTATTAATGATTTTATTTTCTAATTAATGGAACCTTGATTATGCCACTCAGTTTCCAGTGCTTATTCTGATATCAACCTCTTGATCATGATTGACCTCCTTAAAAATTTTATGAACCATCAGAGAGTTAATACTGATTCTGTTGGGAACTCCTGATCTAGAATGAGTTAACAATTCTCTGCTCTGGAGCCTAGTAAGCAACGGAATTTTTTTTTAATAATTAGAGATCTTTCTAGTGCACCTCAGACTAATCAAAATTGTTTAATACATTCTAGCTTGCTAATCATTTTTGACATACCATTTCAGCAAAAGCTTACCTTTTAGTTCAACAACAAGGTAGATGCATCCTTGTAGGCATGGCATTATCGTAAAAACTGTTCCATTCTAACAATCTGGTTGCATTTTTACTAGTATTTTGCAGCATGTGACTGTTTCTTCAGTTTTACTTTTTGCAAAACCAGAATTCCGAGCTCGACACCTGATAATTTTTTTTTTTGGTCTTATTTTGCCTGTAAAATTTTGACTTTTGCCTATGACTTAGCTGCCAACTTGCTCCATTTTTCAGTAAGTGCCGTAGTAGATCACAGAATCTCTCGGTTTTTACTAAGAAAATCCAAGTTTACATATTCTGCAACAATAAGTAAAATGTATTGTATTAATGAAACGTAGGTTGACCCCCACTTAGATGTTACCAAAGTTTTCAGGATGTGCCAAACTTAGCTACTCTACCTTACATTTCTTTAATTTTAACAAGCAATGTTGCCTTTTTTTGTATGTGTTCTCTTTGTTCTATTGCAAATTCCCGTGTTTTTATTAATAACCAAATCATTACTTTTTTTTTAATCTTAAATTCAATTTTAATGTATGCATGTGTGGTATTCACCCTATAGTGAAAGAAACTGTGATAAAAATTTCT
Source organism: Stegodyphus mimosarum (assembly GCA_000611955.2). Lineage (NCBI taxonomy): Eukaryota > Metazoa > Arthropoda > Arachnida > Araneae > Eresidae > Stegodyphus > Stegodyphus mimosarum. Next base: position 422,843 of record KK114349.1, on the reverse strand, counting down.
TCAGGAATACAGCTGCCACAAAATTCAAAATTCTTTTAAGGAACGATTTTTTAAATTTTATCTAGAAAGTGATAGCCATGAAATTTTCAACAGAGAAATACTAAAAAATACCTAAGTAAGTTGATTGATTTTCTTGATAAATAGTGGTTTGGGCAATTTACTGGTTATAAAATGCTTATGTTATTGTCTATGCAGATATATTTGGTACTGGGACTACTTCTGGCCATTGTGTGTATCTGTGTAGTATGGTTGAATAATGTTAATTTCCTTGGGAAGGTGAGAGAGGACCAACAAGGTTTGCATGATAGGTAATATTTGCCTCCTGAGATGGGATGCAGTTTTTAACCCAGTTGGTACAATCTTTAGGGATGGAGGGCCAAACAAATTGAGATCAAATTAACTTTGATATGCCATGAATACCAAGACATAAATGATGTAAATATGTGAAGATTTTCTTGCAAAATTGCTCAGAGATATAGGATTGAGCAATCCCCGTTGACAAGTCATAATAAATGGGTATTTCACTATCTGGTGATGTGATTTCCTTAAATTGCAACATTTAGAGATTATTTAGTAAGCTACTGTCTGTGAACTGGTTTATTGAACTTGGCAATTTCATTCTAATCTGTGGAGTCTGTCATAAATGTCATAGTAATAAATGCTGTCAAGCATTTGGTAGGTTTTCTAGAATTTGAGGGAAAATTTTAAATGTTTTGTAGATATACTATTTATTTTGTGCATTGTATCACACATGGAGGTGTCTGTGTTAGGTAACTGCACTTTGCATGTTTCTAATTTTCTGTAATGAAAAATTTAATATGTTTGTCTTTATGTAAAATATGTTATTTGATATAGTAATGATAACTCTTAGTTTAAAAAAATTAGTTAATATGTATAAAACACAGAATACAGGGCTCCTGTGAACTAATTCATTCATTTTCTTTATTGTATATTCAAAATTATTACACCCGCAGCTGTGAGTAATATGTGAAAATACCCTGAAACTCGCAAGTTCTGTGCACTCATCAAATGTTGTGTCTGTATGATGAGTCATATGACACACGGCCAGGCAGCAAGTTGAACTCATTGCACACATTTTATAGCATTATCCTGTCAATGGTCATCACTGCAACATTGATCTGTTCCCTGATCTCTTCTAATATTTCTGGGAGTAGGAGTATGAAAACAAGGTCCTTAATATGCCCTCCAATCAAGAAGTCTCTAGGCATTAAATCAGGTGTCATAGGGGTGGGCAAGGGAAGAAAGTTGAGGTCATCCTCACAAACATGCCTAATTCAGAAGTTTGTAGGTCTTGTCAACAGACTTAAATGTTCCTATGAGGGGTATTCCCATCCTGTTGGAAGACAAAATCCCTGGAATCAGCAGCCAGTCGTCGAAACAACTGCAACTTATCCAGGTAACTTGCACCAGTTACAATATTTGAGAATACAAACTTGATGAGTTTGAGATTATTTTAAATATCACTTCTATTTGCATGTGTAATACTTTTGAATATATAACATTTGAAAATAAATGAATGAACCTTTTATAGTAGCCTTGTATTTGTCTAATTAGAATATTCTTAGCTGAATTAAATGGTAAGTAATTAGTAGTTGCATGCATGTGGTACTTAATTAGAGCTCCTGCTAATGTTACAAATTAATGTTGTTATTTATTTGGTGACACTTCCGCCATTTTTCTGGAGTGGAGGGTTATTTAAGAATTTTTGTTTACTATTGTCCTTGTAATTTTTATGTAGATTAACTCTTGAGTGCTGGCATTATATTATCTTGAATTGTAAAACAGAGCATTTAATATAAATGAAAATTTCCAGTTTTTAAACATAGAATCTTCTACTCGTGTTTTATCTTGAACTAGGAGCCTTAGTTATTACAAAGGGAAGTAAGATGATGAGTGTTTCCTTTTCCTTCTAGTAGATACTGTGTAGCTATTTCTTTGTAGTAATGGTTCAAATAGTGATTAAACAGTAGGAATAAATACATTGCACAGCTTCCATTTCATTTTTAAATAAATCTTGGAGATCTATGAAGAAAATAAAAAATCAGTGCATGGAAGAATTGAATGTATCATCACATGCTTAAAAAATGCAAAAAGTTAAAAAACTGTGGTTCAACTTGGAGGTAGACATTTGACACCTACCGAAGTTTCCAATTTGAGATAAAAGACAAGTACCAAAAGATTTTGCCAAGTTTTAATTTCTTATATATCAGTAGTTTATTTACATTTGCTATTAAAAGAATTCTCTTCATGCAAATGTTATTAAAAGAATTCTCTTCATGCAAATGTTATTAAAAGAATTCTCATTATGCAAATGTCACAATATTACTGAAGAAGAATTCTGATTGCTTCTCAGCTCAGTGATGATTAAGTTCAAAAACATTTCTAGATCTTCTCACACAGGTCAGTTGTTTTTAAGGCTTACTAAAAGTTTCTGCTTTTCTTATGTAACATCCATCACAAAAGGAGGTAGCCTTTAAGTGCTTTGCCATAAATAACTAGGAACTAAGTTTTAATTACTTACATTGTTAAATATCAAATTTTAACTTAGTAAAAATAAGGGTTTTTTCATTTCATATACTATTTATTTTAGTTGTAGTCTTGATCATGAATGAAATTCTTATTTGAGAAAAATACTTGCAGCAAGTTGTGTAATTAAAATTTCTTTTTCAGTTCTGCTGTGGATAATGTAACTAAAGAAAAAGTAGCAATAAAGAAAATTTCACCTTTTGAGCATCAAACATATTGTCAAAGAACATTGAGAGAAATAAAGATTCTCACAAGGTTTAAACATGAAAATGTATGTAACTTTAAAACTATTTTTTCATTTTAATGTTACTTATAATTATGTGAAAATATGAATTTATTTGCAGATTAAAGAACAGAAAATGAGTTTTTTTAATGCATCAGTTGCACCTGTATAATTCTGTATTTCAAGTGTGTTACGGATAAATAATTTTTTCATTGTGAAATGCAAATTTGATATGCTATTAAAAAAAGTGTCATTGCATCACCTATGTAGTCAAAGTTTTCTTTGCCTTTCCTTCATCTGATTATCAGTTTTTCTACTACAGCTTTAAAAATTTGTGGGATTTTAGAGTCAAAATTTTCAACCAGTGACGTGAAAAGGTGGGGCAATGTCAAGTGAGTATGGAGAATAGAAGTTTTTTCATTTGAGTTCCTTAATTTTTTTGGCCAAGTGATCCTTTCAGCTCCTGATTTTGTGCTACCGTATTGCAAAATAATATCATTTCTGTTGATCAGAATAGAATGTTTCTCTGTGATGGCAGCTTTCAGTCAGTATAATTGATGACAGCAAAAATCTGCAGTAATAGCTTTCCTGATATCAAGCAGCTCAAATTGAACGTTGTGAATGTTTTGCCCAATACACATGGCAGAACCTTTCTGTCATAGGTATTGGATTTTGCAATTTTTATTAGTTCTGTAGCAGAAAACCATTGTTTTTTATTACTAACATATCTTAAGCTCATCTCTCATTTTTAATAGAATCAGAAAAGTTCTTTTTTAGTGCTATTGATGAGTAAAATGCGTACAAAAAAAAATTTGGATTTTGTTTTCATTATGAATCATGGAGTACCTATACACTGACTGTCATGCTGGAATTTCCCAACCAAAGTGTTATTTAACTGTTGTATAAAAATTAATCCATTTTAAAATTTGGCAGGAAAAATTTCTTGTACCTATACACTGACTGTCATGCTGGAATTTCCCAACCAAAGTGTTATTTAACTGTTGTATAAAAATTAATCCTTTTTAAAATTTGGCAGGAAAAATTTCTCTGGGTTTTCTACCATAATATTTTCTTCATCAAATTGATCTGAAGGACCATTTCTTGGGACATCTTTAAGGCCAATATGAAATTGAACTACTTTTGACACTTGCAAATGTTTAAACAATTATCTGTAAATCCTACTGCTATTCATACTTGGCAGTAGTTGTGTTCTGACTGTAATTAAATTGCAAGCACATAATGTCAACATACAAGCTTCTCCAAGTTTATTCATTTCTTAAAGGATATTGAATACTCTCGAAAAAATCAGAGTTGAAAGCATAATGTGTATGGCTTTTAATAATCTAAACTGGAATGAACTTGCTGCTAGAACAATTTTTAGAAATATGCCAAAAGCCATTTGCCACAAACTTAACATGTTTCACTGAGGCTGGCTTGCTAAATAAATAACACAACACATGGACTGTATTTCCTAAAAAATTCTATCCACTGCTAGCCTTGTTGCCACATGCAAAAGTAGAAACAAAGAAATCTACACACATTCTACCACAATTAATCATAGATCAATTACCTTCAACTTCCTGTAGGAGCAAATTGATGAATGAGCCATCTAATAAACAAGTTAAGTGATCTTAGATTTTATACAGTGCTCTTAATACTCACATGAACACCTGTGCTTGCAAAAATCGCATCATTTAATCCATATCTTTAATATAATTGAGAATTGGAAAAGAATTTCAGTAATCTGATAAAAATTGATGATAATCTGTAATTATTCTTGGTTGGATTCTCTTTTAAACCAATGTAATGGTTCATCAAGTTGCAAAAAAAATTGGCATTTGCAGTCTTGTGCTTTACAGTATACAGATGATTTGTAAGTTGGAGTTAGTAATTTTTCTCCCAAATGTTTTAGTAATAAATGTAAACATTTTTTTACATTTTCCATGTTACCTTTATTTATAAAATATCATGTTCTTCACACTTAAACCATAAAATTCAGTTAAAGAACAATATTGCAAAATAATTTTAAACTGAGCATATCTTTAGAATTTCCTGTACGCAGTCTCATGTACTGGAGATAAAAATGTTTTTTCTGTACAACGTTGCCATTGCTCGCTTTTGAAATCCTCGACAACAATTACAGAAACTATAACTGATAAAAGTTTTATTTCACTGCCTGTCTTAACTGTGCTGTATCATACACAACTAGATGTTTGGCTTCTGCCTTGTGGTTGATATCAAAGGCAACTGTGAAAACAGTCTAGAACATGTAAACATCCTGCATTTTATTGACATTGGTAACTCTTTTGAGCATATTGCATTCAAGTTTCAATTCATTTGAAAAAGTAAATTTTTATTCCATTGTGTTGGCACATTTTAAATTACTTTGGACTCTTTCTAATACTCTTTTCAACATATGGATTGATTCCATTCAGTTTGCAGATGCTTTGGTAGTTTCTACTACACTGGTGTGCAAAAATTAAGAACAAAGTCGAAAAATTAGCATATCAGCTGAATGAAGAGGCAGGGCGGACAGAAAGACCAATCAGGAGATTAAGTAAGGTGATGTACGGTAGCACATGCGCAGATATGCAGGTAGACGTAATGGGGGAGTGTCTGAATAGTATAAAGCATGTTGTCGGTGTAAGATCAGTATTTCTGGCAAAGAGATTGCCCACCGTATAGCAGTTAAAATCACACCGAGTTGCTGCCTTAGCGAGAAATGGCGAATAATCAATCTGTTAGACGACATCTGGATGCTTTTACCCGAGGTCGAATCATTGGGAAGTTGGTGGAAGGCCACAGTGTGACAAGTGTGGCTACAGAGTTCGTAATTGCTCACAGCATCGTTTCACGACTTTGGAGACAATTTCAAACTACAGGAACAGCTATCCGGGGGTTTAGTAGTGGTCGTTTACGAGGAACCACACCCGCAGATGACCGGTATATAGCCTTACAGGCCATCCGGGGGTTTAGTAGTGGTCGTCCACGAGGAACCACACCCGCAGATGACCGGTATATAGCCTTACAGGCCAGAAGAAACAGGCGGCAGACAGCGGGAGAAATCGCTAGACACATGACACAGGCGACTGGACGACCGATATCATGTTTTACCGTGGCCAGAAGACTGCATGGTGGTGGTCTGTTTGCACGACGCCCTGTACGGTGTGTACCTCTAACGCCTGCCCATCGGAGAAGGCGTTCTCTGTAGCGCCTGGAACACCAGACAATGAATGGGGACGAGTACTCTTTACAGATGAGAGCAGATTTAGTCTGAGTTGCGATTCTAGATACATACACATCTGGACAGAGCGGGGGAACACGCAATAATCCCTTCAACATCATCAAAAGGGACTGTTTTGGAGGTCGCGTAGTTCTCGTTCGAGCAGACATAATGCTTGGTAGCCGGACCGACCTTTATATCTCCCAAAGAGGTTCGTCACCTGGGACTGGTATTGTAACGAGGTTCTTCTTCCTTACATGCATCTTTTCACAAGGGCTATGGGTCCTCAGTTCCTCTTCATGGACGACAACGCTCCACCTCATCGCACAGTTGCTGTTGGAGAGTGAAGATATTGAACACATGGATTGGTCGGCAAGGTCTCTGGATCTAAATCCCGTCAAGCATGTACGGAACTTACTAGGGAGACTCGTGGCAACACGTAACTTATCGCCAGTAACGATTCCGAAACTGCGATTGGTGCTACAAGAGGAACGAGCAGCAGTGTCTCAACAGCTCATTAACAACCACATATCCAGCATGCACAAATGATGTGAAACCTGCCTAGCAGTCAGGGGAGATCATATCCCCTATTAAAGACCGGATGTTTCTTGCTGGACACCCATCACAGGGATGTTTCGGCCTTCAGTCGCATTGTGCTCCATGCTACTTTTTCAATAAAGCTTCTTTTTATCCCTCTGATTTCTCTTTTAGTAAGTGTTGCTTACATTACTCATGTCCTTACGTATTGGGGATCTTACGGTATTAAATGTGTTGATTTGGAAAGCTTTTGTACAAAGTTATATTGAAAAAACCATCTCGCCCTTAATTTTTGCACACCAGTGTATAGTATGTTGCTTATAATTGGATCTGCAAATAAGCCTCGCTGGAATTCATCAATGATAATGATATAACTCAATATGTTAATCTGTTTTACATTGGAAAGTTCATAAAAGTACCGTGCTTTGAAATTTATGTGAAGCCTCTTGAAATAAGAGATTGGAAACTCATTTAAAGCAAGATAGAATCGGAAACAATTGGTATTTTTTTTAAAATGTAGTGATAAATTTAACAGTAGTTGATCCATTTATAATGGATAGTGATGCAATAATTGTTTCTTATAAATGAAAAAAATGTTTATGTAGTTATTTATTAAAGTGCAAATCTTTTATATGACAAGTTTATATTTACAGGAAAATTTCTTTTTCGAATTATTGAGTAGCCTTTTTAACGTTTTGTCATAAAAATGCATAAGTGAACTTTATTTGTATTATTAAAGATGTTGATTAATTCTTATCGCAGAAGTGAGTAACAATTGCTCCTAAAGGATATTTTTTTAAGGTTCTTTTATTATTATTGTATGTATATTTATATTGAAGTAAATATTTTATTATGTGGATGTTATACCATACTAAATTGTAATATTAATGTATATTTATATTGAAGTAAATATTTTATTATGTGGATGTTATACCATACTAAAGTGTAATATTAATATATCACTAAATTACCTGAAGTAACTATTATTTTTAATAAATAGAAAGGAAAGTTTTTTAGTGCTGTTATTTACATCTGAATATTTTATGTCTAATAATTCTTGTACTTTGACAGTTTAAATTTCATGAGTTAAAATTTGATTTTCACTGAAGGGTTCATAAAGGATGTTTTCTATAGTTTAAAATATGTTTGCGTAGTTGGGAATTGAAACTAAAATATTTTATTATTACAAGTAAAATATTATAAGTGTTATTCAAGGAAAATTTCTTTTATAAAATGAAACATGAAAAGTGTGTTATCTTGGAACAAATTATGATACTTTGTTATTATAGTGGCACTCGAAATTTAATCGCTAATAAGATATCTTGGTTGATTAGTGAGCAATTCAGTCTTGGGAGCAGTGTAATAAGCAAGTACCCAAATTACTTTTTGTTAAAGCCATGTCAGTGTCAATATCAAGAAAACCGTAGATCAGAATTATCTGCTGTTTTTATTTGAAGTTTGGAAACGAGGCTGTTTTTCAATAAAATATAGAAATGAAATAAAATGTATTTTAAATTAGTTTTTATGATAAAGAATTTATGAACATATAGCATTTCATGTTTGCTTTGTTGAAGGCATATGTTATAGGAAAAGAAATCATACCATTAACGTTTAACGTTAACCATTTTAAGTTGTATGCTTTGTTCTGCAGCAGTTTGAAGAATGATGAAATTCTAGAAATTATTCATTGTAAATATGTTTCAGTTCTTTGGAAAATAATCATGTATAAACAAAAGTTAATAACTGTGATTGTTATGATATTTGAAGATTTGATTGGTACTTCCTTCTTAAAGTAGCCACCATGGCTAGGTGCCAAAATTGGCATATTTAATTACCATATTTGGTAATGTGTAACTTATTTGATTCTGAGGCTCAGCCACCAAAGGCTTATGTGTGGCTGTTATAATAAAGAAGTGTCAATTAATTTAGTGTTTAATTGCTGTATTTTTAATGATTTTTCTTTTTATTTATTTTTTGTTTTTATGCTTATAATAGCTTTCTTGTGAAATTTCTTTTTACACTTTGTGATTTTATTTATTCTATTCATTTAATTTTAACACTATAATCAGAGTTGGGGGGCAGAGAAAGCTAGGCAAAGATATTCGTTGTATGTAGAATTACTGCTGTGCACAAAATATGAATTTGATTTTAGCGTATGATAAAAAGGGATTTATGCATTACTTATAAATTTTACGAGTTAAATTTTGTTATTTAGGTAGTATTTCGCTAAATAGTTAGATTGCTTTTAAATATATTTTTGCAACTTCTTAATAACTGAGATTTTCATTTTTTTTTTCTAGATAATTGATATAAGAGATATATTAAGAGCTCCAACCATTGACCAAATGAAAGATGTGTATCCTTTAGCGATTTATTTTCAAAATAAATTGTAATAATATTTTGATATATGATATTGATCTACTCTCATATATTTTGTTATTACTTGTTTTTATTTGTAATAAAAATTAATTTTTGAGCTTATTTAATTTTATTTTACATTTTGAGATACAAATTTCCAAACCTTGTTTTGTATGCATGGAATTATAATTCTTAGAATTAGGAATAATAACGTTAGATTTTATTATAATTAAATAGGATAGTGCAAAAGTTTTCAGGATAAAAAATTATACTTATGTATTATCCCATAAATCATGGAAGTGGCTACCATTGAACCAGAAAATGGCCAGAGATCCTGCAAAAGTTACACCAGTTCCTGCAGAATTCTGAAGGAACTCATGCCTCTTTATTTAATAAACAATTAGTATTTGACTCTCTTCATTTCTGCATTCCTTAAAAAGGGCTTTTGTTAATTTCTACTATTTTGTTAGGCCCTTTGATTTTACTGAAAGTTTTGTTTAGAATGCTATGAGTACAACGTTCCTATGGATAATTGTTCCAGTCTAAGACAGTTTTGTTGGCCATAATCAGCTAAGCATATTGTGTCCTTTAATGCACACTTTTTTGATAAGATCCCATAACATTAAAAATAAACCACTGCTTGCTGCTCTGTAGAAGGCATATCTCAAATTTTAATCATTTTATTCAAGATGCTAGAATAAATAACATTAACAGTTAATTTATATCCTTGTTCATAAAATGAAAATGGGCTTATTGAAAATTGATCAGGGTTATATGAAACGAAAGTACGGGTGTTATGAGGTTACATCAAATAAAAGCATAGATGTTTTTATGTTCACTTATCCATAATTAGTGCTAAATATTGCTGTTTGGCAACAGTTTCACAATTAGCAGGATAATACATTAAGTACTGCATATTTAATATGATAATTTTTTAAATGGTTTCTGAAAATGAATATATTTTTTATAACATTTTCATCTAATTCTAACATTTTTTAATGACTGTCCTTGTCATTATGTACTTTGCATGTATGTAAATAATATTTGTTTCTACTGTGCTGAATTTTACTTCAGGAATCTTTTTAATAAGATAATCTGGAACAGTACTGGGAGAATTCTAAAATTTTAACTTTCATTTCTATTGGAGATATTGATTCATGTTAGATTATTATTTTTCACCAGTGTTAATGATTATTATGATTATTATTTTATTATTATTATTATTTTCACCAGTGTTAATGATTATTTCACCAGTGTTAGATTATTATTTTTCACCAGTGAGCCCAAGCCATCAATAGATGTTGGCCGCTGCCAAGGCCGAAAGCAGCGGTCACTTTTTTATGGAGGCATCTATGATAGGTGGGCTACCATTGCCGCCTGTGATGAGATGGACAAATTATATCCATGCCTTCTCCGGGATTTGAACCTGGGCCCTTCGGTACAGCAGTCGGTTTCTGACCACTTTCTCACCTGGGCAGCTTGTTAAATGATTATAAATTCAGACATTTCATGGCCCTAAATTATTTTATTTTATGTTATATCTTTAAGGTATCTGATTGCTAATATCCTGGTAATATTACGTAGATAATATCAGTGTCATTCATATTTATTCCATAGGAACAGTTAGATATCTTTGTAATATCTGAGTAGGATATTAGAAATGAGAGAGCATTATTGCTACTCAGCATGTCAACCATGTTTGCCGTTGAGCATTCACAGCTACTATTAGTGCCTCTTGGGTTTGAATTCATTTTTGTAATTTATCACTTTGACAACATTTAAAGAGAAACTGTCGCTCAATCATGTTAATATTTTTTAATATTCATCGATACTCTTCTTTTATCAGGACTGGAATAAAAAATGTATGTATATATGCATATATTTGTGTGTGTAGATATACATACATATATACATGTGTGAATACCTACATTTCTGAATCCGGTCCCGATAACGGAACAGTACCTATTCATCTGCTATTCACGAAAATTGAAGATCTCTTGTAATTCATGCGTTGATTGAAACTTTCTTTTGTAGCAGTGTGCTTTGCCAACTACAGCTTCTACTGTATTATAAGGAATATAATGACTTCTTTAAGGATTATTTTTCATAGATGTGAAAGTGATTTATATTTCAAAGAAACTAAATAAAAATTAGTATTGAGTATCATATAGCTAAACCCTGCTGAAATGGTATAGTAGTTAGCGATGCCTACTGTGGTACTGAAAAGCCCAGAGAAGGCATAGTTGTAACATTTGTCCCTTCGTAGGATGCAACAATGGCCACCTATCAGGTGCCCTCACAATAAGGCGACCATATCTGGCCTTAGGTGTGGCCCACCATTGGATTTAAAAAAAAAAGGGGGGAAACTAACCCTACCACCTCCACAGAAGATCAAAATTGTTTGGTGTGCAGTATGTTACAGAAATTTTAATTAAATTCTGCTACATTAAGTTTTATCTCTAAAGATAAAACTGCAAAAGGTCACTTAAGTCAGATTTTTTAAGGTCGTCATAATGTTCATCTTTTGATATGATTACTGTTCCAATTACTTCTCTTTCCTGTGTACTCATAAAAATTTTCTAATGTTTTGAAATGTCAAAAATTTTGCATTATATCCATAATTTTCTGTCTTGTAAAAGATGTATTCAAGAGATACCTGGGACTGATACATTCAATTTTAAAGACATTGCCTCTGGTATAAAAGCAGCTTTTCATTGACAAACCAAATTGGAAGATGCCCATCTAGTAGAAATCTGTGCTGTCTGGCTGCTTAGTAAAATGTAATATAGCTTTTTACAAATCATTATCCCATGGGAGTTGTTCTTCAGGAATTTTTTATAATATTAAGATTGAAAGTAAAAATGTGCAGCTATGGGGTCAAGATCTTTTGCTTAAACGTGTTGTAGAGTTTGCTTTAAAACCTAATTAATATGAGGGTGCATAATGCGGTGTAGTTATATTTTGTTTACTGAGCTTGTCAACATGTTTAACCTTACTGCATGCCTAAACCAAAAGACTAGAGATAAATGAATGTTCATTTATTTAAATCTATTAAAAAAAATTGTTTGTTGTTTTGAACATATTTGCACAATTCACTGTCACACATTCCATACAAAATTCTCAATAGAATAGTTTTGCTACTGTACAATGGCCAAATCATCACCATTATATTGACTTGTGTTTAAGATAGAGCTGTATTTGGTATTTATTTGTTGCATAAGTACAAATGATTTGTCATGTGTATTTGTTAACATTAATGAGAAATCAGAACTAACCAATTAGGTACTTGTATCGAAAACAGTGTGAAAAATTGCTTAATGTGTCATATTGCACCATTCTAAACTAAAATAATTATATACATGAAATCTGGGCTGTTTCATTGTAGAAATGTTAAAATGCTCAGACTTGATCCTGAAAGTGGATAAAAGTTTCTGGTGATCCCTGCGTGGTGACCAGAACACTCAGATATTTACCTTTAAGGTCCATGGGTTTGGACACGATCGGATGTAAATATTTTGTAATTACATTGTAAATATACATACAAATGTATATATTTTCTTTTTCTGCAATATTTCTGAGTCCTAAGTATGTGAAAAGAATAAATTTTTAAACAACATTTCATTCTTAACGGAATCAAATGCTGTACTTTTCGCAGAACAATTTGATTTGAATGAAATATTTTCACAAATTTTTGTTAATTACATTAGAAAAAAATTTTAAATAATTCAATTTTATTCAGTTAAGGATTACAAAAATTAAAGTTTATTGTATTATTAATATTAAAATTATGCATTATTTCTTTTCTATTTATAGAGCTTCCTAAAATATTTTGTTAAAAATTACATGATTTTTTTAGCTTCCGAGGCATCTTTTAAGTAGAAAAATCTAAGTCAATTTATAATTAATGCTGTATTCAATCCATTTCAAATTAGAGAACCTTTTATTTTAATAGTGAAATAAGTTAAATGGTACTTAACTTTCTCTAAATCTTTCTGAAAGGGAATAAAAAAAGGATTTTTTAAATATTATTTAAAACTCCTTTGGCAGGATACACAAGTGTTTTGACCTCTGTCAATTACCCTATTTTCAAATTCTTAATAAGCTGTCTTGATGATGTGGCACGTTCACATCATCTTGATCGCACATGATACTTCCTCCAAATTCACAACTGTACTTTCTGTTCCGCGCATTTGTGTAAAACTACATAATTTTACACAAATGTGAAGTAAAAATGCTACTGTACCAAAACTAATGTTAAAGGACTACTGTATTGTTAGTACTATAACTAATCCCTTGTGATATATAATTTTTTCAAAAGACATGAATTTTATTCAAGTATACTTAGGTAACAAAAGTAACTATACCAAAACTAATGTAAAGTACACAAATGTGTGATTACAAATCAAGGAAAAGTTAACGTATTGGCATATCTGTGTGTATATTTAATTTTGACAAGAATTGCAGCATTTGGTGGTAATTTTATTTTTTAATTAACCCAAATAAGTGTAAACCCAAAGTGATTATTTTTCAGTTATATAAAAATAAAAGGATGAGTTTAAAATGAGCAACTATAAAGCCTCTCCTCTAAAATTTTTAAAAAGTACATGTTACAATATGTGGATGACAAAAAAATTAATTTTGTTTAAAACCTTTTGGAATTTAAGACATAAAATAAAAGTAGCAAATACTTTATCAAGGCTATCGAAAGATTTGTACTAGCTACTGTAAAGTATTTTTCATTTCTTTAAGCTTAACATTTTTGCTAAAATCTATTTTTGTAATTCAACAGCTTAGAATTTTGTAAAACAATTCATAATCAAAATCCCTGTTGTTAGTTACTGAAAAATAACCAAGCTGTGATTTTTGTGGAAATGTCACTGAACTATATAAACTGCTATTATCCGTCACACAATTAATGTTTATTTTATGCGGAAATGTCCTGTTTTTCAATTTGTATGGAAATGTCGTGTGTCAAAATACTATCGAAGCGCTGTCAAGGGTCCTTCTGAATGTAAACAAAGAACACCTCATATGAAGCCTGAAGCTTTGGAGCAGTGCTTCACTTGTAGTACGGAGTTGTCCCCTCCTTCCTTTCTTACCTCCATGACATTTCCTTGCTAAGCATCATGAAATTATTTTGCACTTAGATAATAAACAAGTATCAAATTTTCTGCTAATTTCCTTAATTTTATAATAGTTATATTGTTCAGTGTCTAATGGAAACAGACCTTTATAAACTTTTAAAGACGCAAAAACTTGGAAATGATCATATCTGTTATTTTTTGTACCAGATTTTGAGAGGCTTAAAATATATTCACTCTGCAAATGTGCTCCATCGAGATTTGAAGCCTAGTAATTTGTTGTTGAACACAACATGTGACTTAAAGGTAAGAATTCTTTAAAAATATTTATAATTATGTGTATTAATGCATATCATTATTCTTGATTTAATATTTATGATTTAAATTTGAGATTTAAATTTTTTTTACCTACATTATATTACATTATGAATCAGATTTTCATTGTAACATGCTTCGATTATTTTGCATAATTTTTAAAATAACCTTCAAAGTGTGTATTGCTTTTAAATTAACTTTCTAAAAGCCATATTCAGTAGTAACATTTTAAAAGTTTTCATTGAAATCGGCTAAATACTTAATTTTTTGTAATATTAACAATTTATTTTCTTGAATTAAAAGCATTTGTTCAGCTAATATAAGTACGTTTGAAATTGCAAACATAATTGCCTTGAGTTATATTTAAATGATAAAAAGAATTAAATAGTAGTTTTCTGCTTAGGTCCTGATAATAACTACGAATTAGAAATATAAGTTTTTATTGTTATTGGATTGCATCTTTTTTATGTACATTGTGATAATATTTGTAATGCATCATGTAAAATCCTTTTTGAGCATTTGGAACTCCTTTAAAAAAGGAATACTGATTTTAAACATAATAAATTAGACATTTTGAAGACAATCTAAATCAGAATGAAATTGAGTACAGATTTATAATATTAACACAAAGATTAGATAAAAAGAGTAGCTGTTGAAAAGTGTAAGGCCATGTGCAATTACATAATTGGCAGCTGCATCTGTATTTTGCTTTGTTTCTAAAGGGGTTTTAATTTAAAATATGTTGGCTATAAAGTTCTAAGTCATGTTACGATTTTTGCTCGCTGCGTTTTCAAATTTCTATAATGGAGCTGTAATAACTTGAAAGTAGGTGTACTAGTCATTACAATATAAATAACAATTTAGAAGATTAGTCTTGAAGAAAAGAAAACGGCCATGCATAAGAATATGAAAAATTACATAATATGGCCATAAGAATATAAATTACACATTCTTATGTATGGCAGTTTTTTTTTTCAATATAATTACTGTATATTTTCAATATACTGAAATGAGAGCTTAAAAAATTATACAGAAATATTTCATTAACATTTGTGTTTGGTGTGTTTCTGAACTGGTGGGAAACAAATGGTTGCTGAACTGCGAGAAACTAACAGTTACACATCTGCGAGAAACAAATGGTTAATGATCCAACTCATTTGTCATTTGCATTGTGAAAGTACAATTGTTTTTCATTGTAAAATACTCATTATGCTTATTGTTTTCAATCTTTCATCAGTGGACAAAGAAATGAAGAATTTTCTTGTATGTTTAGCAATAAATAGAAGGTACATCATATAATTGCATATTTTGCCCATTTTCACAAATTCTTTCTTTTGATAAAATACTGTTTTCTTATATCAACAAAAAAAAAGAAAAAAAAACTATAGCCTTCTTTTCCCTTTTGTATTTCCACTATAGCATATGACAGTAGATTGAAAGTAATAAACATGATAAATATTTGCAGTGAAAAACGGCCATAATTTGAAAGTGAAAATGTTCGCTAGCCAACAAAACTTGAACTAGGAGCATGCACGAAAAAGTTTTATATTTTAAAACCAAAGATAGAAGGAACATAAACATGAGCAAAAATTCTTTGTATTTTAAAAGTAACACTAGAAGAAACATGCATATACAGATTAGTAGCCATAACCATTTGAAAAACTGTTATATTTTAGAATCAATACTAGAATAATACACATGTGCAAATCGGTAACCATGAATGTTTGTTTCGCCAATTCAGAAGTGTTCCAAATCCATTTTCTTGCCAAGGCTACAACAGAAGACAAGTACTGCATTTTTTTGTAGTGCAGATTTGTGAATACCAAATCGATTACTTCTCTATTCATACCCCCTTTCAGGGCAAATTTAAAATTGATTTTCTATTTGATGATGATCATGAATACTTGGGTGATAAGATATTTAGCTGGCTGAACATTTAATTTACAGCATATTTAACCAATAACACATTTAGCCGACATCACATTTATCTGAAAACATGTAGATTTAGACAATAATGTGATAATGTTTTAGTAAAATTTGTCCATATATATATAACAGAATGTCGTTTTCATGGTACACAGTGAGAAGGTTTATGGACATGTATGCTTTTGTTTTTATTTTACAGAATATGGATTTCCAAATTAGAAAAAGCAACCTTTGGCTTAATTTTGAAATGAATTTTGAGAGTGATCAGGTGTAGCTCCCTCTATTTCAGGAGGGAGAAACAAAATTTCAGCAGCAGAAGGCGTGAAATGATTTTATATAGAAAATAATGGAGAGAGTTAAGCAAAAATGAAGCAGTATGATCTGTTGAGGAAAATGTAATGAAATGTCAGATCTAGTAATGGTAAAAATGTTAGGTGTATGTATGTTAATCTGTTGTTCGATGTTATGATGTAATCACTCCAAGGCAGTGATATTCAAGTGTTTTAAATGTAGAAAATATTAAAAAAAAGGTATAATAATTTGATACTAAAAGTGTTATATTCATATATTAGCTTTAAGCTTTTTCAGGATGATAAGTTTGCAATGAATTTATGCCGATTGTAGTTAAAGGTAAATTAATTCTACGATGTTTAAATGATTCATTGATGTGAGAGGTTAGTCTGTATTGTCTCATATCGTTAAAATATATACCATTTCATAAATTGCATGTAATTTTAACAAGTCTTGACATATGTACATGTCCTGTGTAATCGGACTGCATTAAATTTCCCATGTTAACTGCTGTCCATAATGAAAGGGCCAATAGTGAGTTAATGAGCATCAAATTGGATCGTAGAACAAATTTAGAAAGAAGGCTGCATAGTCTGATAAATTTAAATTTTCTGTTATATCCCTTTAAATTGTTTTTTACATTGGCTGAGATATGCACTATGTCTCAGCTTTGTGGTCGCATCTTGTATGACCGATTTCATAGTCGTCATACCATGGGTAGCATTGCAGACCATTCTTTCATTGTGTTTGGATATCTTCATACCCTTAGAAGTGTATTGAGAAGGCCTTTTCACAATAACAGGTAGAGTTAGATAGGCTTCAGGCCTGAATACTAATTGTCCTTTAGGGCTAACTTTTCTCCTAAGGAGCATTTTACTTCTGGTGTATATGGAGAAGCTAAGCTCACAGTATCTTTAATTAGACAGAATGGAATGAAGGGAGTATATTATGACAATAAATGGCAGTCAGGTATATGCTAAGGATGGATGTATCTAGAGATATACCATGCAATGAAAATAAACTGATGAATAACAACAATGCTTTTCCATATTATATTTTAAATTTCAGGATCTGATCTTTCATGTATTATAGATGATACTCTTATACTTATTATAGATGATACTCATGTGACCTTCAAAATAGAGAAATTTTCTTCATTGTGTAAAAATAGCTGTTTTGTTTTTAATGTGCTTGATTTCTAATATTTTATAGAAAATATTATTCTAAATGATGGATCTTGTGTACTATTTTTAATTTCCAGATATGTGATTTTGGGTTAGCTCGAGTAGCAGATCCAGATCATGATCATACTGGTCTTTTAACAGAATATGTTGCAACACGGTGGTATCGAGCTCCTGAAATAATGTTAAATAGTAAAGGTTATACTAAGTCAAGTATCCTTTAATGTAATGATATTTTATTCTTTTGAAATTTTTATTAAATGGATGAAAATATTTAATTAATTTGTATCCAATTATTTGATTAGTCTGTATAAAGTTATGTGGTTTGTTTATATGATTAGGGAAAAATTGAAAATATTTTGTACTTTTATAGTACTTGAATGAAATGATATTCTCTTGATATATTTAAACATTAAAATAAGATTTTTAATTTTGTGAATCGAGTATTTACTAGATGATTTTAAATGATGAATATGTCATTTTTGTTTAGTTCTATTGTTTTATCAGCATGGTATTTTGGTGTAAAAGGTTTTATGTGCACAGCCTTCTGGGCATAGTGTTTTTACCCTCTAATACATTTTTAACGCATTTCCAATAAAGGAGAAAACTAAAAAAGAAATTCGGCAAAGCTGTTTTCTTTTAAAACTCTATGAAATTTAAATATGATTATTGCCATTAATATAAATTATATTTAATGTTTTGCATGATTTGTAAAGTGCTAAGTCATAGATTGGAAAATTTATGCATAAGGCAAGTTGTATGAATTTTGTTCTTTTGTGAAAATTAATCTGGTCGTAGAATTTTCACTTCACTTTTTTTCCCCAGGAATAATTCTGTTTATTTATGTGAAATGCCAAGCTATGTTTTAAAAAGTCATTGCTTAAATATAAATTATCTGAAAGTTGTTATAAAATGTATGCTAACTAATTATGCTACCCTTTTCAGAAAAATATGAGATCTTAGATAAAAATCATATTACCGGATTTTTGAAGAAAATTTTTAATTTTGAATATTTATATAAATATGTAAATAGTGGTTTTCTTTTCTTACGTCATGTTAAGTGCTGAATAATTTAGTTTTTGTACCAAAAGAAAAAAAAATTACGAATTACATTTATTTTAATTTAATTTAAAAATTACATTTGTTTGAAAATATATTCTCATTTTAAAGTTAGTAATCCTTAGCCAATGAAAGCAATATTTATATAAGCGTCTCAATAAGTATCATCAAAATTGTTTAGTTAAACAGCTTTAGTATCATTCATGTAGGTAAAAACTTATATATACATATCTGTAGATAAAATGCTTCTGTATGTATGAATAGTTATTGAAATAATGGTATCGACATGAAATTTACAGTTAATCTTGTACAAGAGAAATTTTGGCATATCATATCATTTGAATTTCGGTAGAAGGAGAATTTAAAAAAATTTAAAATGCCAGTTAAGGGAATATTAAGCCATTTTTCTTGGAAAAATCATTCATGTTCCTTTAGAGATGATGTTGGTGGTGGTAAATATTAATTTAATTCTAAAGCATACCAAAGTTATATCCCTTGGAATGATTGTTAATGAAAGTTATATTCCTTGATGAAACAAAAACACAGATGGTATAAAGTTAGAGAGGGGGAATGTTTTATTTCCAGTGTTTTGTATTCCTCATGCCATGATGTTACAGGTCTAGATGTATGGATAATAGCATTGTCATTCAGGCAGATTGCCATCTCATGCACAAAACAATGTAGCAAAGGATGGATGTGGTTTGCTAAAAATTTTAATGTAGCCCTTAGCACTCAGTTTTAGACTTACAGTAAGATCTTCAGGAATTCATGGATGGCTACCCAAATTATGAGATTTGCCTCCATGTTTGCCGTTTAGTACGAGGCATTCCAAATCCATACACTTTAGTTGTTCACCAGTTCTGCACACCTTGTGTATGGGAAACTATGTGGCTAATGATTTGTCTGACCAAATTATATTTCTCCGTTTGTGAAGTGACCCAGATCTGTATTCACAGCATCAGTGTAGATATTTTGCCTTCATATGTATTGCAAGTGGGTTTGAAATCGTTATTCAGTTACAAGATGCTTTGTTTGTGAAAGCTCTTCCATAGCTGTTATGGTTTACCCTGGAACTTGCAGATGCAGATTAAACTTTTTAGTCACTTTTGTTGCTGTTGTCTTCGTTTTTGATGTAATTCATTCCTGTGCTCCCTCTTCTGTGTCGCAAGTTTTCTTTTTGTCTACTGCTGTTTTGCAGATGTTTTATTATGAACATTGCATGCTTTCATGATTTTCAGTGCTAACTCAGGAAATACCTTGTACTGTGAAGATTGCAGTGAAAAATGCTTCCACAATCGATAGTAACATTTTGCCTTCTATATAAGGAAGGTCTAAAATCATAACACTATGCATACAATTGCAGGAAAAAAGTGAAATAAGTTTATTATTTTGTGAATTAATTCAAAGCATGCTTTTACAAATGTCTTAATATTCTTAGGTTTCCCACGTATGTGTATAATATAAAATGAAACCTATCACATATCACATAACCATTTCCTTGACAACTATCTCTGAAAATGAGAAGTATTTCTGAAAACACAATGATATTGTTCATCACCAGTATTCTGCTCATTTCCACAAAAAACCAGTATCGCCAAGAACTAATTGATACTAAAAACCCTATTTGTAATTGTGTATTATGTAGTTTTCTGGTATAAAATTAGACAAAAAAGCAACCCTGAATTTGCATGAATTCTAAGTAATCTGATTTTGAAAAAAACCACATTTTTGCTCAGTCATATATTTTACATTTGTGTGTTTCTTTTCTTTTTTTTTATTGTTTTTTTAGTATTTTCCATTGAATATGATATAATTTATATTACTTCAGTGATTAATGTTTAATAATTTTTATTATAGAATGGATGCATAATTTTCCCCCCTGTATGAAGTGAATGTTATATAAATCAAACTGAACTACATTTAGCTAAAAAAGGAAATAACTGTCCTTGGATTCAATGATTTAGCACAAATTGTACATAATTGTAAAGGACTTTGAAGTAAAGGTGTTTGTGAAGGTAGATCATACACCAACTGTTTCAGAAATGAGCAAGAAAATGCTGAATAGCAATTGTATGAAACCTAATGGTACAGTAATTAACGTAACTGTTGCAGAAGTCTTTAGTTTGAATTTCACAGTTGACAGCATTTTTTGGTCTATTATAAATTATTGTAATGCTACTTTATTATGAAAAATTATTCATGAAAAATATTTTTAAAAGAATAATGATAAAAAAAAAGTCGTGATCCCATAATTTTAAAAGAAGTCACTTGTAATTTGTTGTAATTTATTGTATGTGAATGTATATACTCAGCTGTTAGGGCTGCAGACAGATGGTGCAGTAAGTAATTGATATGTTTCTCAGGACTCTAGCTTGACATTCTTGCTTATTTTTGAGACATGCACATTATGCTTTCATGCATGTAAGGTTTCATGTAATTATGCTGCTTTTGGACCAGATCATCGAGTGGAAGTATGTGCTGTCCTCTTTTACGGAATGTTTTTAATAATGTACATGTTTGTTATGCTTTATTAGTGCATATATATTTGTATTTCAGTTTTTTATATATAAATTTTCACGTATTTTGGTGTAGAATATTTAAATCTATGAAACATAGTATTCAAACGACAAAACATTATTTGTACAGCATAATATATTTTCCCCTGCACTCAAATTCTCAAATTCTCAAATATGCTTGCACTGGGTGTACTGGCAAAAAACATTATAAAATTCAAGAAAGAAAAAAAAGCAAGAGAAAAATTATCCTTAATTTATTTTTAGTTGATATATGGTCTGTTGGGTGCATTTTAGCTGAAATGTTGTCAAACAAGCCTATATTTCCTGGCAAACACTGTAAGTATAAAATAAAATGTACAGGTACTTTGCTTTTATATTAATTTTTGAAAATACTGACACTGTCTTCGTTGAAAAATGATTTTTAAAAATTAGCCGAAATCTTGTTTTTTTTTATATTTTATAGTTTTTAACCTTATAATTTCTCTTTTTTTACG
Organism: Stegodyphus mimosarum; assembly: GCA_000611955.2. Taxonomy (NCBI): domain Eukaryota; kingdom Metazoa; phylum Arthropoda; class Arachnida; order Araneae; family Eresidae; genus Stegodyphus; species Stegodyphus mimosarum. The sequence goes on along the minus strand of KK114349.1, from coordinate 401,092 downwards.
TTTAGTTGGTCTTAGCTTTTGTTTTTAATTTTTCATATATTGCATACCTAAGTTCAAAAGTAGTGGTTTGTACAGTCACCAGATTTTGAAGATTTAATTGTGAGGTTGCATTTTATTCACATTTTTTAAAAGTTAATTGTAGTGTTGGCATTTAGCACATCTCATCTGTTGAGAATTTAGTAATTTACATATCTAATTATATTTTCTTTTTAATGAAGATAAATTTTTATTTTGAAAATTTATGTAAGTATCATTAAACAAAAACACAGATAATTTTTCTCAGTTAAGTAGTAGTTTATTCTTCATAAATGCTGATTTCTATTCGGTTGGTTCAGTTATTTAAGCTGATGTTCTTTGGTGGATGTGTAGTTCAGTCTAATTTACTGTAATAATTTTGCACCAAATTTTGGAGACATTGAAAATATCACATAAACCATGTTTCATAAGCTTAGAAACAAATACGTGTTAGGGAATATTTTTAAATGGATGATCAGCCTATAAAGATAATTAGATATAAATTTTTAAGAAGGATATTTTGATGTAATCCTTAATAAAGTCTTAGTTGATGTATGGTCAGTGGGTTGTTGTTTTGCTGAAATGTTATCAAGAAGACCCATCTTTCCGGGTGCAAATTGTGAGTATCAAGTTTGATATGTACTCGTCCTTGTTCTTGTTCTGTGTTCATCTTGCATTTTGAGATTATGCATGCTTTTTCTGCATTGTCTTTACTCCTAATATGAAGAAACATAACTAATTATGCATTTTAGTCTCTAAGTTTAATTTTTGACTTATTGACCATTGGATAAGTTCCTAGATATATGTAATATAAAATTAATTCTTTCTGATTATTTATTAAAAGCATGTGGAAATTAAGGAATTGGTTGAAGTCTTGTGTATATTTTGAACTCTGATTTTTTTTTATATATATAGCATGGTAAATTATAAGTACATTTAGAAAATTTGGGACATTGAATTTTTTAGAACTTTATTATGGTTTTAGTATTTTAACCATGTTTTATTGTAAATAATATGTAGTTATACAAAACGGCAGTAAACAGAACAATTTCAATTATTACTTTTAACTTTTTTCCTCCTTTTCCTTATGTGTTGTTTCAGTTTGTTGAGCAACAAGAGCCTTTAGTTTTTAATGTAGTATATGGAAAATAGCCTTAACATTATGGTTATCCTAACATTATGCAGGTTGTTGAATTTGGGAAACTGTGGAATAGGATACAAAATGCAGCAAAGTAAAATATGATTACTGAAGTCTGTTTTCAATATTCTGTACATGGGAAAGGTAAAAGATGGGATATTAAGCAAGCGTGGCAAAACCAAAGTGTTGATTGGCTGACTGGATGGCAAAGGTGTTGTGGTGCTGATGTTGAGTTGTATTTAATATTTTCAGAAAGTGGTCAAATGGGGGAAAAGACTGTGATCATCTAGCAAATTACAAGGTTGCTGAACTCATTGGTAAATAGACAGACATCAGTTTGGTACAGGCAAATGAGGGTAATATTATAATAAAACTTATTGTTTAACCTTTTTAATGCACTCAACTGAGTAAACTCTCATATACCAAATAAAATACTTCTCTCATCCAAGTAAATATGTTTAAGAATTTTTTCCCCCAGATATGAAGGCAATAGACTATATTACTTACAGTTTTGAGTTGAAATAATGAGAGGCTGAATTGAAATTAAAAAAAAAAAATTGGGGGCAGAAAAAGACCACTTTCTGAATTTTTATTGGTGTATTAATGGGTTAAATGTCGTCCAGTATCACAGCATATGCATATCAAATGCTGATGGTAATTAAAGAGGTTTCTGTCTATGCATTTCTGCTTGGTTCACCACCTGTATTAGGCCCACAAATCCTAAGAATGAATGATTAGAAGAAAGTTAATTTGTTAGCTGAATTATATAAACTTTTGCAGTATTTTGTCTGCTAAGATTGTTTCTGAGAGAAAATGCAGACATCAAGATATACTGTGAGAGGTAATGACAAACTTGTTGATGAATTTTGAAAAATTCCTGTTTATTATCAAGCATATATAAAATTATTTGATATATACTGTCTGCTTAAATATCACTTCTTACATCCTTTTAATGGCAAGTTTTCTGCTGGATGTGCCTTAATTTCGTTATGATAACATACCATGCTTATTTACCCACACTATTCAATAATGGTTCTTTGAGCATAAAGAACTGAAAATATCTCAGTGTTTCTCAACTTATGCTAATATCAGTTTAATCCATATTGGGTGTGTGTCAGTTCAACTAGCAAATTAATTTGATACAGATTAGTTAGAGATATACTACAAATAGGTTTTTTAAACATCGTAAGACATCTTTAAAAATCTTACATCCTAGCTTTGCCAGGCGTTCAAAAGATATACATTAGGTGGTTATGGTATTTTGGATCATTTGTACAGATATTTCAGATTTCATAAGCATCTTTACTAAGTAGAAATTTCTGAAATTTCAACTTGGGAAGGCTCATCTATCTATTTTGTGCTAGCTTTGTCTATGCAAGTGAAGCTTGACTTCCTTTTGCTATAGCAATTCAAGAAAACGTAACTTTCTTTTTTTCTCAAAAAAATATTTATTACTTTTTCTCCTCATTGTTAATTGTATTTAATGCATTTATATTGCACTATTTTTACTGCACTAGATGTTCTGCTCTCTAATCCTTTTTTGCAAAATCAATTACTTTGATTATTTAATTTTATTTGGTAGCATGCAACAGCAAGTATGCTGTAGAATTTAAATAGCTTTAAGAGTAACATAAAAAGCAAAATTATGGAACCACTTAGAATTTAGATGTCTAAAAAAAAAGTTTCACTGATCTTTACAAATTATTTAAATTATTACCTCATTTACCAAAGTACATTTTCTGAAGAAAATGTATGGGAGACATAGTGATGTGATAGGCTAGTTTGAATTGAAGCTTGTTAGTATAAAATAACTTTAGTGTGTGTTTTTCTGTAATTATTAGCAAAGTGCTAAAATAGTAATCTGTAAGTATTAGCAAACTGCACAGAAGTTTGTGTTACAGGTGCAAGAGTAATGTGGCAACTTAGATAAAATAATTGGCAGATTTTTGCCTTTGTATGCAAATAACCCATCAAAACTTAAATCTTCAAGAAATAAAGTCATCTTCAGAGGCAAGTAATTTTGTATATTATGAAATGTTTTCATAATATAACTCTGCTAAAATTCTTAATATTTAAGTAGTTAATAGAAGAAGCTTAATTGAATGTTACGATATAGATATATATTTCCAAAATTAGACTTAAACAAATAATTGCTAGTTTATAACAGATTTTTTTTTTTTAAATCTTAAACTTCAAACTTCTGTTAAATTTTTTTCTAGTTTAATGTATCTGTGTTTCAGATCTTGACCAGTTAAATCACATCCTCAACATTGTTGGTTCTCCGTCACAAGAAGATATGAATTGCATCATCAATGAAAAAGTATATCGTTTTCTTTTATATTAATATCACTGAAGTGAAATTGAATGTACAGTAATCTCTTCATTATTTTTATGAATTTCTCAAAACAAATATGTAATTTAAAGAAATTTATTTAATTTCAGTAGATATTGTGGTAGCATTAAATTAAAAAAAAGTTAGTTGCGTAGTATGTCATCAACTGTAAAAGTTGGCTTTCGTCAAACTATGGAAGTTAGTGGATATCCTGCCAAGTTGCATCAGTTGTTCATATGGCATTCTGACCACGTTTCTATCTGAAACTCTTAAACATCTTCAAACTCATTTTTTAAAATTAAGGAAAAAATACAGCAGTAGCAGGTAATTTATATCCTTATTTGTATAAACAAAAAGTGACTTATCCAGAATCAGTGGGGGTTTACATCAAATGAAAGTATAGATGTTATGAGTTGAACATGGTTGAATGAAAACACAGGTGTTGTGATGTCAGGCCTATTCATAGTTGACTAAATTGTAACAGTTTCACAGTCGACAAGTATCTAAGTAAGTATCTGAAAACTTTCATATTGAAAATGTTAAGATTTGTTTCGGTATGAAATTGGGGGGAAGAAATTATGTGTCCATTCTCTAGCAATTTTAGCTCACAATGTTATCCTTCCCAAGGAAATTTTACAAACTTAAAATAGCGGAAGAGCATTAAAATTTGAAAGATAAAGATGTTTTGGTTATATTCTAAGGATAGCATAAATGCAATTTCCATGGTAGAGAATTAATCGGGGTTACATCCGTGTACAGTATAAGAGTGTATAGATGTTTGGCGTTGGTAGAAGAAAATAAATATGAAGAAAAAAGACATGTGTCATGTAGTGGCATAATATCAGTCGTCAATGTGAAAATGATTTCAGTTAACAAAATATTGTCATTTGTATTCTGCATATAATTTGTTTAAAATCTGCAGAATGTAGTTTTACTGTATTTTTGTGTATAAGTGTTACAGGGTTGGCACACTACCTGGAAAACCAGAAAAAATCAGGGAATTCGAAAATTGATCAAAAGAGGTCAGGGAATTTAAATATTTTAGTCACAATTTTGAAAAGTCAGGGAATTTCATATGACAATCACAAAAAAAGGGAGTTTTGTGCCAAAGCTGGAAGCAATCACTTTCTTGGCAAATCGTGTTTCGCATGAGCATCTTTCAAGAAGCTGGCGTAGAGTCAATTTCGCAGTTCCAACCTCGAGAATCAAGAGACTCGCATGTGCAGTACATGTTGAATGAATGAAAATACCTTCCCATTCTCATATAAAACAAAATCTGTTTAATCCTAGTAACAGTACACACAGGATTTAGTACCATAATGATGAGCAGTAAACGGGTCATTTTGGTGTTGGCGACAGTTTTCAAAATCGTGCCATGTACGTAGCATATACTAGGATTTTACTACAAAATCTTTTAAGCTTTTTTTTCTCTTTTTATTAAATGCCTTATTTGTCATTTTGCAGTAAAATAAAAAAATAGTAATCAATCATCTAGGCTAACCATTTAATATAACTATATTCACCAAAAAATCATTGATTACTGTAATTCAATTTTTAAGTAATAAACTTTATTTTAATGTTATTTGTAGCATTTAATGTTGCTTCTTCCTTCTAAATTTATTTATTATTAGTTAATAATACTTTCAAATGTCAGGCAATTTTCTCTGGTATAATCCTGAAACTAATTCTAGCAGTATGATGACATACTATCATGAAATTTACTGTGTCTGGAAGGTTTTAGTAACTTTTTTCTGTAAAACAGAAATTAGAACATAAATACACTTTCTTATGCTATCAATATCAGCTGCAACTCGTGGTAAGGCAACAAAACAGAATCAGTCATATTTAAGCTAAACATGGAACAGTAGTCAAAGGCTGTACAGTTAAATTTTACTCTTAAACTGGGTCAGTATTTCTAATCAGAGTGTCAAAATTAATTTGTCAGAAGTGAATAATGCAAAGCTGGCAGAAATTAAGTGTAATATCACAGCCAGAAACACACCCTGTTTTAAAATCTAAAAACCTCAATTTAAATACTAGCTAACTCATTTTCATTGTGGTGGGGAAAACAAAGTGGAATTTATGGTAAAGATCCAAATTATAAAAACCTGGTTTATTTAAATAATAATAATTGTACAAATGTATCTCAGAATTAGTCAGAAGTAGTAATATAAAATTGAATGAAATACAATTTTGACTACAGAAGCTGAAAAAAAGTAAGGCATAAAAATAAATTTGGCCTAGATTTGTATAATACTTTTATTTTCCATAGTTTTGTGAAATATGTGAATTCGATTTTCCCCCCTTTTCTTTCTAAGGGGGTTGAGGAAACAATGAAGAAAATCCTTCTTGAAATTATTAAGAGAAAGCAAGGTTCTGTAATTGTGGTATTGCTGGAAGACGTGCAAATATCTTCAAGTTAAAGGTTTTATACACCTTTATGACATTTGAAATCGTTGTTCCTAGGGCTCATGCAAATTTGATGAAAGGTTTATCGTGTTCCATCAAAAGATCTCTGCATGGAATTGAGCATCCGTGATTTCGTTTTTCTAAATCAGTGTCTCGGAGAAATGTGTCAGATGGGATGAGGTTTATTTGAGAGTTTTGTATAGAAATACGTATATATGGAAGTAGAATGATTGGAGATTCGTTTGTGAATGTTAAAACTGACAAAAACATGTTTGGAATGCAAAAATATTAAGAGTGAATGGAACTTGGCTGTAAGGCACCATTGATAGGGATCTCAGTTGCTCCCCCCCCCTAAGGTTGTTGAAGAAAACTGTCCTCGAAGTTATTAAGAGACTCATAAAGCAAGGTTCTGTAATTTTCTCATTTTGAAGGCAAGTAATTGTCTTCAAGATTATTTCAATAACATTTCTTAGTCTTTTATAGTATGGCATTTAAGAACCTTGTTTCTTCACTCAGATTTGGTTAAAGATTTGTGGAGCTCCATTAAACAATGTCTGCATGAAACTAACCACCTGTGATTTCATTTCTTTTGAGATGAATGTCTTGGAGAAATGTGTTATAGATGAGATGAGGTTTAGCAGAGTTATGTGTAAGAATGTTTTTGTACAAAAGTAGAAAGATTAAAGTTTTGTGTGATTGTTGAAATTTATAAAAACAAGTTCAGGAAGCAAAAATGTAACTTTAGCAAAAGAGTGAATGGAACCTGACAATGTGTATTCATTCTTTCCTCCCCCCCTCTAAGGTTATTGAGAAAAGAACGAAAAAATTTTTTCTGAAAGTTGGAGAAAGCATTTAATTGTCTTCAAGTTGAAGGTTTTGTACACCTTTCTGTCATAGATTGATATTTCGGTACTCTATCAGTAAGTGTCACAAAATGTCAAAGGTTTTGTGAGCTGCATTAAAAGATTTCTACAGAGAACTACCCATATGTGACTTAATTTATTTTAAGATTGATATCTCAGAGAAATGTTTCATTGATTGGATGATGTTTTTCCGATAGTTATGTGTTGGAATGAGTGTGTATGAAAGTGGTATGAATAGTAGTTCTGATATAAATTAAATTTGATGAAAGCAAGTTCGGAAAGGAAATACAGCCAGAATAAAGAGTGAATGAATCTGGCTGTATGGAGGCATTGAAAGGAGTCTTCTCCTAAGCTATTGAGGAACATATGAAGAAAACTCATTTTGAAGTTGTTGAGAGAAACATAAAACGGGGTTTTATAATTGTCTCGGATGGTTCAAAGAATTTAGAAGGTATAGAATTGTCTTAAAATTGAAGGTTTTAGACAACTTTCAGGAAGTTTAAGTGAAGATGAGTAAAGATTTTAGATAACATAGTATGGCATTTAAGAACCATCTTTCTAAGAGATACATGATTAAAGGTTTTTGGAGCTCTGTTTAAAAGATCTGTGCATGAAACTGGTGACCTGTGGTTTTGTTTCTTTTGAGATTAATGTCTCGGTAAATACAGCCTTCATTTTTTAATTCGCACGAAGAACTCATGTTAAGGGATTGGCAAAGTAGCCAACCTACTCAAAACTCTTCTCATATCAGGTCGACTATAAATGACGGTGATTAGGACTACTGATCATTTGTCCATGGTTTGCTAAAAGCTCTGAATAGGATTGCTGCTTTATTGCAATTAACAAATAAGAAGGTATGTGATGTTGTTTAAATAATGGGGGTTTCAATAATAAGGAAATATCTTTTCTGCTATTAACGCAGTTCTGTTTCCTTCAGTTTCTATTTTGTTTCTGTGATTTTTTCTCATTCAAAGGTATAGGAAATTAAAAAAAAATTATCTGACATATCTGAATGTGTAGCATATACTTGCAATTTTTTAGAATAACAAGTTTTTAAATTAAATCGGAAAGTCTAAAGATGAAGGGAAGTTGGTTGGAAAAAATGAATTGCATTAAGTGGAAGGAAATTTTTTCTTCAAATGGATATTGATCAAAATATTTAAAAAATAGCAGATGCTTTAGAATATGGTTCAGAAACTAATAAGAACATTGATTTCTTTATTGGAGCAAATGGATTTAGAAAAATAAATAAAGGGAAGGCAATAAATCAGCAAAAATATCCAAAAAATGTTTAGATTAAAATGTGATAAATATTTTATAGTGTTATGTTTTGCCCTTCTTAATTTACAGTTGTTCTAATATCTTTCTAAAAGCTACATAACAAATAATGGTTGTAATTATCTTTTTACTTAAAGTTTAAGATGTCAGTAATGGTGTTTTTAAGGAGTAATTTAAAAAAAATAAGAGAACTTTTTAATAGTTACCATATAAATATTTAAGATTTGTGAGAGTACTCTGATGAGAAAAATTAAAAGAACTATATAAAAACTCATGTAACTTAAATGATTTTTATATTAACAATATGAAACCTGCACAAGAACTTTTATTTCATCATACCTGATGTATCTTCAAAATTTGTGTTATTTACACAAAGATTTTATTAATAGCATAAGTGTGGTATAAAGTGAGGTAGAAAAAAAGATGATGTTTTTTAGAGATTAAAGATGATGTTAAATTTTAGAGATAAAAAAAAAAAAAAAGATTAAGTAAAATAAGAAAGGTAGACACTCCTGACTGAAATGAAAACATTACAGCAATTTTCTGTGCTGTGCATTTGACTGTCCAGGATCTCTTACAGTAATAAAGTTTATTCCCAATGATATTCATTGGGCCTTGTTCATTCATGCCTTAAAGCTCCAGGAGAATGGTAAGTGAGGGCTGCAGTGATGCAGGTTGACATCCTAGTGTATTCCACACATTGTTCCATTAGATTTAAATCTGGAGAATATATAAGCTACTCCATCAGCTGGATTTCTTTTCTCTCAAGTTAGTGCAGCATAGTGGGCACGAGCATCATCATTCATTAAGAGAAAGTTATCACTGCTTGCACATTAGTGGATCAAAAACCCCCTCTCTGAATATTTAAACAATTCATTTTTGGATTAATGAAAATTTGTAGGTTTTTGTGATCATTCAGAATGATGTCCACATGTAACAGCATTTTACTACCCTTGTTATTGATGCCCTTCATGGTTGTTTTCAGGCTTATTGCATGTATTGTGCTCCCTCCAAATTGTAACAGGTCTGAAATCACTCTCCAAACAAAAATGAGTCATCTGTAAACAGAATTTGGCTTCTCTGGTACTCCAAATGTGATGGCCTGTATGCCACTGCAACTGGCTGCATTTCACAGCCTGAGTTAGTGGAATAATAAATTTTCTTGCATACAATCTTTTTTTATATAATCTGTTGCTCTTAATTGACCTAGACGCACTGGTTATCATTAATTAAGGAAAAATCACAAAAATGACGATTACTCAAAAAGTTACATGTAAAATTTAATGAAACTGACCCACAGCATACAATACATAGTAAGGTATAAAATAGCATAGAAAGAAATTACCTGACAATTATAGTGCTATAGAAATTAGCATAATATAAAATGACCAGTTCACATGTGTCAGTTTGGTATAGGAAAATTACCCTGAATATGGAATATGATCTCGCCTAGAAGCAATACAATGATGTGTGATGCTATCAATTGTGCAGTCTATCAGTTCTGTATGAAGTTAGACATTGCTGTTGCAAATATGGCAAGGGTCTGAAGAGGAGACTTTAGAGCAGGTATACATCTTCATAGGGCGTCTCAAACATGTTCGATAAGATTCAGGTCTGGTGATCGAGCTGGCCACTCTTTGCACTGAATTATTTTCTGAAGGTAATCATCCATGATGCGAGCTATGTGTGGTCTAGCATTGCCATCCTGTGGTAGGAAATCATCACCTATTGTCCCGGAATAAGAGTATACATAATCATCAAGGATGTCATCACTAAGGCCTGAGCATTCACGGTTCCACGTGGAAGGATATGGAGGCCTGTGCATCCACCCAAAAAGATACCACACCAAACACGGACACTGCTTCCTTTGTATGCATCTCTTTCATGGATGTTTGATGAATGATAACAGGTTCCAGGTTTTATCCAAATCATAGGAGTTGGCCGTCCTTAGCTGAACCTCATCGATGCCAAATCTAGTCTCTCAATAATTCTCCATCACAATTCTTTGGAGAAATGATGCCTGGAGATCATTATAACAAATTGTCTATCTTACATTTCTTAGTATCACAACAAAGTCTGCAGGCTTGTTCTCAGACATGCAGTTTTATGCTCCACACAGATGATGTATTCCAATCACAGTGCCAGTAGTTTGCATACTGCATTTTTACTCAGCAGCTCTTATTTGACAGCATATTCAAATTTATACCCACTGTGCTTATTTTTGAATGAGTTATCAGTATTTTTGTGATTTTTCATTAATTTTTGGAAACCAGTGTAGTTGAGTTCCTTTAGCTGTAATGAACTCGTTTGCAGTGTAGTCTGATGTCATTTGTTTCTTTTAAAAATCATTGCCAAATAATGGTCTTAAACAGTCAGTCTGATGTGGTGCATTTTGAGCCTTTACCTGTCTTTCTGCATGTGAAACAACTTCCAGACTTTTGACATGATGCTATTGGCTACTCTTAAGTCCATATAGACCTATGTCATATGTTCAGTGTCCATTCTCCCACTTGCACTTTGCTCCTCATAATCATCAGATGTCTTCTCAATGACATATTCCACATTTGAAAATTTTATCAAGCTACTGATATATTCTTTGAAATCAGAATTTGAAGCACCTCCTTCGCACTTCTTTCCACATGTGCCAAATGAATGGGTGTAAAAATTTTGCATAGTCCATTGTGGTGACTGCGAGTCATAACACTGACCTTGACCTACAACCAACCAGCAGAAACTCGTTGAGAAAGAAACTGATTGTATAAAGCAACAGGAAATCCTTCAAAGGAATATTATTGAAGATATTAATGAATTAGCATATACTGAAGCAAGTGATATGGAGGCTAATGTGTTTTATTTGTTAAAGCAAATGAACTCAGAAATGTAGTGAAAGAAAAGGAGGTAATTTAAATAAGTTAAAATACCTGAAAAAAATGTGTTTAAAAGGGCACAAATATTTTATAGTGTTGGACATTTGTATCTTTTAAATATGTGATTGTTTTAATGTCTTTAAACCCAGTGAAATTATCTGTTATTTCATCCTACAAAATCCTTAGATTGTGACTTACATAATGCTTCTTTTAATGAAAGTTAAAAAAATAAAAATATTTTTATATTTAAAATAACAAAGCCTCTTTTACGGGGTGCTTGGGCATAAAGCCTTTATCCTTACATCATTGAAGAAAATTAAATTGAACATCAAAGGGGTTCTGCAAGCAGAATAATTTAGTGTGATATTGAAAGCCAAAATTGGTTCAAAAGAATACTACCTTCTGTAGTTCAAATACATGCAAATTCCATTGGGAATGCCCATTTATCCATCTCATTATTTAAAATCTTGCTTAGGCTGTGACTGAATTATACCCACAAGGAGGAAATAGCTCTGTCAAATAAAGAACATGCCATGAAATGGAGCTAGGAATCTCCCAGCCCACAACCTTCGTATGATCATCACCCTTATTACCAAACCAACATAGCCACCATTTTCAGACCTGTTTTTCTAGTTTGGATTGTATGGTACAAAGTCTGAGATCCGGACATCCAATATCCGGAATGATCTAAAATCTGGAGCCACCACCAAGTTTTTTTTTTTAATATGCTTTATGCATTTGCATTTGATTCCACCCTTCACCATAATAAAACATGTGGAGAATCCCGATTCTAATTTCACTTTGGCACTAAATAAAAATACCTCACTATTGAAGAAACAGTGATCTTAGCATAAATTTGTATGATCGATAATTTGTCTCTGTAGCTGTGTATCCGCTTGGCATACATCTCAAACTGAAACATTCTACGTAGAAAGATTATTAATTTTACACCTACAACTATTTTATATTCCTGACACCAACTTGGCAAATCAATATTTATTATATTTTAATTTCATCACTGCATGTATACAGGGGCTGTGGAGTCCGAATCAGAGTTAGGCAGATTTTTGTGTAAAAGGAGTCGGAGCTGGAGTCGTAAAAAAGTACGTCGACTCTGTGACTCCAGTTTTTGTTGGACAGTTTGAATTTGAAATGAAATTAAAGTGAATTGAAAAACTGAATTCATATGTTTATTTATGGATTGTATACATTAATAAATAGTTATTTTGTATTTTATTGACATATTAATAAATAGATATAAGGGAGGAGGCTGGATATGACCATTATTAATTAAACTGATTTATTTAGTTACTTCATTTAGTTAAAAATCTCATTGGTAAATTTAGGTAAGTAGCAATAGCAGCAAGAACTCCAAAATTGAAGCCATTCTCAGGAAGTGAGCAAAAAAAGGAGCAATTATTGATCAAGCAACGTGATGGGAAAGTACATTATTTAATGATATAGAGAGTGTTACAACTAAGAACTTTTTTAGAAGATGTAGATAGCCCTAATGTTTCACTAACAGAAAAAATGTAGAATGATCTTGCAGAATTAGAAACTGTTCTTTCTACACCATATACAATCACAAAAAAAGCTACAGTCCGAAGAATAAACAGGAGGTGAGAATGGAAGAATGTGATATTTGTTCTTTCTGAAATGGAGGGCTTATTACTGAAGGAATCATTTCCTCAGTGAGGAAAAGACAAACTAGTTTGTTAGACAATGGTATCTTGCTGGGTTCAATAGGTGTAGATCCAAAACATTGAATTTGATGACGAACAAATTAAAAAAGGCAAAGAAAGTCGTCTATGAACTTCCACTAAGAATGAAATTATTCTCAGAGCAATTGGAGTATTCAAATCAGGACAGTCTGACTGCAGACATTGCAGCTGAATCTCTATTATCCTCTTCCAGTGATGAATTAGATTTTAAGAAATATTTGAAAAGGCAAAGTGAACGAAAATATAGAACCAAGAGCCTTTAGATATAAAAGTGCAAAAATACAAACAGGATTTCTGCACAGCCCTTTGAAGAAATAGAAAAATAGACTCCTGCAAGACACCTTGTTTAGAACTTATAAAAATCTATCTTGTAAAATTTTTAAAAAGTAGCCTTAACAGTAACAGCCCTTCCTTCTACTCAGGTTAGTGTGGAAAGACTCTTCTGAGCTCTGAAGTTTCAAAATGGATCTACGATCCTCCAAGAAAGATCTTGCTGAAGCTATACTGTTTCTTAGAAATTACTAATGCCAGTTTTCCATTTCTTAACAAATGCTAATTAATATAAATAATTTTCTATGCCATGAATTTTTTTCTATAGGATCTATTACATCTTTTATATAAAAAAATGATCTGTAACACATGTTTATATGTTTACATATATATATATGAGGGAGTCTGTTTAAAATTCCAAGAGTCGGAGTCGATTATTTTCCCTACCGACTCCACAGCCCTGCTTTATCATCACATGACAACCCGAATAATGATTAATGCAGTTATGCCTAAAAAAATTTTTTTATATTAGTAATTGAATAACAAAAAGTATGGTAACCTTTTGTGTTGACGTCACATTTGGCGATAATTGCAGATTTATGTTAAATGCACCAAGAAATGTTGCCGAGAAAAAGTTTAACAAACATTTCTTTCCATATATTAAAATTAGATTTTGTTGATGGATACTCATAGTCCAAAAGATTGCATTTAGTGTTATTTGAATTAAGAATAACTAATTTGTTATTTGCATAAACCCAGAACCGGTGCCAGAGATCGTATGCCCACACCTGCCAGCAGAATTTAGGGTAGACAAAATTTTTGGAGTTTAGAGGATCACCAAGCAACAAAATTAAAGGATGACAAAATTTTTAGAAGTTAAGGAAAGTACTGGAACCCAGAATTTTAGAGGTGGCAAAAATTTAGAACTTAAGGGAGGTACTTGGTAGCAGAATTTAGGACCTGCAGAGACTGCATCAGTCTGTAAGTTATCTAATATATGTGAGAATTTATTTATTCAGGACTCAGCCTTAAGCATGTGCAAGAAATAGATGTAAGTATAAAAATAACTAATATAAATCAGGCTTGATTGTCTCTGTGCACAACAGAAGCAGGACAAAATTTAGCAGAACAACTTGTCTTTAATCGCCAGCCTCATGCTACATAGCCACTAATGTATAGTGGATGCTATTATGCTAGGCTAAAATTATGCTTTACTGATTCCAAGAGATTTCAGTTAATATAGCAGATTGTACTCTTCCTAAACTTTCTGATTGGATCCAGCTTATTGTTTTTTGCAGGCTGTTATTGCTACAGCAATTTAATGAAAATAAAAGTTTGAACTTTAGATTATGTTGAAAAGAGTTTCTAATTCTGGAGCTGCAGTAGGATCTACAAAACATTTTCAATGTCCATTAAAAAAATAGTGGAATTGCTGAAAAAAAAAAAGGATAAAGGCATCCATCTCAAAATTATGGCACTGGAAAGTCAACTGTACATGACATAAGAAAACAAAAAAAGAAACTTTTGAATTTTTTGTGGATTCAGATACCCCACTTGCAATAAGTAATAGAAAATTATTTATTATGCTAAAAGTGACGATCATGACAAAGTGAGGATTGAATGAGTTATAGAGTGTCGCAGCTAGGGCATGTCATTGACGAGTCCAATGTTAATGGCTCAAGCCGCAACATTTCATGAAGAAATGAACTTAAAAACTGAATGCACATATTCGACAGGTTAGTTAACCACACTTAAATAGCCATAGTATAATGCAATTTAAAATTTCAGGTAAAAAGCTTCAGCTGGTACTGAAGCATTTGCAGATGAATTCATTGAACTCATTAATAGTGAAAAGTTTATCTCCAGAACAAATTTATAATGCTGCTGAAACTGGTCTTTTCTGGCAATATGTACTGTGAAACACTGGTGGGCAACCTCTACAGAAAAGGCTGCAACTGGTATCCAGAGATTACAAAGCAAGACTAACAATTTTATCATGCGTGAATGCTGCAAGAGTGCACAAATGTGAATTTTTTGTAATCGGAAAAAATATACAACCTCAATCATTTAAAGGTGTAAAGATTTTCACCGTTATATATCATGCAAATAAAAGATCATGGATGACATAAGCTTTAATAAAGGATTGGTTTGAAAATCATTTCATACCCGAGGCTTGGCAGCATTTGAATCCAGTTGGTTTACCTGATGATGCAAAAATTGTGCTGATTGTAGACAACTCTTCGGCTCATACTACACTTAGTGTTAAAGAAAGATAGTGTATCTGTATTATACTTTCCTCCAAATTGTACGTCCATCATCCAGCATATGGATATCGGTATAGCATAGACGCTGAAATGCAAACATAAAGTAGATTTTTAAAATCCATGTTAAATTTCTTGAATAATGGAAAGACTATTCAAGAATTTTTGAAAAATTTAGCATAAAATCTGCTGTATGGAGCATCATAAGATTGTGGGAGGATGTGTCTCCAGATACTTTAAAAAGTGCTTATCATAATTTATGGCCAACTATTGTATTTTCATGGTAAGGATGATGAAAATGATAGTTGCAAAATTTATGGCTTTCGGATATCACAAACCAAAGGTAAAATTTTCCATGTAATGGGTTTTGTAAGGAAATGTGGAGAAGCAGTAATAAATGAAAATGGTGTAACAAATTTTTCATTGTGATGACAATGCCCCAATCATCAATAAATCATCAGATGGCAAAGTCTGTAGTAAGGCTCTAGGTCCAGAAAATACTGCTACTGATAGTGAAGAAAGTGACGGAGAGGTTTCTGAAAATGAAAACTTTCTATCGACAAGTTAGTCCGAATTCATGACACAGAAATTACAGGATTGAACAGTGGAACTTTGTAACTGAACAAGAAATTATGTCTGTCTATAGAATTAAAGAGAAAGTATTAGCACAAAAAACGATGCAACTTAAACAACTTACACTGAAAGAAATTTTTTATAAAGTAAACAAATAAATGTTAAGTTTTTTTTTTGTAAATATTTATAACCTTTAGGTCATAAATGCTTCATTATTTCATAAATCACAATTTCATATTTTTAATTTTATAATTTCTACATGTTATCAGATTTAAACTGATGGTCTAATATCGGAAAAAATCCCAAATCTGTAATCGCCGAAGTCTCGATGAGTCCAGATCTCGGACTTAGTACTGTATTCAATAATAATGCATTCTGCATGTTTTTGTTTTATTCTTAGTGATATTGCAAGAGTGGAAGCGGCTGTGTAGATAATTCCTTCAATTTAGTTTACTGAAGGTCCTTAATTTTTTTTCATAGGTAATCCTTAAAAATCCTTAATTTCCATGTAAAGAAATGTTTACAAATCATGTTATAGTGGTATATTTTATCTTGTCCCTGTGATATGATTAAATTAAGCAAGTGTGCTTTTATTAGGCTTTGTTAGAATTACTTATTAGAAATTTAACTTAAATGTTACTCATCTCAAAACAAAATGGATTTGAGTAGTGTCAAATAGATTTGACATTCATTTTTCATATAAAGTATTTTGTGTTAAAATGTTTTCAGTGAATGTCACATAGTGTCTTTGATAGTATTTTTTTTAAACTTTATTTTATAACATGTTAAAGTTGTAGAGATTGTACAATACTTTTGACATATCAATTTATATATTCTAAGTTTCAACTGAGTACATGTATAATTTTTCTTTTATGTCTTGGTTATCTTGTTCTTAGAAAAAAATTCCTCTGTTTGAAATGCATTTCTATGATTTGTGTATCTGCCACCTTTTACAGTTTAATTATAATAATACTAATAAAAATTATTTCCGTCTGTCATGTTTTAAAATATCTATCTTTCATTCTAAGAATTCTATCTTTCATTCAGTACCTTAATTCTGGTATTTGATCATAAGAAACTTGACAGAGCAAAATTTCAGAATTAACTTTTAGCAAAAGCTAAAAAGCTGCTGTAACTATGTTAAATTGATTTCATTTGTCTTTTTTTATGATTGTTTTTCCCCTTATGCTTTTCTTTACCTGAATTTTTTTCGAAAATCTTGTGATGTTTACTCTCCAAAGTTGACAGGTGATCCCCATGCTAGAATATCTTTTAGTGATACTTTTAAAATTAAACAATAAATCTATATTAGAGTTCTTAATTTTTTTTTTTTTTTTACCTGCTTTCTTTAGGCTCGAACATATCTACAATCTTTACCTAGGAAACCCAAGGTTCCATGGACAAGTCTTTATCCAAATGCTAATGTCCAAGGTTAGTAAATTATGGTTTGTTACTTGTTTATATTATCTGAGGTTAGTTTTCTGTAATCTATCAATACTAGAATTGCTGTATTTTCGGCATACTTGGAAATAACAGAGCAAATCATAGTTGACTTGTTAATTTCAGTGATCATATTTTTGTATTGTTTGTGCTATGAGCATATAAAGATTAAGTTTGGATTTTATGTGTTATGATTTGAAAAAAAAATTGTGCTGTATACCTGATTTTAAATTTAAGCATTTCCTAGCGGTTCTTGTAAAGTGACATATACTTTCTAAACTTCTGTTAAGTTATAACTTTAAGAAGGAAAAAAGATAATGAAACCATTTGTATTTAATAAGCATCATATAATACATGAATGAAGGAACTAAAATTTCAAGGAGTTTGAATGCTCAGAATATGCTGAGATTGTTGCATATTATGACTATGGGAACCAAGAATTGCTATTATGTTCCTGGATATTCTGCAGAGTAGACTTTGTGTGTCATCTTTGGGATATTGTTATCCATGAAAATTTAGTTTATAGTCACATTTCATATATTATAACTGCTAAAAGTATTTTTTGCACCAGTCTTCATGCAGCCATATATGTTAAAAGTACTGCAAAAGAACACTCCAAATGAATTGCAGTTAAATACCACCATAATGAACTTAAAACATGCTTAAAATTAGGTTTGCATTATCCAGTTTGATGAGCAAAAATAACAGATGATTACAGAAAATAGTGTAAAAATTGATTAATGAATCACACAAAAAAGGATTAATTAGCATTATCACATCTGCCAAAAGAAGTGAATAACTCTTAATTTAAAAAAAAAAAATTGTGTTAATGGTAAATTACAGTTATTATTGTGTGGAATTACTAAATTTCTTTTCTTCAGGCTTTCAGTTTTACCCAATACTGATAATTTTAGTTGAAGTACCAGGAGTCCCATAAGTAGCTAAATATTTAAAAAATTCGCGTGAATTGCAGGAATTGGTAGAATTGAACATAATTTGTGAAAACGTTATTCTCATGAAGAGGGATTTTTTTTTGGAGGGGGGGGAGGAGGAAATGTTTTTATCGATATTGGGTGCTGTATGAGAGGAAATCACATATTTCCAGGGAAAACTATATTTGCATGCATGCTTAATGTTACAAAGATATCATTATTATTCTCTGTGTCCGCCATCAGCACAAATTACAGTTTGCAAATAAGTTACAACACCATTAATTGGAGCATGTAGCAAATCCGAATGGATGCAGGAGATTTCATATCAAATGGCGTCCTTTAACTGCACCAAAGAAAGTGGACTATTGCAGTACACTAGGGAATTGAAGTAACCCCAAAGTCCAAAATCAAGTTGTTTTAAGTCCAGTGAGTGAGGAAGCCACCTATTTCTATAGTGATGGCTAATTAACCAGTGTTAAGTGTAGGTTCTTAGGAACGTCTTCACTTTGGTTGTGGTATAAGGTGCCTCGTCTGGTATGAACATTGTTGCATGAAGGACATTATGTTCCAGTATGTGTGATGTCATTTTCTCTTGAAGGAGCTGCAACTAGCATTTTCCAGTAACTGAGCAGATCTTCAGACTGCTTTTGCAACACACCAAACAGTTAATACAATGAATGTACAGGCTCCTAAATATAGGCACAAGGATCCTCCTTTGCCTAGATTCTACAGTTATGAGTGTTGATCGTTCCATGCAATGAAAAATGAGCTTCATCTTTCCACAAGATATTGAGAAGTCATTGTGGATTGTTATCACTTTTTGCCAAAGCCCAATTTGCAAATTCATATTGCTTAGATTTATCATTTGACAAGGCTAAGGCCATTTGATAAAGCATTTGACATTGCTTAGCTTTGTCATTTGGTGCACTGGTTGCAGCTTGTAGGGGTACAGTTTTAAAACACTGAGTGATGTAGATTACCAATGTCTTTCAGTATACCTGTGTTTCGTGCATTATTTATTACACTCATTGATTGTTCCCATAGAGTATTTCATCTACAAAGCCACATCAAAAGTATGGATCTTTTATAAACTTAGTGCATCACAACAAGCTGATGACACAAACTTCCCATTTCTTTGAAATGTCGTACTAGGGAAGTCAGTCCAGCAAGAGTGATTGGACCTGAACCTTTCTTCGATCCCTTCTGTGTCTAAAACCTTCATAAAGATTCAGTCAATGATTCTTGTGTGAAGTAAACTGTTTTACCAATAACACTTTATCCATCAATTACAGCCTCACTATTAAAACTTTATGTAGTTTACTTACTTTGTTTTGTGTGCTGGTTTTCCAAAAAGTTGGTATTGAAACTTGCCTTACATAATCTATGTTTATAACACAGAGAAATATGGAAGGAGGGATAAGCAGAACAATAATGTAAAAGTATCCTCCATTATTCTAACATGTGTAGAAGCTAAACATTTAAGCATGGATGATTCTTAAGGGTATGTAATTTTTTAGTTAAAACTTTCCAAAAATTTCAAAAAAAAGTTTCAGATATCCATAAAATTTGTTATATGCAACTTTCATGTCTTTAAAAATTTGCTGTAGATGTAAGTAAAATTAAGTGCGTAGGACAGTGGATGGCACCAAAAAGTGTTTTTTTTTTTTTAATATCTGGGAAAATACTCTAGCTGGATTTGACTTTAAATGTGAAAGAAACCAAAAATTGTCAACATGAATTAGTGCAGTGTAAGCGTTCAAAGTGTAATTAAGTGTGCACTGTAGTTTCAAAGGACAAAAAAGCCATTTCCTTCTGCTGGGAATGCGAAAATGAGACAAAGTGTGCATCATTGAATGCAGTTCAAGAGTTTTCTGGCTGCCATCTGTTAGTAGATGAGAAAATGAGGAGCTGTGAAGTATGAATTTCATTAAAGAGTTACTAGGAGTTAGAATTTGGATCATTAGCTAGAATAGAAGGATTTTTATTGATGTGGAAAATTTTCAGGAAATCCATTTTCCCAATTGAAGATATTTCAAAAAATTTTGGTATGCAGTGAAAAATTTGTAAATTAATTTTTTTTCTGATCTCTTTGATGGGGATTTTAAGGCTCATTTTTTGTGCTTTATATATTAAACAACTCTAGCAAGAAATATTGTAGATATCGTAGTTCATATCTGGAATAGGGTTGTTAAAAATTTTCGGAGTTCTGGAACTTTCCATAAAAATAAGCTTTCACAATTCTTCACAATGTCACGGAGTACAATCAGTAGTTACACTTCAAGCTACTAAGAACTTAAAGCACAATTTAATGCAAAGCATATCTAAAAGGCAATAATTTATTTCAATACTCTGAAGTCACTCAGAACTAATAGCTCACAACAACTATTATTCAGGCCAGATGCTCTCTGGTTTTATAAAGTTTTCAGTTGACTGTGAAGATAGTTCTAGTGCCTTTTGCTTCTCAAAATTACTAGGAGGCATATGAGGGCTCAATTACAGTTACACAGAACATCCATTACATTTATTCAATTACAATACCTGTTACGGTGATACAGAGGCCAGACCGAAATGAACTGTTTCCCTGTAAAGCAGATTGAAGGACATGGTTACAGTTTGCTAAGACCTGAAAAAGCCTCAAGATTTCTGTAATTCAGTAATATTTATCCATGAATGTAAATTCAGTATGTTCCAGAATAATGAAAAAGGTATTGTGAAATCTCAATGAATTTTGAATGAAAAATCTTACTTTTGCAATAAAACATGGGAGAGAGAGCCAGATGCTGCTTCATGTACATGTGCAGCAGCTGCACAAGTGCTTATGCTTACAGTGTAAGAAATCTACATTTTGTTGATGCCAAAATGGATAAATTTTTATATTTAAATATTTTAATTAAAACTTGAAAATAGCACTATAAAATAGGCATATTATTGCACTATTAGGATAATGATTTTAAGCATAACGCTCATTTGCAAACTGTACATTTTATTTAACTGTCCACATATAATCGGAACGCTTGTGTAGAGTCAAGACCTCCTTCATGTTGAGATAGATTTGGGATCATCTGGTGGAGAGAATTAATAAATTTAAAATTTTTAACAGAAATGAACTTTGAGATAAACTAGCTACACAGTGAGGAAAAAACAAGCACGTCTGTGTCAAAATCTTGTGACATCTATGCATAGGAACGTCATTTAATTCATAAAAAAAATAGAATCCCAGCACATTATTAAAATATTATTCACAGTTTTTGAAACGTATGTGTATGTGCCCCAATACTTCTTTGACTATTTTTCTCTTTTGTAATTTAATAGTGAATAACTTAGTATCAATTTTATTTCATTTTTTAGATTTTCTTGTTTTGTTTTCTTTAAAAAAAAGAAACTATTATTAAATGTCTAAGAATATGTCTGAAAGCTGAGTTATGTTTCAATACTTTTTTGGCTCACTATATTTCAGTTTTTTCTGGCATATGCCATTGTATATATATGTACTTATCCTTGAACCATTTATTATTGAGTTATTATTTGTCCTGCATGTTTTGAAACCAAAAAAAGCTAAACACAGCAGGAGACAATGTGCCTACTTTAACAAAATTTTAGAAGGACTGCAGTATTGTCAAAAATATGTGAAGCATTGGAGGAATGAATGGCAGGGAGTATGAGGAGAGTATGGAAGCATATTATACCAGATGTGCAAATGATTTCAATATTTTTGGAACTCTGGATTTTTGGAACGATATCTGAAGTTATTTAAGGACATAGTGAAAGTTAAACAGCAGTTTGGTTTCAGTGAATTAGAATTCACCAAAATAGAGTGCATCAAATTGTATACCGCGAATTAGACGATGAAATGATCAATAGTGGTATCAGCTATCTGAGATTGTGTTTATAGTTATTGCCATGACATAGAAGCAGATTGTACTCATATGCTAACTTCCTTATTATAAGAAATATTATTTAAAAGAGATAATAAAAGATGATTATGTGTATCAGTGATTGCTAAGCCTTTAATTGTAGAATTTTTATGACCAGCATAAGATTGATGCTGGAGGTAGAATTATTTCCCCAGTGTTGCATTACACACTGGTGCAGGGCATTTAAAAGTGAATTGGAATAAGCAATAATATGCATTATATTGTATGAAATTGTATTACAAAGCAATACATATGTTATGAATGAATTTATTACAGGTTATAATGGTATTATTACAAATTATACTTTTCAAAATGTTATTTGTGTATTATCTTTGCACAATCTAAACAATAGCTGAGAGATCCTTCACTAACTTTGCATATACATATAGTATTTTTAAATTTCCTTGGGAATATCAACTTTTGCACTGCTTTTGTACTTCCTTCCCACCTTCCCCAAAATATGTGACTTTGACTTTCATTTTTTGACATATTTTTGTTATAAAGTAAGAATTCATAATCGTTATTTGCAAAGTATGCAAAACTATTTTGGAAAGCCACTTAATGGTTTTTCTTTCACATGGATAATTGGGAAATTAATTATATTGAATACAAGAAGTGGTTTTGATTTCATCTCACCATTTTGTTTGCTGTTTCTTTAATGTCATTTTTTGTATAATTGATCTTTTTCATCCTTCCGCTTGGCAGTCGTTACACCATTAGCATAGTTTCTCCAGTTTGCCCTTTCTTTAGTTATTTCTCCCCCCCCTACCTCTTTCAGAAATATCTTCTTGTTCTTCCTGGCGTCCCAGTAGAATTTTTCTGTCAGCAAGACATTTCACCAGGTCATAGCTATTATAACAATTATCCGTCAATAACTGTGTTTTACATCTAGTATTCTATATCCAAAATAGCACGGGCATCTCCGTAAGAAAAGAATTCCTTGACACTGACACCGCCATAATTAAAATCACTAGTCATCCAATACTATTATCCAATAACTCAGCCAATGAATGTGCAATTTATTAGACTGTCAGTTATTAGAGATTTTATTTTGCACTTTTTTTATGTGAAGGCCCTGCAGAACTATTGCCTGTACAACTCATTTTACACTATGATTTTGGCCCACCAGCGGCCGAGCGGTAAAGACGCTGAACACTGGTAGTTCGGTCCGATGTTCAAATCCCGCGAACGGGCTGGCTGCATGGGCGTTTTCGTGGTTTTCCCCATGTGTAATGTGTATACGAGCCAGTTTGCCTTAGAAAGTCCTCCACGAAGGCATCCCTCCGTTTAGGCAGATAGCCCTCGTGTGCTTTGCCATAATTGAATAACCTAACCTAACCTACACAATGATTTTTTCAATAAACAATAAAACAATTTGATACAACCTGTATGTACAATTAGTTTCTAACTTTCACTTCACGTCAATACCAGCATAGATTCTCAAAATATAATGCCGATTGAACTGGAGAGTAATTTTTGAGGCATAGCTTTTCCTGTGCCATCATGTGACTGGCACCTGAGACATCACATGACAGTACATGATCAGCAGTGAACGTGTTAACACTGATGAACAAATGGCCTAATGAAGAACAAGAGGCTACATAAGAAGAACATAAGCTACAGTATCTGTGTTGAAATGCCTACACAAGAATTGACAGCTGAACAGTTATAAGAAAATATAGGAATGCTTAAAACCTTGTCAGAGCATATGAAAATTGATTCCAATACTGGATGTAGCCTCATAATTCATTGAACAATAAACGGTGCAGTTCATTGCTAAGAAGAAGCATACAAAGAGAAAAAATCAAACATAAAATAATGTGCATTAATATTGCTATTTTTAGAGAATAAAAAATTAATTATAAAAAGATACATTTATAAAAATTATGTGTAGACAATTTATTAATAGCATTTATCTATTAAAAAATGAAATTTGGAATTACATATTATTTTTTTATAAGTTATTATAAGTAGTCTAACTTCACAATCAAGATATTGGCAGAACCAATTACTTGGAAAATGTGGGGTGTTGCTGTAATTTTTTTTTTTTTTTTAACATTAGAAAGGCTCCAGAGGTACTTCTGTGCATTGTATTAATCAAAAATGTACTTCCTCCTCCCATCCTTCAATGATTTCAGAATTAACTTTCTTGCTGTATTTTTTCTTTTGGCTTAACTCTCTTTTCTTAGAGACTTTGTTCAAGATTTAGATGTGTGAAAAGTTGCCTGTTATGCTGAAATATGGTCTTATTAAATGAACAGATATCTTTTTATCCCTCTCTAAGTTGTTTGATTTTGATTTATCTTTTTCCTAATATAAGAATGCACTATTATGTACTTTGAATCAACAGCTTGGGCTAACTAAATTTTGATGTCAGATTTGTCTGGAGTTTTGGCATATATTTCAAAAATATGACTCATTCATAATATTGTTCTTTTTGGTTTACAGAAATGAAACAATTTTCTACAAATGCATTCCTAATATTTGGTATAGGGATAATTTGTCATTTTCAGTCCTTTTGCTTTATATTGAAGTGAATATATTTTGTTACTTCATGAAATCTGTTCCATTTCATGATTTTGCAGCAAAAATAATTTCCTTAGATGTTTGAGAAAAATATGAAGCTTCCTTAAACTTAAAGCATTACAATGAAAACATCCAGTTTATTGAGAGAAGTACTGCATGTCATACATTGAAGAGCCAAAACATGATTGCCTACTCATTGGGTTACCTTTGGCCTGCAAAACAGCTGCAACTCACCTTGGCATGGATGCCACAAGTTATTGTTAGGTGACTGGAGACAATTGGTACCAAATGTCTGAGCAGTGGTCACTCAAAGTCGAGATATTCTGACGTGGTGTTTGAGCTCTTGAGTTGCCTTTCTCTGACATCCAAAATGTGCTGTATTGGGTTAAGATCTGGTGAGTTAGGCGACCAGGACATTAATTGGAATTCATCCTTAAGCTTCTCGAACCACTCCAACACAATTCGAGCCTTATGACATGGGGCATTGTCTTGCTATATGTTTCCATTTCCAGTTGGAAAAACAGACATCATATGAGGGTGCAGATAATGTGCAGTTATATTCAAATAGTCTGAAGCTTTCATGGTATGTACTATCATAACTATGAATCCAAAAGCTGCCCATGAGAAGATCCCCCAAAGCATAATACCACCACCAGCCTGTGTATGACCTGCTGTAGAGGAAGAAGCAACTGTTCGCCTGAAGGATGGCATACCTTGAAATGACCATCCACTTGATGAATAAGAAATCATAATTCATCTGACCAGGCAACTGTCTTCTACTTATCCATAGTCTAGTCTCAATATTCCCTGCCTCACTGTAGGTGTAGTTGATGATGATGATGCTTGGTCAACAGAGGCACACGAGTAGAACATCTGCTGCGCAGTCCCATATCCAACAGGGTCTGCTGAACTGTGTGTTCCAAAATACTTGCACTTAGACCCTCATTGTTATTCGGCAGGAGAAATATTCCTTTTCTTGAGAATAAAAGCCAAGAGCTCTTAAACAGAAAGTACTACTCACCCATTGTTAATTCTGTTTTATTTCACTTCATAGAAAATATTACTGTTCAATTTCAGCCAGTTCCTTTGTGGAATAATTTTGAACATTTAACATTTAAAAGCTGAAATTTGTACAGTTCTGAAAAACAAAGATCATATAAGTGAAGAAACAGATTTTAAATAATTTGTGACATGTCTTAGTGATTCTAGTAGTATTATAAAAGCACGCTGAGTTGAAGGATATCTCATTTATTTGTCTTTAATTTGAGAGTTCTGAGTATTGAATTTTAATCTAAGCCTTTTAGATGTTAGTATCAGATTGTAGTTGAAATTATTTCTTGATGTATTATAGTAGTACGGACATATTGATCAGCTGTCATTAATATTAATAGACTTTTCATCTTTTTGGATATAAAACTAATTCTAAACTTAATTAAAATATTAAAAGTAATTTAATCTCAATAAAAGTGTCTGTTTCTAAAGTTTATTTTTGTTTTTTAGCTTTGGATTTGCTAGATAAGATGTTAACTTTCAACCCCCATAAGAGAGTTACAGTTGAAGATGCACTAGGGCATCCATACTTCACAGAATATTATGACCCAGATGATGAGGTATAGCATGCTTTTTTGTATAAAAATGTAATTAATATTTTTGTTAAAATAATAATTTAAGGGGAAAAAAAATCTGAAACCCTTCAGGTTTTATATTATGCCCAAAGGTGTATTTTTTTTTCGCTGGGGATTCAAAACAGGATTTGAAAAGTGATACAGACATTCAAAGTCATTTGAAACAAAATACTGTTAGACATTGTAATGTCTTTGCTATGCTACCAACATAATACCAGTAGGAAATATGAAGAAACCTGTGTAAAATATCCGTGCTTGAATGCACACACGATGTTAATGAAACGCTTTGAAATTGTTGAGCTTTTTAATCAAAAACTCATTAAAGTTTTACAAATATGAAATAGACAATAAAACAAATTCAAAATTTGAGCTTCCAGATGCCCATATTTGGATGGAGGACTATGTTATTCAAAATTTGATGTCTCTAAGTGCCATTGTTTTTTCACAATGTGAGAAACATACATTCATGCAGATTCTTCATTATTTCATTTCTTTGAATATAATGCAAGGCTAATATTTGATGGCAACAATTTGAAAAGTGATTCAGACTTTTACAGTGAACCAACGCAAAATGCCAAAATGAAATTAATGGCCCTTCTGGGCTAAAAATTTTGGAATGCTGTTAAATGCTGGATTTTCTAAAACTAGGGGGGTTTGTTAGATAATTTTTCATTTTAATAGAGATAATTAATGATGTTCCTATTACCTGGTAACTGACAGTTTTAAGCTTTGTTTTTGTTGTGTAGTATGAAACATAGTAATTTCAATGAAAATATGAAAATGTTATGGCCATCAATACCCAGCTGAACAGTTTGATTATTATGATAATGTTTTATTTTTACTATATGCAAGTGTCTAAAGAAATTTTTTTTTCTTATAAATATTGGTTTATTTAAGGCTATTATTTCACAAAGTTGCTGAAATTTTGATGCTTTACATATTGGGACATCTTTAACTTCTTCTCTGCCAGCATATCATACATGATGTGCTTCATTTTCCCGCCTTGGGATGTGGGAGTGAACTACTATATGTGATATGGGAGTGAAGTGTCAGTGGTGGCCTGACATATATTTATTGGTACTTTGAAGCAGAACATTTTATTTCAAATACGCATAAATTGTGTCAGAATGTTGTAAAACCTTATTAAATGAAATCTCTTCAGTGCTAGCCTAGTTGTCATATTATTTATTATTTTATTCTATGAATGTAAAATCCATATGCTTACAATGCTCATTAAAATTAAGCAACATTTCACTCAGTACAAATGGCTTAAAATTTTTTATGTAAATATGTCAGTAGGATATAATAGGCCCTGTTATTTAAATTCTTAAGATTTTTACTTCATTGTTACATGGAAATAATTTAAATATGTATATATTGATTATATTTAACATATTTGTATTATAGATATTAAATATTTATATATGTTTGTGTTAAGTTTTTTTGTATAATATTTAAATTATGTATTTAAGGCCCCCAAGTTTTTTTTATAGGAATTATTTTTCTGTGTTGGTTCTAAGGGTCTCACTGCAAAATGTGCTTGGTCACACAGTGATGTTTAGCACTCCAAGGTTACAGGCACTCTATTGAACTTTATTCTTTCACTCCCAGAAGTGAAGAAGTTAAGGGGGATTTGTTTCTCAAGTTTTTTTATAATACGTATCGTATTCGGAAACTAAGTACAGTTTCATTCTAGTGCTGTGGTAGGCATCCCCTGCATGCGCACCAGTCTTTCTTGTTCACTGACTTTCAATTGTCGCCATTTTGGTTGCTCTATGTTGTGTTTTCAGTTTGCTGTGCACATTCAAAATGATTAAGACAATTAGTTCTCCCGCTGACTGTGAGATTCGTGCCGTGATTAAATTTTTGAACGCGAGAAATGTTAAACCGGCCGAAAATTATCATCAAGTGACAGAAGTTTACAGTGAATACACGATAAGTGATGGAATGGTGAGAAAGTGGGTAAGAATGTTTAATGCAGGTCGAACAAATGTCCACGCCGAGGCTCGGAGTGGACATTTGTTCTGTTGTCACCGATGATTTGGTAAGGAAGTTGATGAAGCAATTCATGAGAACAGACGCTTCACAATGACAACTCTTTCAGAGGCATTTCCACAAATTTCACGTACTGTTTTGTTCGAAATTGTGTCTGACCGCTTGAATTATCGCAAACTGTGTTCCCGATGGGTTCCAAAAATGCTCACTGATGTTCACAAAACAAAGCGACTTGGTAGTGCCCTGACATTTCTCACGCAGTACAGTGATGAGGGAGAAAACTTTTTAAACCAAATTGTGACAGGTGATGAAACTTGGGTGTGTCATTTCACACCAGAATCGAAACAACAATCGATGGAGTGGAGACACACTCATTCTCCGAAAAAACAAAAGTTCAGAGTGACAATGTCATCACAAAAAATCATGTGCACTGTCTTCTGGGATAGGAAAGGCATTTTGCTTACTGAATTTCTTCCCAGAGGTGAAACCATTAATGCGGCACGATATTGTGAGACTTTAACAAGACTAAGACGTACCATTCAAAACAAACGAAGAGGAATGCTCAGTAAAGGAATTGTGTAGTCCATGACAATGCTCGGCCCCATACTGCTGATGTCACTCAAGCGTTAATTCAATAGTTTCATTGGGAGTAGCTCGATCACCCGCCGTACAGCCCGGACTTGCTGCCGTCCGACTATCACATGAAGCGCGAGCTTGGTGGCAAGCGCTTTGGGTCTGACGATGACATGAAAAATGCTGTGGAGTCGTGGTTATCGAAACTGGCGGGAAGTTTCTTTGACGATGGTATACAAAAACTGGTCACCTGCTGTGACAAGTATTTGATCATTGGCGGAAACTATGCTGAAAAATAGTTTAAATGTATTTTCATGTAAAAATAAAATTGGATTGGAAAAATTGTTTTACTATTTTTTTTTTTTTTTTCCAAAGCGGTACTTAGTTTCCGAATATGCCTCGTATACGTCTATTAATACAGAAGTATTTAAAAATGGGCATTCGTGTTTTGGTATATTTGAATAGCCAAGTATACTGAATGCAGGTAATTTATCGGTTACAGCCGAAAACGTCGCAGAGAAAACAACGCAAAGCAAAAACATCGTGGGCGAAAATAAAGCAAAGAGAAAAACATTACAGTTCTAAAACATAGTGGTACAAAATATCGTTGTCGAAAATAAAAGCGGTTAAAAAATTTCGCCGTTTAAAAACATCGTCGGCAAAAATGTCGTGGTAAGAAATAAGTATCCACAAATCATTGCATGACAATAACATCGCAGACATGCGTTTTTTCAGACTTTAATAATTGAAAATGAATATTTGCATAATGATTTATGAGAGCAAGGTGCAAAGGAGGATAAATTTTACTTTCATATTTTTATTAACTAATAAAAGAGACTTAATAACTAATAAAGATTAACATAAGTGAAGAAAATAATATTATAATTAACTTAGCAATTTCTTTATAGATAAGTTCTTGCAGTTACTTATCTTTCTTTTTCAGATTATACTTTTCATAAAAATTTACCAGTAAAACTTTATAACAAAAATAATTTATCAATGACCTTTGTTAGTTAACTATGTCAGTTTAAAATTCTATTAAGTGCTGTAAGTTGCATTAATTTTCTATGCTTAAGTTTCCATTTTACATTTTCAGCAAATATTTATTAGTTAATAAAAAAAATACGAAAGTAAAAATTATCCCTCTTTCCTGCGCTCACAAATCATTATGTGAGTTTTTATAATTATTAAACAATCATTAAATTTTACAGTTACTAAAGCCTGAAAAACGCATGTTTGTGATGTTATTGTCATGTGATAATTTGTAGGTACTTCATTTTTTACCACAATGTTTTTAAACTGCAAAGTTTTTGAACCACTTTATTTTCGACGATGATGTTTTGTACCACGATGTTTTAGAACTGCAATGTTTTATCTTTGCTTTATTTTCTCTCACGATACCAATTTATCTTGATTTGCTCATGACTGCGAGGAACTGTGGATTTTCTAATGTTTAATGCAAATAGGTTAGGTTGAAAATATTGGCAATTCCTTGGGGTGTGATACTGACCATTTGACACTCTGAGATAGAGTGGCAACCCCCTTTTATTTTTTTCCTTCTGTCAAACCAGTTTTAGAATTACTGCTCTTTATTTCAGGGAGCCAAATGATCACCATTTATATCCCAAGAAATAAGCAAGGAGTCACTAAGACTTTCGGTGTAGTAAATATAACTAGTTTCTTTTTAAGCAGTTAAATTCCTTCCTAGTTTCTCTTGAAGAACACTTTTCCTGGAGGATGCTGCATCTGTGGTCAGCCAGTTAAAGACTTCTGAGTACTGGTAGTTCATCCGAGTTTGATGTCCGGCACATGGCTGGCTGCATAATTGGCTTTCATAATCTTAACATGAATATGAACCAGTTTACCTTAGTAAGACCTCCACAGAAGCATCCCTTCCCTTAGGCAGATAGCTCTTGTATGATTTACCGTTTTCAAGTAATCTAATGTAACCTTTTCTGGGACAGGTAGCCAATGCTGGAGCAATTTGCCAAAATAAATTTTCTTTGTACATTCTTTCATTTCGTAAAATTTTTAATTTTTGTATAGAGTGCAAACTTTCCAAGGTAACCACTCAAGAGTGACTCTGTGATATTTAGTACTACTACTATAAAAAATTGGGGTTATTTTCAAATGTATTCATCTTAGGAAGCTGGGTCTCAGTGCTGGGTGAGGTTTTACTGCAAATTTGTATGTCTTTATTTATTTATTTTTGGGAGTACAATAAATGAACATGTGATTAATGTTTCTATTTATAAAGCCTGTTGCAGAGGAGCCCTTTAAGTTTGAAATGGAACTAGATGATTTACCCAAAGAGAGGTTAAAAGAGCTTGTTTTTGAAGAAACTGTAGCCTTCCAACAGAGAATGCAAATGGAACACCCACAATAGGTGTACTCTTTATTGTAAGTGCAATTTATTGTTATAACATTAATTTTCCTGTAGTTTGAAAGTTTTTCATTTTTTGCTCATTATTTTTTTATATTTGCCTGTACCTGGAAATGTTGCAAGTGTGAATGGATGGATGCTCATTGATTACTAAATACATAAGATGAAAGTATTTTATCTTCTGTGTAATATGACCGCACTTCCATCTGGTCATGAGTGCTGTTTTGTATTTATTTACTATTTTGTCATTTGATTCTTTATTTCCAGTGTTTGTGCAGATTATCATGATTAATGATAAAACAATATATATATCAAGTTTTAACTGGCTAGTGCTCAAACGAGGTGGTTTTCATTTATGGTTAGTAAAAATCTGCCACTTGAAAATGTTATCTTCTCACTTTGGGAGAAAAAGTTTCAAGAGATAGTTCAGTCAACCAGAAATAATGCTTTTTTGTACTTTAGTCCATTATAATTAAGAGTCCAAAAATGAGTTAGTTACGAGGATTAAATAGATTTAATTTATTAATGAAGGTTTTCTTAGATATTTTATATTTTATCCACAAGTTCGTTCATGGTAATGATTTTTTTCGATCATATGAGTAAATGTATCAGTAATTACAGATAAATTAATGTCACTAGTAATATCTGATAAATTTTACATTGCTTCCACTCCTGACTAATAGCTAGGATTTTAGGAAAGTTACCTAACTCGTGGACAATTTCTTTATCAGGCAAAATGGAAATCATCCTTGCCATCATAATTATTATTCGTAAAGTTTGAATTGTAAGTTTCATTATTACTCGCTGATAACTTGCCCAGTATGTTATCCGTGCTTATACTTTCAGTATTTTCTTTATTTTTACCTAGGTTTGACTTTTTTTAGCATAAACTTGCATAAAATATTTTCTTTTTACATGACAGAATAACTTCCACAGCTAGTTTTATTTATTTTTTTTTAATTTTATTTTATTTATTTATTTTTTTTTTTTGAGGGGTTGGAGATATATTAGGCAAACAGACTGATTGCCATGTGCATTTTGCTTCACTAACTTAATATCAGTGAGATGCTTGCTGAATATGTATATGACTCTAAATTGATCATTTTATGATAGATGCAGTACGGAGTCTGAAATTCAGATGTCCAATATCCAGAATGATTTGGTATCTAGACAAATCAATCGGTAAAGTAAAATAATAAAAAAAATTCCTTTTTATCACAAAATTTAAGAATAAAGAATATAACAGAATACATTAATTGATGTTTTATTGATGTTGGCCAAAATCATACTTTTGACCTTTGAGAACTGTTGTAGGGGGATGCTGCATATTTGCCGCTCCATATAATCTCTGCAGATCCTAAATTCTAAAATGTTTTCATCCCTAATTTTCACTGTTCAGTGCTTCTTTAAATTCAATAATTTTTGCCATCTGGTATTGGGCCTGTTTGGGATAGCATTCTTCTGCCTGATGTGAATGCTAAGTGAAATCGCAGTGTTGCTATGCCTGCATGACATTTTGCTAGGTTTAAACTGATCTAAAATCTGGCAATTTCTGGGATCACTGAAGTTGTTCCGATGATTCTGGATTTTGGACTGTACTATTGTCTAATAAATAAATTTATAAGGAAATTAAAAATTGTTATTACTAATAACTTAATGGCTTTAATCTACAATGCAGTTAACATAGATTTAATGCTTTATATTGCTATAGGGAACTCTCATTTGTATGAAAATAGGATAGAATGAACTTATGGACTGAAGATTAATGGATATTATGGAATGAAGTTCTTTGTATTTTTTAAGAATTTCTGCAACTTTCAACTGAAAAAGTGCTAACCCTAAAATATATTTAGTTTAGGATATTAGAATGATAAAAAGCACCTTTAGGTCTGCAGTTTTATCTTTACCCACAGCTTTCTCTGTGTTCTAATCAGAAGGTTGTGCGAGGCAGGTGTAGCATTCAATTCTTTGAAAACCAGAGCAAGCGATAAACTCACTAGGAGATCCTACTATGCCATGCATTCAGCAAAAGAACCATTGATTCATTGAGATAAAAAGCTGGAATGAGTTCTTCGATGCCATTTCAGTTCTTTATTCGATGTGTTAGATAGTACTGTGTTCCAGGCTGATGTGTATTCCTAATTGTGAAATGCATATTTTAATTGGAATGGCTATTCTTAAGCCATTACTTTATAAAAAATTTTCCCATAGCATTATGGACAAATGTCGAAAGTGAAAAAGAAATTTAGTTATTTTACATAATTATAATAAACTTTTAATATCTTTAAGTTACCATAGACCAGTAACAACTTATCAGTAACAACTTTTAGGAGATGTGACAATACTAATCACTCTTTCTGTGTGATTCATCAATCAGTTTTATCCTATTTTGGCATATGATTTTTTTAAATCAAATCATGTATAGCAAACCAAATTTTCGTCTATTGAAGTGTGCATTATGTTAGAGTTTGCTAATATTTAGAAGTGCACTAGTATTTTGGAGGCATATTTTTTATGGAACAGTCAAAATTGTATTCATATTTGAATAATCTTACTATACATTTTTGCAAAAAAAAATTAAATTAATTTATCTCAAAATATGATTGGAAAGTAAACAACTTATCTTCCTTTTTACATATTTAAGCAATAATATCAATGCAAAACTGAATCCAGTTTTTTTTTTATTTAATCCTGCAGCTTCAGAAATTGAATATTGTTTATTTTGCACCCTCACTTTGGAAAACGATTTGATTTTATAGCACAGGTTAATTATTTAAAACATTGAAGGAAACTGGAGTTTTTCTGGATAACTTTAGCTCTTGGTGTAGAAAATGCACTAGTAATGGTAGGCTTAAAAACTGGTGTTGCAGATAGCTGCGGGGGGGATTCAGATTTGCAGATTATGGGGTGTACCTATTATCTGTGAAACTTTAAAAACTGGAAAATATGTAGCTCCCTTTACTGATAAAAATATATGTGTTTGTTGTTGATGTTTATCATTATCTTGGAAAGGGTTCTAAAAATGGGGAAAAATTTTAAACATTTCCAACTGATGCATATATTGAAATAAGCAGAATTTTGAAAAATTGAATGAACATGCTGAGGATCTTTATAGAAATGTTTATCTACAATCCTTGACCACAGGAACTCATTTCTTACATTTTTTTTTTTAAGAAAAAATTAGATATTTCTAGAATTAAGATAAAAAGCTCTTTTGAAATCTGGTCTAGAGTAAAGATAAAAGGCTCTATTGAAATCTGTTGAAAGTTTAAAACTCTTAAAGTAAATAAAGATGTAGCTACTAGTTTCTCTCTTAAAAATAAGTTCTTCCGTAGTAAGCAACTTAATTGGTAATTTTCAGAAGAATGAAAAAAAACTTATAAAATTTAAAGTTAAAAGAAGAAAAAAAAATTCACAAGGGAACTCATGAAGAATGTTTACTTATGTTTTGTCTTCAGACTTTTAATGGGGCTTTTGTTTTCTCATGCACTTCATTTTGGCATCATTTGATGTTCTTAATATTGTTCTGCAGTAAAGAATTCTGTTGATTCATGTTTTACATTTGATGGTTAATGATTTGTTTTAAGCACATTTTATCATAGTTTATAAAACCAACATAAATAGGTAAATAAATAAGATGCAAATTTGTTAATACAGCTGTAGCTAACAAAATAGTGAAAGAACTTTCAGATGAAAAGAAATTTTGGTTGCATGTTAGAAGTTTTCTACTGAGTATATGAGCGCATAC
Organism: Stegodyphus mimosarum; assembly: GCA_000611955.2. Classification (NCBI taxonomy): domain Eukaryota; kingdom Metazoa; phylum Arthropoda; class Arachnida; order Araneae; family Eresidae; genus Stegodyphus; species Stegodyphus mimosarum. The sequence goes on along the minus strand of KK114349.1, from coordinate 366,229 downwards.
TACACTCAAGCATTGCTATGATGAACCTTATGAGATCGGAAGTTTGGTTTTCTGTATCCGATCTGATAGCAAAAATGGATTATCTCTCTGTTATTATCATTACTGTAAAAATGTAATATTGAATAAAGAAAAATTGATTAACATTTTCATATCTGCCAAAAGACATGAATAAAAAATCTAATTTAAGAAATCATATTAAGAATTAATTACAATTATTATTATGTCCAGCTACTAAATTTGTTCATTGTTTTCCTCTCTGAAGTGTCTGGAAAATTCCTTGGCAGATTATGGTTTCTTTGAATGGCTAACCTTGTTCAACTTGTTCAACATCCCTCTGCTTCACCTTTCTGTACTTTTTCTTCGTACCCAATTTTTTCCCCCATGACTGAAAATTGTAAAGTTTTGATATCATTCATAGGGCATCAATTATAGATTTGGATAAATGGTATTTCTGGCTGATACAGATTTGGCTGCATCTATTTAAAATTCTTTGAGGCACCTATCTTCACCTTAGGCACCTTATCTTCTATGCAGAAGCTTTGCATTTACAGCTAGCTCACCTGTGGATGATTTTTGACACAGAAACAGAGTGCAGAGGGTTTGGTCAAAGAATATGAAAGAGTTTTGCTCTTGTAGAAAGTTTTATTATTTTTCTTCGTGTTCCACCGTGCTGAACTACAGCACTGCATCTCCTGTTGCACTCCTGATATCCTCCATATTAGGCAGGAGACAGGCCCAAAGAGCCAGAACCATAATTTGTGACATAAGAATTCTCTATTTACTGCCTCCAGTCCCACATTTACTGGTGACAGATTTTAAGTTTTTACTCAACCCAACAAATCTGGCCAGGCCCGCGAGATCACCACTCCCGGTTCTTGGTCTTGTGGCCACCAGCTTGGGGACTTTCTGCCAATCCCCACTTTGGTACAACCGTTTTGTACAATCTGCCCTTAGGATTCTAAAACTGCCAAGCTCATGTTGCCCCCCCCCTAGAGTGCTACTGCCATAATAAAATGCTAAGTCAGTGTGTACACCCCAGGGGGATTTCTAGAAAGTATGAAAAAACTATCATCACATACAGATCTTATTCAATGTCCATTGACAACACAATAATTTCTTTTGTGTTATCTATGGTTGCAATGCAAAAATTCAATAACTTGTATGAAAAAAATTTGTGTGTTTTGCAGAAGACCTAAATAATTCAGATTCATTATTCAGAGGATAGAACTTGAACATTTATACTGAAATATAATGAACTGGTAAAATTCACAAGCCTATAATGTTT
>KK114349.1:327921-359009 GCA_000611955.2 Stegodyphus mimosarum | reverse complement strand
TTTTAGGGATGTGCAAATATTTTAAACAATTATTATTATTTCAGATTTTAATTACATGTATTTGATGAAACTGTTCCAAGTAGGCCTAGCATAACTTGCGTACTATTAATTTCTTAGGAAAAAATAATATTTTCTGAAGTAAAGAATGAAACTGATTTTATGAAATTAATGAAAATATTTTTGCTTCCTTGACACATTCCCACTTTTTTGGTATCTAAAAGTTTAATAATCTGTCAGAGTTATGTATGCATATTTGTATGATTTTTTGTGTATATATTTATACTAACACATCATGCATACATTCTGAACAGGAATAAGTGTCTTGTCTAATTTTCATATCAATAAGTATAGTATTTGAAAAGGATTAGGTTGTGTATAAAAAAGAACTTGTTAATAAATATTTAGTAGAATTTAATCTTTCTGCCAAATGTTAATATTCATATTTTTTAAAGAGTCAAATTATTTGCACTGTTATCTATTTCTCCTACTTAAATGGCAGTATTATTTTTCACATTTTAATGTTTACATAAATATTTTGTCCTCCACTTTTTACTGAAATTTAAATACGTGTGTATGGTTATTAAATTTTGCATTTAGTCCTTCCATCTGTAGTTGAGTTGTTGGATGGCAAATTTGACATTCATTTGTTGCGTCTACAAATGAAAATAGTATCAAATCTATGGTTAAGTTATTGTCTGTCGAAGAATTTTATATATATGTATGCATACATATATGAATCTATATCTATATATTTGTATGTGGTTGTGCTTGATTGTAAAAACCAAGAGTTGTAAATAGTCATGTGGTCATGTGTAAATATGTTTATATTTGAAAGATACTTTTTCTTTAGATATGTTAAGTATTTGCTGTGGTATGAGTACTTGTATACTCATACTGCTTCATCCTTTCATGTAGAATTTTGATTTAGTATTTAAATTTAACTATTTTGTTAAAATAAAGGCTGTATAAAATGGACTCATTCAAGAATGATTACTTTTAAGTACATTTCTGTTTTAGAAAGATAAATTGAAGTCTTTTTTGAATACTGTATGTGACTGCATTTTTTTGTATGTGTATAGGTTCCAGTAGAGAAATTCATGTTTTGATTTCTTCTACTTCGGGAACATATATGTTAATTCAGAAAAGGAGGCTTATGTATGAAATATTTGCCCATACAGATTTAATAATGTATTGTCAAATACTGCAATTATTAGTTATACTTTGTCAGTTTTGGTGAATTTAAGATAATTTGTAGACATTAGTTAGAAAGTCATTTAATGAAAATGGTGTTTTATGTTTGATGAAGTTTCATAGTGTAATTTATGTACATCACTAATGGTTTTATTAAAGAATTGTGTGAGCATAAATGTGTAAAGTGGAATTATTAGGACTAATTTAAAGCTAGTTTTTAGGCAAAAAAATGTTAATTTTTTCCCTCTATATTTAGTATAGATGAGAATTAAAATTTAGCTCATGTATAGTTCCTCTATTGGCTGTGGTCTGTATTTGCACATCCCTAATGTGTATGTTTTGATATTTCAGAATTTCAGATCCATGTTGTAGAAGCAGGAGTTGAGACTAATGAATTGTTTGGGTGTACAATTTTTACAATTTTAGAAATAAGATACTCCCAGTTTATATGGGAAAAAATTGTATACAGTTTTTGCAGAAAATTTCATAACTATCTGGGAACCTTTAAATTTTAATTCAGAAATCATATATGTATCATTAATGCATACATATTTCATTTTTTCGAATAAAATTTATATATGATACATTTTAAACAAAATGTAGTATTGAGTAATCTTATTCTGTTATTTGTTGTAAAGGAATTGTTTTCAAATATTTTCGCTTGTGCTGAATGCATTAGAGCATATTTTGCATTTGTCTTTTTTGCATTCGCCTGCATTTATTCATCATTGACAGTTTGCATTCATTTGTTATTTGATTTCTGTTGCCACTGGTATGTTAACAAAAGTAAGCAAAAAAGGATCAAAATTTGGTTTTATTTCATGTAATGATTTTTTTTTTTTTTTTTTTTTTTTTTTTTGGTTAAGAGAGAGAGAGAATAGAATTGTTATATGAAATTTATCTCACTGCTTTCATTCTGGATCTTTTAATACTGAGAATTAATTAGAATAAACTTTTTTAATGTTACACGCTACTTTCAGTGTAATTCAACTTATGTGCTTTTCAGTCTATTTTTAACTCTCAGCTGTGAAATCTTTTTCTAATTCTTTCTGGGACACACTTCACTCTGCAACTGCATAATCCACTCCCAATTATACTTAATTTTTAAACTAATTACTGGGATTAATTTCAAGTAATATTTTTTTTATTCTTTAATTTTCACAGTATTCATAAAAAAATGTCAGTTATTATTTCGGAAACATTGTGTACAAAATACTACATGTATGCATTAATTTTGAAAAAATTTTAAATTGTGGTGCTAGTTTTAATATGCTCAACTCATATAGCATTTATGAAATAAATTTGTTTCTTTTTGTTAATTAAAAGTATTTATCATAAACATCAAAATCCAGTATTTTATGCATCTCTATCCAATTTTATTATTCTTTCATCATTTTTTGATGTCATTATGTCTGAAGATAACTGCATAATAAATACTTTTGAATGGATATAATATCTTTGCCTTTTTTTAATAAGATTTAATTTTTAAATTTAAACAATTTAATTATGATGCATGAAGCATCGTGGAATGATTACTTGTTCATTGTCAGAGTTATCATACTTCATAAAATAGTTAAGAGCATATTTAATTTATTAACTTATTAGAATTTCACAATTGATTTAAATTACATGAGGGCAGTTCTAAATAGGAGAATCACTAATACATATTCTGTGGTTGAATCAAAGTCAGACATTGATTTCAGAAACAAAAATGTTTCTTGTTTTTTTCAATTTGTTATGTAACAGTGATATTTGAATTTTTAAAATAAATAGCTCTTGATGTGGATAGATTTGAATTAGAATTTTAAACATTTGTTCTCTTCATAAACTATACCTTATTAAATTTAAAAAAAAAATAATAATGAAACTAAAGATTTTGAACAGCTTTTTCATTTAAAGATGCAGTTTCGGTGATATTGGTTTAAGTAAAGAAATTGCTTTTCATGACAGGGTCCTGCACTCTAAATGAAAATAACATACTCCAAATGAAAACATAAATATTTATATTATATAAATGTTTATTGTTGTTTTTAGGTATTAATATCTTCTATGTATATATATATATTTGCCTAAGGAAAAAGCAGTTTATATCAACTTTTAGTCAATTTTAGTAATTTGTAAAGGTATATTTAGTTTAGTTGATACTAAATCAATTGCGCATGTTAAAATTTATTAATAAAGAAAAATTATTCTTTGCTTTAATATGTTAAATTGAATTAGTGTATGTAACTTATAAATTTTAGGAAAGCTAAGAACATCTTCAAATATGACTATTTAAATAATGGTGTTTTTGTACTGCATTTATTATTTATTTTAATTATTTACAGAAAATAAGCCATCAACTAAGAAAACATGCAAGTTAAATTTTTCTATGGGGTTATAATGTATTTCACAATACAGAGTTATTAATGTAAAAGTACTTGCTGTCAACTTTACTACAATATACTGTATAAAAATACTTATTTTTACATTAAATGGCCGCTCAGTCAAAATTAACGATATCTAGTCTTTGGAAGAGGTATGTGTTGAGACATTAAAAATGAAAAAGTGACTGTCTTTCATATAGTAATAATTTCATAACTAAGCATTTCAAAACATATTCTGTTTTCTGTATTTCTAACTTTTTCTCGCATACGACTTGTTTTAGTAAGAGCAATATGTTTTAATGTTATATCTGTCAAGATTTTAGAAGATGGGCTAGTAAACACCTTTATGTTAGCTATGCAAAATATAAGTGCTTGCTGATTTTTACCAAATATATGTGTAATTGTATCTTGCTGTGTGTTTTTAACATAAGTGAGTATTCTTTTTTTCTAGATATCTGGATATTGATTGCAATTATTCTATGCTTTCAATGGGTCAAGTATTTATGTGATACTTAACACAGCAAAGCTATCTTGGTGCTTTAGATGTTAGCTGAAATTTAAAATGGGATAAAAAGGCAGAAATTTAAAAATAGGTTGTAATTTTATTGAATTCTGAAGCCATCAGATTTAATTTTAATTTTTTCCAAGGTTGTAAAAGAATTTGTAAAGTTTTATGTATGTGCGTGTTTCACAACTCATTTGGTACATTACATGATAAGCTGATCCATAAAAATCTGTACTGTGACTGAATTTTTAAATTGGTTAACTATTTTTAGGGGGGTTCAACTAGGACATAATTTTTTTAATTACTTAATAACTAAGTCTTAATAGTTTACTGAAACATTAAACTTTATTTCTTCACTGTATATTATGACTTTTTTTTTTTTTTTTTTTTTTTTTTTTAGAAAAGGTGTTTTAATTACATCATAAAATTTGTAGCAAGAAAGTTTTGAATTAATTTTATCATTTAGCAGATGTTTAAGAATAGGTACTGAAAGTCTAAACCTTTCTGCAGGACAAATTTTCCCGTTATTGAGGGGGCGGAAAACAACTCTGAATTAGAGCATTGTCCCAGGCAAAGACACCACAAACTCAACTGTTTTAGAAATATTGCAACATGAAATATCAATCTTTTGAAACACCTTAAAGGTAGCTTTCCTAATAGTAATTAGTTAAATCTCTTCAATAGCATCTGGTATTTTTTTAAAACGTGGACCGTAACTTATCCTTTGGTTTTGAAGTACCTGGTTCAACAATGTATGTACATCAATATTTATGGAATCTTTTATAATTTCATTAACAACTTGTGTGCTTTTCTTCTAAATCAGACCAGACAACACACTGGTTCTACACAACTAACTTTAAGTATTAGATACTAGAATTATAAAAATTGTCTAGGCTTGAATAATTTTTGTTCCTAACATCGGTATTTTCTTTTAGAATGGACAGCAATTCTTTGGTAGAAGGTGGTATAAATTTGTGGTGTTTCGTTATTGAAGTTGACAAATTAATGCAGAATATATCTGAAATACTTTTTTTTTTTTTTTTTTTTGCTGTGATAGAATTAGCTTCCAATTTCAGAAGTACATTATTTTTAAACTGTACAGTACCATATAAAAATTTCAAAAACGGTTCACTTTCTAGATTTTCAGAAAGAAATCAATAATTTTGGCCGTTCATCAGAAGATAAGTATGATTTTAGGCCATCAAAAATAGGAAGAATTCTAGCTATTGCAGGTAACAAACTGAGGAACCTTGTGCTGCTATCAGATAATACTTTTTTGTAATCTGTTACCATAGATTCACACATACATACTTTTACTATATATATGTGAAAATATTTGTAAATTTTTAGTACTAACTTTTATGTCCAGGGGTAGAGAATCGCATGCTATTTGTACTGAATTGTGTAAATGTAGGTCGAACAACCAAATCTAAAAATAAGTATCTAAATCACTTAATTTAAATTTCTTAAGCACATCTTCATTATCCTTTCTCTTCACACCACTGTTACCAGAAGTATAACAAACCAACTTTTCTTTTGTATTTTTTCACTCAATACAAAAGATATCGAATTCAAAGTTTGAGGAGTTTCATCTGACACTTCATCAAAATTTAAAATAATTTGAATACCCTGCTCCAGACTAACATATATAACAGTCAGAATTTTTACTTCACTTCTATTTGAACTATCCATCACTACTGTTACATAGTTAATGCTTTCCAAAGAATACAACACATTATCAAATGTAAATGGCAAAATATTAACAATAACTGCCTCGATTTTTATTCTAGCAGATGAAAATTTTAGATCTTATAACTTTTTAATCAGTTTAGATGTGCAGTCTGGTGTTTGAAATTGAGTTTGTGTCTAACAGTGGGAAATGAAAATATAGCTTCTTCAGCAGCACAGTCCATATCACTATAGTTGTTATCTCCATCTTTTTTTTTTTTAAGAAATAAACTGTTTGTTGAAACAGTAGCATTAATAGCACCCCTATGTTTAGCTGTTTTCATGTGGTCTTCAATACCACCCATTTCTTTATGTGTAACAGAGAATTCTCTAGTACATGGTGTGAAATAAACACTTTCATTGTTATCTCATTACACAATTTAAAAAATTCATATTCCTGGTCCAGGTTAATATTAAACACGCATCTTCTCTTGATGTTTGTTAAACAATGAGATAAGAAGTGAATAGAGGTAAAATGATAAAAATTGTGTGGATGAGTTATTTCACACGTGAAAACAACATAAACACTTCGTTGTATTGCCAAATGACTGTCATAAGTTGTGAGACTGATATCCACATCTCCATCAAAATTGATGTCAGTACTTGTTCCAAAGTTGGGCTGAGAGATACATGGCTGTAAGAAAATGTTTAAAAAAATGCAGTGTCGAATATATAGGTATAGAATTTTAAAAAATCCTCACCAACTGTACAATTTTCAAAACCCAAAAATTTTTGCACCTTCAGACAGCAATAAAAATATAGGACTGTCCAGGCTGGTGCCAGACATATGGTAAGCCTACTTTTAAACAGTGAAATACCAAATCAGTGGATATTATAAGTATTTAATCAGTTTGTTAGTAAGTTTTAGGATTTAAAAACTGGTTTATGTGATTTGGAATGCTTAAAAGAATTAGTTTTAATTTGTTGTTAAAGTTTTCTAACACATATCAGCTTCTGTAAATGTTCTGACAAATTGCAGCTTCAGTTAGTTAACTGCAGATTATAAAATGGAAATTGTGAATAAAATTCTCAACTATTTGATTCCATGAAAAAAGAATTTACATTATAAGTTAATACTGCATTCTTTGCATAATGTATTGTATAGTCCACGATTTCCTTTATTATAAGCTCTGACTTGTTTTGTGAATGTAAACTTGAAAAATTTAGGATGAATGTCAAGTTCATATAACCTAAGTGATGGTAAAAAAATAAGTCAGTTACACATTTTTGGCAATATAACATTTGAGCAAGTTACATGAAAATGCTATCATCATTGAGCTTGTTTTTAATGTTTGACATGTTTAAAAAGTACTAAATTTTTCTTTTTCAATCCCATGAACATTTTAAAGTTCATTTTTTATTAAAGTTCATTTTTGACGTGTGTCGTATGTAAGCAAATGTAATGTTTCATATAAACAAGAAATGTCTGCAAAATGAAATATTTATATCAATATTTGCTTAATTTGAAATTAATATGAACATGAATTCTAAATTAAATTTTATGAAATTTTAGATTATGTGGAGTATTATTAGCAAAGTGCTCTAACATGAATTCAAATGTTTAAAATTTACTATGTAAGCTAAGAATTATTATTCTATTCCCTGACATTTTAAACTTTAGCAATGTGTATATTAAATTAGTGCAAATTTATCTACATGACAGTTCTGTTATATAAGAAAAATAGTTTATATGTATAAGAAAGGTCTGTGAAATGAAATACTTATGTTAATATTTAGTTAATTTCAAATTATTAATAACACTGAATTCTAAGGTACATTTTATGAAATTTAGATTCTGTGGTGTATGATTTGGAAAAAACTCTATTAACATAAATTCAAATACTTAAAACATAATATATGAGCAAAGGCGAGAATTATTACTCTGTTCTATTTCCTGATATTTTAAACTTTAGCAATATGTATATTAAATTAGTGAGAGTTCATCTATGTGGCAGTTCTTACATTTTGTTCATTAAAATGATTGCGGGATATGAAATGAGTTTGCTAACATTTCAATGTTTATATTTTGAGTATGAAAAAGGGACAGGAGAAATTGTGGATTTGAATGTTTTAATCTTTGCATGTTGTGCATTTAATTCTTTGGCATTTGATATTAAATTTACACAAGTGCTCAATCATTTGAACTAAAATTTAGATGTATATATTTATTATTATAGGAATTTTCTGTTATGCTTATTTAAATATCAATTTATTTGAAAGAGACCACATGAAATTAAAAGTTGAGCGATCTTCCTAAGAACTTCTTAAAGCATATTTTATATGTACCTGAATGTATTAGCTATAAGGTACTGGACTTATATGTCTTAGAGTTTGTCCAAATAAATGTGAAATAACAAACTTTGCAAAAAGATAAAGTTCTAAGAATTATTTCAGAAATTCAATTCCTTTGTTTGTTCAATTACATTTCCTTTGTTTGTGTGTTGTTTATATACCAATAGATATGGTCAAAAATTTTATAATGCATCCAAATAAAATTTCTGAACTGTCTGCAAAAATTTTAAATGCTTCATATGATAAGACAGCTTTTGTTATAATGCAAAAAGAGGCTTTATACATTTCAAGGAATTCAAATGCCTCTTTATCAGAAGCAAAACATTATAATCTTGATAAAAACGAATTTCTCTCCCTCTCTCTTCCTTGTAATATATCAAGTCTCGTAGAAAAATTAATGCAAAATAGAAGTGAATTTCGGCCATTCATTAAAGTTTCATAAATTGTATACAATACGTTGCTGATCAATTTTTGTCAAAGTACCCAAGGTTCTAGAGAAAGCCACAAATATTCTATGCAGCCAGGTTGAATATAGGGCAATTAGTGGGCTTTAACCACTCATCTGCTAATCAGCCTATTTAACCAGGAAAACATTTAACTTACAAAAAGTGGCAGCAAAATTAAAAGTTATAAATGGGCACACGTCTTGGATTTTTCTCTTCAGCCAGTCTCAGTGTTTCAAATGTTACAAACTGTATGTTTTGAGGTTATTTAATTTAAATTTATAAGTAGTTTAATGTGTTTTCATATTGTTTTGAATCAAATGTGGAATTTCGGGAGAGCTTAATTTTTTCTAACTATTAATGCTTTTTAAGCGCTGTGGGATAATACATTCGGTTATATATTTGTAATATGTACAAAAATTCATTAACAGAACATCCAAAAATATTAATTTTATGGTTTTTAAGTATGAACTTTAATTTAATAATAGTTCATTGTGCCTTATCTTGTGCACTTTAATACACTATGTTGACTGTATATGTGATCAAAATTAGAATGACTGGGCTAAATTTTGAAGTAGTTGCTAATGGTTGCTATAGAAATCCTTTATATTTCTTTTTGTGTTTATCATTTAGCAATAATATGGTTGACAAAAGTTGTATAAAAGTATTAATAGAAAATTAAAAATTTTCATTAGACATCTGCAAAATTTATTCAGATTTTCTCTTAAAATCAACATTTAAAAAAACTTGATTTTATTATACTTTCAATATGTGTATTAGATCTTTGAAGAATGAATGCATATTAACTTTTGTTGTTAGTTTTCGGTGTTTATAATATTTCAGTTTTAGTGATTCTGAGTTTTTGCCCCTATATTATACTTGGTATAAAATTACAATTCACAACATGTATTGTTTCATGCTAAATAATTAATATAATATATGAAAATTCTTTTATTGGGTATAATTTCAAGGATTTGCATTTTCATGGATCTTTTAATTTCTGCATAAATATAACGATTCAATATCTTACAATTTTTGATAAAAAATTGAAATATATTATGGGTAATTAATAAATTGTAAATATGTACATACATGTTACTGATAAATTTTAGTTGAAAAAACTTCAGTTGTGCAAAATATGCTCAAATCGCGATAATGTGCCCTCTCTGCTGGTGCTGGTTCAAATAGACTTCTCTTAGTATTCAAGCAATAATTAAGAGAAAATGCCATGAAAATATTATTTATTGAAAATATCTCTGGAAGGAATTTTAGTGAAAGCCTGGTGGCAGAGTGATACATCTCAAAAGAATTTCAGTCAAAGCTAAAAGTACTAATTATGGATATAATTGTAATAATAACTTAAGAAAATCCTCTAGTAATGATTGAAATTGAGAGATATAATAAATGTTGTTTGAACAGTTTGTTTTTCATACAGTAATAGTAAAAAAGTTATTTCTATTTATTCTTATACTTCCATCTAAAAGAAGTCACCTTTCATTAATATTATATTCATATATTTTTGTGTATATGTAAAATCATGATAAAATTTTTAATAAATTAATTGTTCAAAGAAAGAAATAGAACTTTTAAAAGTTTTCACATTGGTGAAATTTGGGGGAAGAAAGGTAGTAAAAGTCTTAATTTTTCTAACATAATTTCAGATATTAAAAAATATGTACCATCTGTTTTGAATAATAGAAATATTTTGAAAGTGGTGGGTTACCTTTTTTGTTATCATAAATTTATACTTAGCAGGCAAAATATCTTATATAATATTATACTATTAAACATAAGGTGCTCTTACTTCTAAAAGTAAGTCAGCTGTAATAATGAGCATCTATATTATAAGGTCATGGCTATAACATGTTTAATTTGAACATATTTTCATACACATTCATTTAAGATATAGTAAATGATCATAATACTAAAATTTATGCACTTTTGGTGTTTTCTGTACCTGAGTTCAGCAAATTAAAACTATAGAAAACAAACTATAAAAATTCGTTAGCATAAATTCAGTGTTAGTAATCTGAGTATGCATTTCACAAATAATAGGTCAGGATTTAATAATAAATTTTAAATTGCAAAGCACACAAATCTAATTATCTGGAAGATATGAAAAATACTTTCCATTGTTTGTCTTTCATTTGTTAAGTTGTATTAAAACTCAGAAAATGATTGACATATATTTGTATTAAAAATATCATAAATGAATGAATTTTGAAATAAAGCATTACTCACTTAAGTTTCTTTATCACCTGTCTTAATTGAGTCATGTTTAAATGCATAAGAAACTTAGTAAAATTAGCTTATTAAGATATTCTCTTTATTATGCTGTTAATCTAAGTGGCATGGCCATTTTTATCTGGTCATGAAATTTGTTGTTATTTGGTATATTTACCTTGATATTAAAATATTTTACATTCTTATTACTTTTAGTGATCTTAGTGTATTTTAATGGATGGAAAGTTGTGAAAACATGTAAAGTAATTTTACAAATCTAGTTAATATATGCTTTTTCAGTTTGTCATGAACTAAAATGGCATTTATTAGCTATTCAGGAAGTTAAGAAGTTAAAAATCTCAATAGTTTTATTCTATACTTTTCTCTCCTTTTTAAAATGTCTGTATGCCTTTATTTTGCATATTTGAGTCTTTTTATGCTGCTTCTTTAAATGTTTTTAGTGTCATTTCGAAGATAAAACTTTTTGCATTTTCTAATAATAGCTGTGTTTGTATGTTAATGAATGATATGGTCTTAACATTAGGGCTGTTTCATTCTATATTGCCCAACTACTTTTGGTAATTTTTATAACTTAATTGCATATTGTTTTCCATAATATAAACATATGAAGGTTTTCATCGCAATTTCTGTTCTCAATACATTTATATACATAGATGTGTGTGTGTGCATGCTCATACACATGTATATATTTGTGTGCCTGTTCCAGACACACATATATCTATAGATGTAAAGTAAGTATGTATATATGCTTTTAAACACAACATGTATGTGTAAATCTTGTGTAGTGTTTCAGTTGTGTATGCAGCCAAATCTCAATTTAGTGATTGGCAGGGAATTGTTGCAAAATATTGCAAAATCAAAAATATAGTTAAATTAGAAAACTCTGTTACTTTTATGTATATGTATTAAAAGTCCTAAATTTCTGTCTCTATTTGTTAGTTATTTTTTTTTAAATGGGTACAGGTAAGAGAAAATATTGTTTAAAAGCTCTTTAATACAGCTTTATTTCCTGATGGTTTCTGGACATTTTGGAACACAGTAATGAAAATGATTATTAAATGAAGAATGCCATTAAATTGTGATTGGACTGTATATCACTGTTTTTTCAATATCAAGATCATTTTTAGTGTGTTCATAATGTGTGAATTAAGGCTTCATTTTCCTTATCTTTTGAGTATTAAAAAAACTGTTAATGCAACCATTTAGAAAAGTGCTCCTTTCATTTTTGCTTATTTTTATAATAAATAAGTAAATATAGAAATAAAGTTTAAAAAAGAATAAGAACTAAAGTTTATTAATTAATTTTCTGCAAAATCATTTTGAGTGGTTTAATTTTATGAAAAGGAAGTAGAACCAAACTGCATAAAAACCTGAATGTAATTGTTTGATGTTTGTTTATGTATATATCTATAATTATATATATATGTATGTAAGTGATGCTGTCGTGCTATTATCTGCCTTTGAACTTTTTATCCAATTGTTTGATTCTATTTATTTTGTCATGTTTTGTTCAATAAAAGTACATAATTTTAATTATTGTTTTATTTCATAACATCACGAAAGAGCTTTGATATCATGCTATCATAAGGGTTAGATTTACATAAATTAAAAATTTGTATCATTTTATTTAAAGAAAGGCAATAGTTAATGTAAATATAATAAAGAGGTTTTAAACATAAATATAATGGCATACACAGAAACTTTTCAATAATTGAAATGAAAATGTACATAGGAAATAATAGAAGCTGGTTATAATGTCATATACTGAAAACTTTTCAGTTATTGGAATGAAAACATGTATATGAAATTAAATTTTAAAAAAAAAAACTGACGTAGAAGATGAAGTTGAATACTTTGTGTTGATGAAGCTGAATACTTAAGGTACCAGACGTTAAATACTGCAAAATTACTAACTGTTACAATTAAAACCAGAAATTAAATAATTTGCCTACAATAATATCAAAAACCAAATCTGTTAATTGCATTGTGTTTAGTTTTACCAAAAGAACTAACTCGAACAACCCCTAAGACCAAGCAGGAGTACTGGTGTTAAGAACATTTACACAAGACATCATAAGAAAATACTCTGAATCAAATATATATATATATAGCCAAGGATATTTATTTCAGCACTATAAAGAGGACATGCAATCTTACAACTTAATTTCCCTCTATGGTACCAGGGTGACAACTATTTTAAAAATGATGCATTTAGAACTAATTATATATATTGATATTTTCAGATATGCACCGAGATGACATCAAAAAAAATATTTCACCGTAAAAAAATTTTAAATTTTATATGCAGTTATCAAATTCTGCTGGCCAGCATAAAAATACACAGGAAATTTAATGAATCACCGAGCATGGTGTCTTAAGCGTTTACCAATATTGATAAAGATTACTTCATTCAAAAGAAAATTCTTAATTTACACAGGTAAAAAAACTACATACATCAATTAAGTAATCCCTTAGGCAGTTAGAAAGTATTTCATATTCATGTAGTCCCGTTGGAGAAAAATGAGTACTTTTATTCCTTCATTCAATTACTCAATTAAAGGTAAAGTAGAATTTAAATTTTTATTTGTTCCTTATCTTTGCAAAAGTTAAAGTTAATTCTCAACCAAAAGTAGTAGCAACTTAAAAGTAAAATTTAGATAAGTTAACTAATTTAATATCTCTGTCTTAATTCATTATATTAAATTTTAATTACATTCCAAGTTAAAGTTAAAAGGTCCTAAATAGAGTAATAGTGCAACAGTTGCTTAATTAAACAACCTGGATTTAAGATCCAGCAGAAAAACTTTTGACTAAAAGTTAAATAGAATTTAATTAGAAATTAAATATACATATTATTACTCCTTACTTTAATAAATCATAACCAGAAAATTTTCCTTCAATTAATCAAATCCCTTCCAATATTTGTGTGAATTTAATTAGCCTTATAAATTAGGATACATTTTCACAGAATTTAGGTTGGATGCTGTACAAAAATTTCAGGTGAAAGGATGAACCGAAAAACTTTTGAAGCTTAATTAAGCGTTGCTATTGACAAAAAACTTTTCTGATAAATTCTTCTCCGGATGACCAATCCATAGCAGATGTTGAACAAGGCTCTCCAGACGACCAAATCCTTAGCAGATGTTGAACAAGGCACTCCAAGGAGAAATCTGGACTTGTACTCAGACGGTAAGTTCGGAAGGATTCAAGGATCGTCAAGTCTCTTCCATCTGCATGCAAATGATGGTAAGGTGCATTTGTGTAGCATATCAGGTCGTCTCCCTAGACGTACATCCCTTTATAGGAGTGCATCCCTTTATTAAGCCGAAAACGGCTTTTTCAGTCAGAAGCCTTGGACATGTATTACCGGTCTCTCTGGGGCTCTTCCAAAGGAAGGAAAATTGCGAATCCTTCTTACAGCTGCAAAAGAGAGCGAGAATGGCCTTGCGCACAGTTTTTAATCGTCCAGAGTCCAGAACTTTCGAAATTCACCAAATTTGGTGAATTAGTATGCAAATCTCGCCAAACACAAAACAGTGCTGCGAAAACCTAGTTTTTCCCTCTACACTAAAAAAAAAAAAAATTCCACCTTCGCCACCCCCTTCGCCAACGGAAGAGGGGTGAGGGAAAGAATGTAACAACCCTACACCCGACCGGACACTGAACACGACCTTGGACGAAAAGTGCTCGAAAGAACACCCTTTTAGCAGAATAAAACTTTAGACCCGAAATTCAACAATTTTAACAATTAAATGGCATAATTCTCCAACGGGGCGACGTACAGTCATGAAAGTAGATTCATAAGAAAGCTAAATTTTTTCTCTCTAAGAGGTATAAATTTCATCTATGTAAATAAAAAGGAAATATTTTTAAATTTCAAATATTACGCAGAAAGCAAACTTCCCATTGTTTTTAAATTTCAAATATTACGCAGAAAGCAAACGATTTCCCATTGTCTCCTTTTCCCGAAAGCTAGTACTATCGAACGCGTAACGTAAGAATGAGAACCCTGTTTAACTCGCATAAAAATAATTGATTCATTAACGTAAGCAACGCAACTAGTGAAGAAAAATTTAGAATAAGAATAAATTAATGCATATAATTTTACTCACTCAATAATTAACAAATAAACTGCAATTAACTACATATTAATTCACAATTCTAAACTAACTAAAATCGCTTTATAACATTTGCACCTGTTTTAACACTTTAAAAGAACCATAAGGAAGTGGTTGTGTCCGTCCTACTACATTACGTCGCACAAACTCACTGAACATGTTTTTAAATCTGTGAATGAACACTGCTTTTGTTGCATGTGATCCAGTTTGTTTTCGTTTAATTTGCTGCATGCAACTTTGAAGTTGTTTGATGTATTCAGCAAGTAGGGCCGCTCCTAGGCCATTGGCTGCCCGCTTACTTTCCTAAGATTGCCGCCTCCAAATTTAATAAAAAAATGTTCAGTGATTAATAAAATTTTTATTCTATACTAAGTACTTACATATGGCACATACTTACAATGAATTTAATGAACTTAAAATATTTAGATATGATAACGCGAGACTCTGGCCGAACGCATAGGAATGGTCCAGTCAACAGGATCAGTTTCAGTATTCGATGTGTCGAAAAAATCAGCCGGAAGTGTAGCTGTAATTCCTTGCGCAAACGATGCTCTCTTTGAGAGCTGTTCTCAGCCAAAGTAGCTCGGTAAAATTTCTTTGCACTTTTTGAGTGTTGTGCTACATTAATGCAGATTTTAAAGGACTGAAATTCCTCAATTTAGCCATTGCTTTGAGCAGTTGTGCCTATTCCTTGTATGCCTAGAAGTTTTGTTAGAGTCTTAAAGAGATAAGACTTAAATTGACGCCCTTGATTGGTTGTAATACTAGTAGCTGGACCAAAGCAAGAGGTTCAGTTCGCGTAGAAGGCCTCCGCCACGTTTATAACTTGAATATCGATGAGGGGGATAGACTTTGTCCATCTAGTGAACCGATCGATATCTGTTAGACAATATGTAAATCCATTTGAAGGTAGAAGTGGGCCGATGAAATCTAAATCAATGTGTTGAAATAGCTTAGAAGTTTCACCAAATGAATGTAAGCGCGCTGAAGTATGTATATTTTAGCTTTTGACACGACTTTTTTACACTCTCTCGCCCAGTTCTCGACATCTTTGTTGATATTTGGCCACAAAATATCGGCTACGAGCTAATTTCGATGTTATTCGAATGGGTGGATGAGCTAAGTTAAGTATACCAGGGGTGGCCAAACTTCACTATGGTAGATTTCAAGAAAGTTCGAGAGCCACAGCTGGATCGTCCAAGAGCCACAAATCCATATTAAAAAATAATGAACATTTGAAGCAAATGAGAGCTTCGCATTTTTATGCAATTATTATGCTTTCAGAAAAATGCGAAGCTTTATTTCTCCTACTTTGTGTTTAGAAACAACAAATTATAAATTTGAGACTACGGTGTATATGACCATTCTTTCTTTTAGGTAAAAAACAAGCATTTTCTTTTGGTTTCCTTTACGTCTTTTCGTTCATAACTGTTTTTTTGTTTTTATTAGAAGTGAACTGAAGTCTAAAGAATACGTGTTGATCTTTAGAAACATGTATTATAAAAGGGTTTTCATTTGAATGAATGAATCACTTATTTTAAAAACAAATTGAATAGTTTTCTTAATTTTTAACTCCTACATATTGTTTTAGAAAGCATAAAATAAGTGATACAGGACAGCGCAAGATCATACTTTATCTGTAAAATATATTTCTTTTAAGGATCATAAATATGGTTTCATTTTGTAAACTCATTTTGAATTACTTCATATGCCTGTCAAATTATGTCAAGAAAGTGAGCTTCAAGATTCAAGTATTTACTTATGCTAAACTTTGTCTATATTCTAATAATAAATACAGACCAAACAAAGGAGAAGAACATCGAGTATAATTAAGTATCTTACAGTTCTCCCTGATGCTATATACTAGTTGAAGAATGAAGAGTTTTGACATTTGTACAGAAAACATGCATTTTTCTTTTAATACTCATTTTCTCATATGCAGCTTTCATAAAGTAGGTTGTATTTTTTATTGTAAGCATGTTTGATCGTAGATCAGCTAGATGTGGGTTCCAGATTTGATGACAATGCCATCAAATCTTCCATTCAGTTTTAATAAATTCCCTCTACATTTCTTATAGAAAATTCTATTTAATCTCTTACAGGTGAAAGAAGTTGCATAAATTTGTGTTATTTGAAACTAAAGCTCTGAAGGAAAAGTAAAGGTGCCTACTGAAGTTCTCTAGAAAACGGCAGTTTAAAGTGAAAATTCTTTGAAATGGAATCTGAATGCATACGGGGATACTTCAGAAAATGAAAGATCATAGTTCAAAACGAAACGTTTATGGGACTAAAATCCAGCAGAATTTCACAGTACATTTTAGTGATCGGGGATTGGAGAGAAGTACAACATTCCTTTGAGCTACTAAATTTTCGTGAAGGACATGACAAGCATACAAGATGATTGAAGTCAAAAAGATAAAAAAATATCAACTGATTAAAGAATTGTAATGAAGGAACTAGAACCGAAACAACCAGTTCAGCTACACTGAACGGCAGAATAAAAGCCGAAAGGTTTAGAAGCACCGGATAGACAGCCTAGCAATCTAACCTATTTTTATATTTTTGAAGGGCTAGAAACAAGAATAACTTCAGCAAGCAACATGCAAGAAAAAATCACGAGCTAAAGCGCTGTTACTACCATCAGTATTTCGAATGAAGCTGTGTACTAGGGAAAAAAAATGTTCGTGTGTAGTTGGTGACTCATTTCTTTTGCAGGGCTATTCAAACGAAGATCTGATGGTAAAGATGAAAGATTTCTATTGCGAATAACTATAAAACCTGAATTAAAAATTTTGAACAGGACAAAAATCATTGTGAATGCAGTGGAGTCCATTACTCTCCGCGAGCCCCCCCCCCAAAAAAAATTCAACATGCCCAACCGTTGGTTACGTAAATGATGATCTTTGCTTAACATTGTCAAGGAATTATAGCGAAAGATGTGACATGGGAAAAAATATGTTTTATATACAAAAAGTGTCACTGCAGCATTTAAAGCAGTCGTTACAAAAAAAAGTGAAAAACATTGCATAAAAACGATCTAAAATCTTGAGGATTAGGAAATAACTTCGAAGGACACATGTAAAAGGACTAACTATACAATCCTCAGGTTTCAATTTTTTCCCCAAATTAAAACAGCCCTCACGTGAACACCAATTTTCCTTCCTGAAAGTTTTTTTTAATTACTTATTAAGCCATTCAAAGCCTGAATAAAGCTAGTATTCTTGAAAAATAGTAAATCTTTCAAGATATTGGATCAAGACTGACATTGTGAAGCAAGGAGTTTGCACAGAAAGAATGTAAGCAGGAACTATCTGAAATAAAATTAACCTGAGAAAAAAAATGGGAGAGTATTACTTTCAAATTGCCTTCGTATTGCATATTTTATGCAATCCCGATGACCATTATCTGCTCTGAAAGTACATGGCTGTGATAGTAGTTGGCAGAAATGGAACTACTTGCAAATCTGTTATTCTGACGATAAACTTGCACAGGACATTTTGAAATCGATTAAATTGATACATGAGTAATATAATTTAAGAAATTAAATTAGTAAAGAAACGCGTCATTGCGTACTTTCTATTTCAAAGTGCAACATTATGTCGAAAATTAAACTACTGTTTGTTGATAGCAAATCGCATTTAATGGACCAAAGAGCCACAGTTTGGCCATGCCTGATGTATATAATTAAAACAATTTTTGTAATGCTTTGGGGAAATAAGGTCTTCCCATGCCAGTCAGTTTAATTTATTGTTTGTGTCTCAGCAATTTCTTCACAATCTATAGGACCAATGATTTCAGTTTCATGAATTCGAGATAAAGTGTCTGCAACAATATAATCGGTTCGTTTTATGCATTGACTATCAGTTGTGAATCGCGAAATGAAGTCTAGCTGACGATTTTGACGTAGAGGGCTTTTTCGGGTTTTTGTTTGAAAGCAAATATTAATGGTTTTCGATCGGCAAACGCTGTAAATTATGGTCCATCAGCGGCCGAGCAGTAAATGTCGTTGAACAGTGGTAATTCTGTCTGAGCTCCGTGTCCTAGCGAACGGGCTCTGTATATGTGGATGTTTTCGTGGGTTTTCTCATGTGTAACATAGATACGAGTCAGTTTCCTTGTCTTCCACGGGGCATCTCTCTCTCTCTCTCTCCATCTAGTTCGTAATAGCGGAAAATGTAATAAAAAAAACACTAAATTTGTCTTCCTCTACTATGTATTTAAATTTCACTTTCTAGAAAAAATAGTAGAGGTTCGACTCCGTGGTTAGTAGCTTCGTTTAGAGATCCGCCAATAGTGTAATCAGATGCATCGGTGCATTTTTAAATATAAAACGCATTTGCGTGATGAATTGCATTTGGCGAAGAATGTGCTAATAATGCAGCATTTGGTAATTGTTGTTTTGTATTTTCAAAAGTTTTACTTATTTGAACAGACCAACAAATTTTGCGTTTTTCCTATAATTGGCGACCTCAGAATTAATTATTCTAAATTTAGTGCTCTTCCCCTAAATTCATCTGTTTTCCCTCTTTTAACCTTTTAAATATTGGCTGAGTAGTGTTTGGTTAGGAGTTGCATGCGGCGGAGATGTACGGTAAAGGTTTTGTAATCCTGAACTTTCTTAAATCCCTAGTTTTTTCAAGTCCAAAATTGCATTTGCTCTTTCAGGTAAAAGTTTACTTTCATTCTTGGCTAGTAAATGACCTAAGCATTCTATTTCAGGAACACCGAAAACACGTTTTGAAGTATTAGTCCATATTAGTTTAGTTTACGCAAAACTTGAAAATGTGTTGTTTATGGAATGCTTCGTTTTCCAAGAATACTAGAATGTCATCCAGTTGCGTGTAATAAAAATCTAGTCCTTGTAACACTTCGCGCATGAAACGCTGGAAGGTTTGAGCAGAAAATTTGAGTAAGGAAACTCAAGAAGACTTAAAGGGGTAATTATAACTGTTTCAAATATGTGCTGTTTCATAGACTGATAAAGTGATGACAAGCCTATTTAATGTCTAATTTAGAAAGCACTGTTTTGCGTGAAGACATTTAGCCAAATTTTGTATATATGCAGTGGCGTAGCTATGGTGGGGCAAGGGGAGGCATGGGTCCCCTGGCGCAGCATCTAGGATGGAATAGCATATGAATCAAAAACTAACTCAATTATGAGCTCTCTAATCTCTAGCTGGTCTAATGCCGGTAGACTTTTTATGTACTACTTATAAAGTGATGACCAGTTACTTTTAGAGGGTCGAGAAATTCCCTGCTCTAACGTATACCCTGTCACAAAAAAATATATGAACCCAGAAGGAAACTAACTGCAATCACGAAACTTAACAAGTATGTAGCGTATGAAGAGAAAAACGATTACAAATTCAGAACAGAATATCATTTTATTCAGAAGTTACGGTATGAAAAAGGTTACAAATAAGTGAGTAGTATAGCTACTTCTGGTAACTTTGAGCAGTTAATTCACCAATATTCCGGGGCGGCAGCAGTTGCCTTCCAGGCATGTTCTAAACATGCTCTATTGTCGAGAGGTCTGGCGACCTGGCACGCCACGGGAGTACATCGTATCCTTGAAGATATTGTTGGGAGAGTCGCACAGTATGTAAAGGAGCGTTGTTTTACTGATAAAGGACGCCTAGGCAACTTGATAGCGTAGGCAGTATAACTGGCTTTAAAATGTTATTCACGTAACTGCGAGCAGTCATAGTGCCTTGAAGGGCAGAGGTGATCATGTGTCCCAACAAATCGCTCCCCACAATGTCACGTATGTGTAACCGCCGTATGCTGCTCAACAACAAATACCGGATCAGACCGCACGCCTGGCCGCGTCCCCACGCATGTGCGTTGGTCATCAGCATTGAAATTCAGTCGATTCATCGCTGAAGATTACACGTCTCCATTTGGTCACATTCCAGCTTGCTCGAATTCGACAAATTTCCAGTCGACAATGCCTATGATGTGGAGTCAGTGGTAAGCGTCATAATGGATGTCGGCAGCATATACAAGCCTCGACCAGTAGTCACCGAATCTTTTTCCTTGATACCACCGGATGCCTGGAAGGTAGTAAATGACGTCGAATTGATGCTAGCGCCGTTTTTCGTACGGAAGTGGCCTCTCCTATGATTCCGCGATCTTCGCGCTCATTTGTGTTCCTGAGACGCCCTAACTCTCCGCTACGGTAGACTCCGTGATCCATTGTCGCCAACACCGAGCAACTACCATATCGTTCCGACCGAGGTGGCGGCCGATACCGCCTGTTCGACCAACCTACTTCTCTGAGGCCTAATATACGCCCTTTCTCAATATTTGCTCTTAAGACGAAGGAACCTTAAGAGCTTCCCCTTCCTTCGCCTGAAGTGGGGAGAAGAACTTCTGTTTTGGTAAACACCGTAGTTCGTTGACCTTTAGTCTTTGCTGCAAAAGAGAAAAAGAGATATTTTTTTTTCTTCTCTAAGTTAGGAATGCGTACTAACGTGGAACGATTTTTTTCTTTTACTTATTCATTTATTTCTGGTATAAAAATTTCAGCACTTAGATTTATAAATTTTATCCCCTTTAGAGAGACGATTATTCGCTCTATAAAAATTAGTACCGTTTCTAAAGTTTACTTGTACATTCGTGATTTATTACCAGGAATTTGTTTTCCCTTGTCTCATTTGTTAAAGTCTTGATCATACCATGTAATTTTTTTTCTTTACTGCATGTCCTAGGAATCCCCGTTACTTAGGACTATGTGATTATTTCGTAACTTTTAATGATTTACTGCAAATATTTAGTACTTTTACCTGTAGCTTCGCCGTGCATTCTAACTTATTGCTATTCACTTTTAAAGCATCTGTATATAGACATCGAACTGTACATATCCACTTTTGTCTGCTGCTGTGTTCTAAAAAATGTAAGAAAATCTAACTTTCGTTTGATGTTCTGTTTCTTGTTGCTGTTGAGTCTCATGGCAGAAGCAAGCATTTTGAGTTGTATTCTATGTTTAGACTCTTCCCTTTTTTAATTTTAATTTTTTTCAAATTTGTAGTTTTCTCTCTTAGCTTAAAGTTAGCTTCCTAAATAGATTATAAATTGTTATCAAATTGGACCCCGATTTCTTTTTGTGTGTGTGTGTGTATTTTGCCGGCGCTTTTAACTAGCTGAAGTACACTTAAACAATTTTCAAAACGCCTACCTCCTGATCAGAGTTTTTTTTTAACTTCATGTTTCCTCTGGTATAAAACAAATTTTCAGAGTGCTGAATTATTGGAACGAAGCATTCCTCCCCCTGTTTTTTAATCCATTTTTGATTAAGCTAGTATTTTCAACACCTTCCTCGACATAGTATATGTCTACAACAGCTCAGTATGGCCTTCATTATTAGGTGGTAGGTCACATGGGTTTCTCCAGTATTTGAAACATTTTTCATTGGACAATAGGACACATTCAAGGTTAGTTTTTTTCATCTTCTCTGTCTTACTTAGGCCCATAATTATTATTATTTTATATAATCTGAGACTTATTATTTTTCTCTTTTTTTAAACCCACTGTTTTACCTGGCCATAAAAATTTCGTATCATTTGATACGAAATTATTTTCCGTTTGCCTTTCTTTGACACTTAAGCATGATTTTCCCTTCCCATTTTTTTTGTGTGTATTTTATCGTTGTGCGTTTAACGTTTGGAAGCCAATGTATGTTTAAAGGGAATTAAAGAATAACGCCATTCTTACTCAATATAAGATCTGTTAAAAAAGGTGGGAGAACTAATATCTGGAATATTCTTGGAGTTAAGTAGACCATTATGTTTTCATTTACTTCGTTTATGAGCTCATTTTCCGAGTTCACAAACTAAAGTTATGTTATGTAGCTATTAATTAAGTTGTAATGTATCTTGAGCACGACATTTTTCAATCATTTGCCGTACACAAAATTTTTAGTTGAGTTTGTTTGCTACACTTTTAATGAATCTGCCAGTTTTCTAAACGACTGAAGATGAACTTTTTCAGCTGAAGAAATAGTAACTGTTTTATACAAAGCAGTTTAACGGAGAGAAAGTTATTAGTAATTTGAAAAATCAATTTTTGTCACAAACTGCATTTTGAAGTCTTATGTGTCTTCTTTCATTATAGAAAAGGTCTAGTAACATTGCCTGTGCCAGAGTCGGTACAACCCATGTGGCCGCATCAAGCAGCGAACGTTCAGAATTTAAGGAGGCAATGTGAAGAAAAAGATTAATGTAGGGTTTGTCTTCGTGCATTAAGCTGCGATAGATCTTTTCTATGCATTCACAAGTTCTGGTGCTTTCGTCTTATGCCACCTAGCTGGTATATTAGAGATGCTGACTATCATACCGATGGCCTAAGGTTCGAATCCGGGATAAGGTATGGATGTTTGTAAGCGGAAAGTGTTTGTGCGGCAAGGGAGCACTCAAAATACACACAAGCGTCTAGGTACAGCAGGGTCACAGTGCGGCGCGCATGCGCAATATGATCTATGACCAATATGAGGGTTGTATTAGTTTGGCGATGATTTTGTTTATCACCTCCAAAGTCACAAAGCAGTGTGTTGGCGGTGAATTTCTCGTGTATAGCGAAAGGATTAGAGGTTTTTTGTCGTCACAAAAGCGGTGCATTCAAATTCGCAAAGTAGTGTGCAGCATTCTAACATGGATACAAGTGAAAATAAATTCGTGTGTCCACATCGTGTGAAAATTTATTCCCACAGTAGAACATTAAGCCATCATTTAAGAAAGTGTCATCCTTCAGAATTTATGCCAGAAACGGCAAATAAAAATGGAATATGGGAAATTAGAAAGTTTTGAGAATACGATCATTGCATTTAGTACCTAATTTACTTTATAAAATATTCATTTTAAGCATTTCTGAATAAACTCAAAAGGGTTTCAGTAGCTAGATAGATTAAAAATCTTTAAGTACAACAAATCCCAGTAGCTGTAAAAATATTATGCATATATTTAACAAGAGCTGTGCAGTGTCCAGTTAGTCTAATCTTCCGTTGCCGTACCAGTATCAATGTTAGTAATCATTTCAATGTTCTTTACCTTTAGGCTTAAAGCGGTGATGAGATTTTAACATGGTGTTACATGAAGCGTCAGTTTCAATAAGTTACTCAGATTATAATTTTTATTTTGGAAACTGATGCTTCTAAAATGAATTTTTGTCACTGAATTATGAAAAAGCACACCTTGATAGGGTTATTGTTTTATCTCATCTGCCTCCGCCCTGAAAATTGTTTGCATGTGTTTATGTTTAGGATAGTTATGAAGTATGAAGAAATGAAAGGAAAGTATAAAAAAAGAAAATTCATCATTAAAGACACTGAAAAGTGGACTGCATATATTTAGCAGCATGTCTACTCTGAAGAGGATGTGGGTGGCTGGGGTCCTTGTTTCTGGACCTGCTCTTGCATATTTTCCATTAGATAATAATATCAACAAAAACTTTTTTTAATGTGCAGAAAAGTTCCTGGATGAATATTCGTAATTCATTTTCAAGTTTAAAAGTTTTTTTACTGTTGACAGCTATAATCAATGTCTTTCGAGCCAATAATATTTACTGTTCATTATTGAAAAAATTCTGTCTATTGGAGCTGATGCATTTAGTGGTAAAATTGATTAACTAGACAAGCAGACACTTTCATCTAAAATTAGCAGACATTTTGCAGTCAGAGTCCAGGTAGAATTACAAATTTTGAATCATTTGGGCAAAACTCCAATGTCTGGTAACCCTCCATAGTGGCTATCTTTCTAAGAGATATTGTATCACATTAATAGTATACACAGGGAAATCCATTAAAATTCCATTCAGCTGTTAGGGTTGGTTTGGTTTATTTGATTATAGTAAAGCATTCAAGGGCTATTGCCTAAGAAGTGCCTTTGTGGAGGACTTTTTAAGAGAAACTAGCTCATACACACATTACACATTGAGAAAATCACAAAAGTGTCCATGGAGGCAGCCTGTTCACCAAAATTCCAGCCTGAGACCTAGTTACCAGTGTTCAGGAACTTTACCACTCAGTTGCTGGTGGGCCCAAGCTGTTAAGGAAAAGCTTGAACCACCTCAATTTTGTGGCTTTAGTGATTTGTTTACAAACTTCTGAAAATGATTTTGAAACATGCAACAGTGCAACTTATCATTACAAATCTTAAATTAAACATAAGGAGCAGATTCGTTTCTTTTTATTATTACTGTGGTGTATAATTGTACGTAATGAATAAATATGTAAATTGAGATAAAAAAATGCTGTTAAAAGTACGGAAATGCTTATGTTAAAATTTTTTTTTCTTTTATAATATGTTACACAAAATAAAGTAAAAAAGTGCATATGCAAAGAAATGATCTGAAATAAAAAAAAAATCTATAAACTGCATTCACATTGTATTGCTATAAACTTTATTACACAGTCAATACCTATACTTCTATTTCTAAGTGATAGTAACAACTTACAACATCAATAAATTACTCGTACACATTTCCCTATTAACTAGTTCGGTAAAATAAAAATTGCTGCCAAACAGTGCAATTTAAGGTCCATAATAGATGAGTGTGATGTTTAGCAAAATTAATTCCTTGGTTTTAGATATGTTCTTTCACTAAATGGGCTGAATAATTTTTTTTAATGGGAAGGGAGTAATTGAGAATAGCTGCTTACTGTGAGTGCTAAGCTACGCGAGAGTTCTGTGAACAGAAAGCGATCGAGATAGTGCTTTGCCGTGAAGCTACCTTTACAGCATAACTTGACAGTGTATTGGTGATTGTTCCACGGTGTTTATTATAAGTTTAGTGTTGCCGTGAAGCTACCTTTACAGTTACAGCCTGAAGCTGTGTTGCTGATTGTTTCAGCGTATTTATTGTAGATTTTCGACGCTTTTAAAGGTAATTTTGGAACTGTGCTGTAAATAGTGATTCTTGTAAATAAATTGTGCTTTTTATTGTTCTGCATCGTGTTTTCATCGGATACTCTCAAATCCACGAACCCGTATAACGCAACACTATAAACTTTATTACACAGTCAATACGTATACTTCTATTTCTAAGTGATAGTAACAACTTACAACATCAATAAATTACTCGTACACATTTCCCTACTAGTTCGGTAAAATAAAAATTGCGGCCAAACAGTGCAATTTAAGGTCCATAATAGATGAGTGTGATGTTTAGCAAAATTAATTCCTTGGTTTTAGATATGTTCTTTCACTGATTGGGCTGAATAATTTTTTTTTTTAATGGGAAGGGAGGAAGTTCTTTCCTGTAATGTTCTGCGACATATGTTGCATGTTTTAGAATATTCTTCTTTGAGAAATTTATCAAAAGTCAGAATCTAAGTATTTACAAAAGAGTCCTGCAAACTAATGTGGACTGAGAAAATGCTGAAGTTTATGGAAGAAGAGGTGGGTTATTCAACACTCATAATATTTCATCCACTTGTAAGTCTGGATATAAACCGAGAAACTTTACACAGAATAAACTGAGTTTCGCCTATAATATGGTACAGCAATAAACCTGCTAATAGCACAGAAAGGAGGAATGTGAAAAGTAATCAATCAATAGCAGTTATCTGACTTTCTTCAGTGATGTTAATGACAAGAGAAATGCAATCGACTGGAATTTGCACAAAAAGGGGGGGGGGAGTCATCAATTTCATTACAGATTCCAGAAGTCACAAAGAGAAACAGGCAAAAACTGCAAAATTAGAATACCATGGTGAATCTTCGAACACAACAAGAAAACATGTAAAGATTCATATGCATAAATACATGCAGTAATTACAATAATACAGTAATTTAAATGTACTTACACTGTTTAAAACATATAGGCAATGTTAGAAATTATTACAGTCTAGGTATTAATAAACGAACACATTGTTTCGAAAACAATATCCTGCTTACCAGGAGATTTTAGCAATTAAAAAAATGTGAGTGTCAAGATATATGGAATGCAGAGTTTGTGGGACTCTACTGTGTAGGGCCCACTTGCTTATCTGCTGTGTGAAAACTGGAAGAGTAGTGACTGCATAGAAGAAGGGTTAAAAGCAGCCTTTATTACACTCTTTAGAAATTTACAATGCGTCATTCAAAAATAGTAGAATTACGTTAAAGGGCTCAAACTATCCTGTTTCCTAAAAGAGCGTTGAAAATCTAGTGGCAGCAAAGTAATAGCTGTTATGCCACATTTAAGCAGCAATCAATGCTAAGCAGAAGCTCATGCTCTCTAACCTTTCCTTCTAGAACTTGATATTTAAACCTTTGCTCCCACTGATAGAATTTGCATTACTTCACGCACGCTACCAAATTTAAATATTCTGTCATTGACAATTAGGGGAATGAAGGCTTATAGGAAAGAACATAAACTTAAATTTAACTGATTATTAAAAATAAATATAAATCCCTACAACTGTGTTTAATATTTATAATGTTTTCACATTAAAAATTAACTTCCTTGGTTCAATTTGTGCTCTTACTCTTACATTTCACTCCCTGGTCCAGAGCATTATTTATAAAATTAGAAGTGTTTGAAAACTATGGATTGTCATCAGGAAGAGTAAATAAATAAAATAATAAGACAATAATTAAATGCAATGCAAAGATATAAGTGTTTCTAAGTTAATACTAAATAAGCAAATAATAAATTAATCAAACAAAATATCATAAAAATTAAATAAAACGACAAAAATTTTAAAACAAATCACTAGAAAATCATGATTTAGGTAATACAAAAATAAAATGATAAAAGGAATGAAGAATAAATTAATTAAAGTATTATAAGTATTATGAAACTGAGGCGAAATAAACAAATGAATGAAGAAACTAGTTGCAACAAAATACATTACTGAATATAAAAAGAGAGGTAACTTTTTAGCAACATTGTGTTCATTGCGTAACATGTAAAAATAGATCTTAATTTTGGTTTCTACTAAATTAAAAGCCTTCTTGACATCATGGCTACTTTATTAACTAAATGGGTACTTCTCCTAAAAATTCTTTTTTGTGAGGGGATCCACTTTGGATATGGAGATTTACATCTTCAATTGCTGAAGTGTTTGGAATGTGTTTTGGTTTTCCAAAAGAAAGTGACGCTTGCATACAGGCTACTATCAATACAAATTTTACTATAACATGTTGCATTCATAACAAGATTTTTTATGAATATTATGATTCATTTTTGCATTAAAAAATATTAGTACTTTTCTGTTATCGGGACCAGATTAAAAAATGTATACATGTTGTTGGTTTTGAAATAAGCATACAAATTGTACTCTCTAAGAATTATCTACTTGTAATTAAAAAAAAACATTATCGTAATAGAAAGTAAACTTTATTAAATAAGATTAGCCACAACAAGTCTTACCACATTCTATGAAACCATAACATTTTCGTTTAAGATGGCAGATGTTCTGTAACCTGTGAAACAATACTTTTACTTTTCAAAATTACAGCTCTATACATGTAATCATCTACAGATTCATTTTGACTCATTTTCAGTTGATCTAACTATTCTGCATTTGATTTGAATATCTTCTGTTCTTGCCACCATTTCATTTTTTATTTTCTCTCAAAACTTCTTTACGTTCTTTTCATTCGCATATTTTAACGCTTGTGGAGCTGTCATAGTTTGATGCATTACATTTCTTTTTATCGCATTATTATCATCCCATGCTTCCCAAGCTTTCATTTCACTTTCGAAATTAACATCGTCTCTTTTATATGGTTGTGGTGGTTCATCACTTTCTATCACACTTCTCCATATTTTCAAACTTCTTAATTCACTTTCGATTCTGTTTGCCCATATAAGGTAATTATCATCAGTTAATTTTTCTATGTGACTCAAATTTATCATATTATATGCCATATTTTCTAATTTATAATCACTAGTTATAATGCAAATCGAATTTATCTCTTAGAGAAATTCGCAATATTGCTAAGCCTAAATAACATCAATGTTCTATATGAAAGTTCAACTGCAGAGAGGATAACCACGCTGTGCTACCAATTGTTGGTTTTGAAATAAGCATACAAATTGTACTCTCTAAGACAGGTATGCACGTATGTATGTATCTGTGTGTATACACACATATATGCATATGCAAGCGTACATACACACATATACATACATAAGTACATATATGCATACATACATAAATACATATATCCATACATACAGGCATACATACATACATTTCTGAATCCAGTCTCGATAACAGAAGAGTACCAACATGTTATAAACTCTAAAGAAAGATGAACACTAACTGTAATTATGATTTCACTCAAAACTTGAGTGGTACCGAGTTCTCGCAGGCTCCCTACATAGTCCTTTAACCTCACATTAACCTACTTTAAACCCTACATAGTCCTATGCACAGCACAGTTCTATTAATGCAAATAAATGCCATATGCAAAAAATGATATTACAATCTTCAGTGAGTTAGGAGATTCTCTTGAATCATCCATAAGATGACAAACTAAATTACAACTCATATCCTAACACCAATTTAAACAGAATTTTTTGTTCTTATTCAGAAAATACAGTTAAATAAACTATATGGGAACATAAAATTATCATGAGATTTATTACTGAATCATTTTAAACAAATAAAGAAATTCAGCTTCAGCCCAATTTCACTGAATTTTCTGTTGTTGCTGAAAGTTCCATTGCTAGTATTAGCAACAGCAACAGTTATTTCAAATAGTAGGTGGCACACGTTGCGACAAAATTTTGCTTTACAGCAGTTCTGAACATAAGTATTTCATAATTTCTAAATCGGTAAAAGCTTGAAGTGTAATATGAGGTTGCTCCAATTTATATTTTTACTTTAAGCGTATTATCAGTTACTATGTTTTCTCTTTGTAACGGATATCCATGAAAATTAATAATGTTACTTAATGAAAATATATATCAGTGTTATAATTTATATAACACCAAGTTTTCCTCCAACAAAAATTTTTAAGGCAAAGCATATTTATTTCGTTCTTATCTGATTATATTTCTGATTTTGGCCATTACTCCCTATATATATATATCACGTTATTAATATAATATCTTATTACATCTTTTTAATATTTTAATATTAATACTATTTAGTATCTTTCATTTATGGTGCATGCAGAAAGTACCAGATACAAAAGTGCATTTTGTCTTTCGAATGTTTTTCTTTTCTCAATAGAAATATTCGAAATATGATTTGGTTTAAAATCGGCAGATTTCTGGACGACAAAGAGTCAGTCATAACCATTAAAAATTGAACATTCTAATTAACGGTTTCACTTCCAGTCGGATGAACTCTGAACTAAAATTTACCAGCACAAGGCCAAATTGGCAAAAAACGTCGCCAGTCTTGAGTAATTCCAGTCGCAGGGACAGACGAACAATGTTAGGTGATCATCGAAGCGGCGGATCATATTGCGCATGCTCGCCGCATCGTGACTTACTGGCTGTAGACGCTTGTAAAATGCCCGGCTAGCCAAATGTCCTCTCGAATGGTTGATGGTAAAGGAAAAGATTCTATCGTCTCACCTTCCCCCCCCCCCGAGGTATGGAAATTCTGAACTTATTTAGTTTTAGTGGAAATTACTCAACCTTCAGGAAACTATGTTTGACCCTTTGAGCGGCACATTGAAAGTTTTTCAGCCTTTAACGAAATTATTAATTGATAATTAATACCTTTGAGCTTCCTAAATGTGAAATGTATCGGGAAAAAAACATTGTTGCACAACTTAGAAGGAAGGTGGGTGGCGGTTTAGGAGTGAAACCACTGCCCATGTAGATCATGAAACCTGCAAACGTTTTTAGGATTGATTTTTACAACAAAATAATACATATAAGTATAATCAGTTACGATTTTTGTCAAATATTGATAAAAATATAATTTCTGAAAATTAATTCCATAATTTAAAAATATAATACAAATAATACTATTTATTCTGATCTTATTTCAATAGGAAATTTCATATAATGTTATTCTAAATGTATAAATATACTAAGTAAATGCTAAAAATGTAAAATTTATAACATTCTGTCTTCGTATTTTCAACAAAAATAGTATGTAGAAGTTATCTAAAATATATGTTTGTACTCACATATTCACACAGCTTTATAAATTATGAAACTTTTGAAAGCATGTGATGCCTTTCTGATAATTACAGACTAGTACAAAGCCACAGCTATCTTTAGAAAAACAGGCTAAATGAATAAACATTCCTGC
>KK114349.1:300252-327844 GCA_000611955.2 Stegodyphus mimosarum | reverse complement strand
TGCTCGATCTTTTATTTATTTCTCTTTTCTAAAAGTAAAGGACAATACCTTCTACCAAGACTTATAACACGCTTCCTCTCTTGCGTAACAAATAGATCACATTACACCCAAGAAATCAGAAAATACAATCACATTACACTTTAGCAAACAGAAAATACGTAGAAACGTTTTAGCTCTAAGAAGGCGGTGGTTTCTGTAGAAAACCACATGTTGAATTATAAAAAAAATGCAAAATTTATTACTGATTTCTCCCAGTATTAGCGTTTTCGCAAATAAAAGGTATGTAAATGAAAAATTCATAAGTTATACTAGGGCAACTAGATGCATTTTGTATGGAATTAATTTAATGAGAAAAATTGAAATTTTTTATCTTCGATTGTTCGTATTTTAACCATGTATAAATCCATGCAGAAAAAAGACTCTGTTTTGAGCTGCCATCTGTTGGTTCTTTTGAGTATGAAAACATATTAATACAGTAAAAGCACAAAAAAAAACCACTGCACAACTGTGAAAAAAAATTTCTTAGGTGGTTTCAAAGGTTAACTCTGCGCCGCAGAGGGTTAATGATAATGATACTGCTTTAGCCTCTTCAAGTATATTTCCCCCGAGTTTAATACTGCGTCCCCTTCAGAAACTTTTTTAACATAGCTATCTTGACGTCAAAAAATGTTTCTTTAATTTACATGTCTGCTTGTCAATATTTTCTAACATTTTAAACTCAAAACTGTATCATTAGCAAAATTTCATCAGATCTTAAGAACGTTTTCCGACCTCTGAAGTGTTTCGTGCTGTAAGTGTTAATTTTATAACTGTAAGTGTTAATTTTTATAATTATATGTCTATCAGTGATATTCAAATCTGGCAAATAAGCTGAAATATTATCTAATACCTGTAGCTTGAAGTCACTTGATTTTCTATAAAACTGAAATAATAATAATACGTGCTTTTTCAGCACTTCCTATCGTCTAGGATTGTAAATGAAAAAGAGCTTTCTAAATTATCCCCAAAAAATTGTTGTAAGCTCTGTAGCTGATTTTTGCAATATTGATTCCAACATAATTCTAAGAATGGGTTGGACGAGAAGAACACAAGATGCATTTGCTCTTTTTAAACTGCGGGACTTGATGCTACTTATTTCGCCAAGATACTTGTACCATTATCAGAATGGGAAAATCTTGGAAATTTTGTTACTTTCTCCCTAAAGTTATTTTTTTCCTGTAAAGTTCATGAACTCAAAACAATACTCATAACTTCATAAAGTTATTAAGATATCACCCTGGCTTTGATTTGGCTGCTAATGTTGCCAAATCAAAAGCTTTACGATGAGTGCAGTTTTTTGCATCATATCGTACTATTGTGTTTGTCATCGATTCGATATGCACTAAACGGCATGGATAGAAATGAAAACATTTTTTTTAATCTTTTTTATTCATTTAATCGTTTAACCTCTCATTTTACATCTGATGACTACATCCTCTCTCATCCAAGCCAGTACTCTTCCCACGTTTACATCTTCCATCATAATCATCATGTGAAAATAATTGTCAAAGCAAATAAATTGTATATGTTGTACTTCAGTTAATCTGGAGAGAAAGACTTCTGAACATAATGATTCATCCAGATTTATGTTGGAAAAAGATAGAAGTAACTTCATAAGCACATATGAGGCTTATGATACAAGGAAACGAACTTCGAAAAATTTAGCTTCACTTCCCCCCGCAAAAAAAAAAGGCTACAGACTAATAAGATAGACAGAATGACTCAGTATGCATCCAATGTCACATATTAGTTAGTTCAACGTGCTAAAATGTTAGAAAAGGAAAATAAGAGTACAATATGTTGCTAAAAAGCTAAAATGTTGCTAAGGTAAAAATGCAAAAGAAAGTTACTTTTACTGAACTTGTTGCTTCTCATAAAAAAAAGTTACATAGCTTTCAGAAAATGAGGAAGAAAATAATAAATAAGCAAGTACATAAAATTAGTAAAGTTTAAAGAAAGTCTAGGGATAATTTTTAAAGACAATCAAATTCGTTTTTTATGTCAAATAAAAAAGTTGTTAGCTAGAATGTAGATAACGTTCGCAAATCTGCAATATATACGGCAGTATCCCGAAGATGCTATAACTTGTTGGATTTAAATCGAATGTAATTATTTTATACGTGCTGTAATTTAATTTTTTATTTAATGTATTTTGGCCACTAGTATTTATTCTTACTTTAGCTTCTTGGAAGTGGCAACAAAACAATTGAACTAGCAAAATATGTGCGTGTAGTTAGTTAGGCTTATTAAAGAACTTATTATTTACATCAGTGCTTTAGAATATTTTAATTAGTCTTTTAAGAGTCCGTGATACACTGGTAGCGTAAGAGTTTATTTTGACGAGTAAGCGAACATTTTATTGGTACCCTCGGCGGGACATAAGAGACGTTAGTTTGGAATTCTAAAGTATAAAATGTAAGAAGCTATTAAATTTGAAATGAAAATCCATAGAGATGCTTTTACAAAATCCTTCAACATTTTAGAAGAAATTTTGAAGAAAAGTGAAATATATTCTTCTGAATTACAGTCCAAGCTTAATGTTTTTGTTTCGAAAGCTCAGCGTTTGGAAGATACGCACATACATTTTCTTAGCACACTGTCCGAAAATGAAATTGAAGCAGAATTTGATGCGGTTGAAGATTATCGTGACAAGGCCTTCAGAATCGAAAATAAAGTGAAAGGTATTCTTCCGAATCTACAAAACGTAAGTACTTCAAGTTTAATTTTGAATGAATCTGTTAACGAGAATGCATGCAAAAGTACATTTAAACTTCCAAAGCTTGAATTACGAAAATTTGATGGTGAAATTAAGGAATGGTTGTTTTTTTGGAATCAGTTTAAAAAAACTGACTAAGATTTCTGACAGTGATAAATTTCAATATTGATTACAAGCCACTGTTGAGCGTTCGCGTGCAAGGGAGGTTATAGAAAGTTTCCCCCTCTACAGTTGCTAATTATCCCAAGGCCATAGAATGTTTGAAGACTCGTTTTGGTCGAAATGACTTGCAAGTGGAAGTGTCCTGAGAAATACAAATTCCAGTAATTCCTCTAATAACTTATGTGCATTATATGATAATTTGGAACAACAAATTCGAGCTCTGGAAACCCTTGGCGTCACTACAGATAAAAGTGCTGCACTTCTTTATCCTTTAGTTGAATATTGCTTACCTGAGGATTTTTAAGAGCCTATCAAAGAAGTGCAAACGCTGACCATGGTCCAGATCGAAATTGGAGGCTGGACAGTTTATTAAAATTTTAGAAATCAGAAGTAGAATCCGAAGAACGCATAAGTTTAGCTATGGCTGCTTTTGGATTGAAGAACGAAGTGACCTGTGGAATTAAATCTATTAAATCTATTCACGAACGACCATCAAAGGCAGCAAGTTTGTTGAGTGCTGATTCTCCCGCTAAGAAGTGCGTATTTTGCAGAGGAAAACATGATTCATTTAGTTGTTTTAAGGCAAAAACATTTAAAAGATAAAGCGTACTGCTTTCGCTGTTTAAAAGCCGGTCACTATGCAAATAAATGCAGAAGTTCTACTAAATGAGCAATTTGCCATAAAAGTCACAGCGTAATTATGTGTTTAGAACTGCTTAAAAATAAAACAAATGTTAAGAAGCCTATGTTAAAAAGCAATGAAAAAGAAATTAGCAAGGAAGAAAGTTCTGTGAATCTTTCTAATGTAGCAACATACCCACAAGTACTTTTGCAAACCCTGAAAGTAAAATTTATTGGAAATAATTGTACACTGTGTGTTCGAGCTTAGTTATAATACAGGATCTCAAAAATAATATTTAAGGAAGGACTTAAATTCTACTCTAG
Source organism: Stegodyphus mimosarum (assembly GCA_000611955.2). Lineage (NCBI taxonomy): Eukaryota > Metazoa > Arthropoda > Arachnida > Araneae > Eresidae > Stegodyphus > Stegodyphus mimosarum. Next base: position 323,982 of record KK114349.1, on the reverse strand, counting down.
GCCTAATACCTTCTAGACAACTGATTTTGAGCTACGCCCTTTTTGGAGGAAAACGAACACCTGAAAATTTACATAATGTACACAAAATTAAACTAAAGAGTTTAGACGATAATTTTACTTGTACTTTTGATGTTTATGAGCAAGATACATTTTGTGATGCAGCGCCTTCTGCCTTAAATGGGCCATGAATTAAAAAGCTCCGATCCATGAATATACCGTTTTATGACACTGAAGATTCATCAGGGCCTATTGATCTTTTAACTGATGCAGATGTGGCAGGTCGACTTTTCACCGAGAGAAAAAGAGTGCTTTCCAGTGGTATTGTAGACACAGAAACTTACCTGGGCTGGAGAGTGATAAAAAAAACACCAGTGAATGCTCAAAGGGAAGATACAGCGATGACGATTATAACAATGTTTGTGAAAGATGCCAATATTTCTTACCTTTTTGCTTTAGACATCTTAGGAATATTCAAAGCAGTCGAAGTAAAATAACGAAAAGAAAAGCAACTTCTTACGAAGAAATATTTTCAAGAGACTAAGAATTAAGGATGATGGGCGGTGTGAAGTTGCCTTACCGTGGAAAAACGATCCTCTCCCTTCCATAAAAAAGATATAGCGATAAGAAGATATAACGATAAGAAGACTTGAAGTCTCAACAAAAAGGCTGAATTCAGAAAAAAAATATTTGAGACCTATGATGATGTCTTTAAACAATGGACTGTATTGGGAATAATAGATGATGTTTCAGATGTGCATGTTTCGCAGCAGCATTTTCTTCCTCACCGACTTGTAGTCAAGAAACATGATACTACCAAAGTACATCCAGTGTTTGATGCATCTGCTAGACAAATTGGATCTCTATCTTTGAACCAGTGTCTAGAATCCGGTCCCAATTTATTGGAACTCATTCCACGTCTCCTTCTGAGATTCAGAGAATTTAAATATGATGTTATTGTTGATATTGAAAAGGCCTTTTTGCAGTGAGTGTTCGGCCGGAAGAACGAAACTATTCGAGAATCTTCTGGAGGCATTTTTAAAGGATTCGAAAATAACTATGGATTTAATATGAAAAAACACTTAGAGCTTATTTTAAACATAAAACTTAAACAGAGTTGTGTTGTAGCTGGTATTACTCAAACATCCTCCCACCTTGCAATTTGTAAGACACCTATAAATTGCAACAAAGTTATAAATGAAGTCTATTGGGAATTTTAACACGTTGAGCAGCAGTAGTAACAAAATCTGGGCCTTTGGGTAATGAATCATCATCTTTACTGGAATTTGAATCATTAGCTGCAAGGCGTAGAAGCATCTTCGTAGAGGCACTTTCATCTCTTCGAGCATCTTGGGCAATGAATGGTAACTTTTCCGAACTGTTGACTTCTAACGGATAAGTCTCTGGAATGGTCTCAACTTCTCTCCATCAGCTGTTCTCACTCTGGCAACTCTCGAGTGCCCATATGCTACTGAAAAGACTTCAATGACGATTCCTAAAGGCCAATTGAATACGTTTGGCCATCAGTTTCTAAGAGAACGACCTCCCCGACTCTTAAAGATTCTTCCCGGCTCTTACCTTTATGAATAAACATTGCTAAATAATCATTCCGAAATCTCATTCTTAAATCCTGCCTTAATTTTTGTACAAAACGCAATCTTATATTTAGGTCTTTACCGTCGATTTCGTCTAAATCAGTTGTTTCACTGCTAGGAATACCTTGTAAGAAACAAGCGGAGTTAAGGGCTTCAGACCTTCCGAATGGTCCTCAATATATGTAAGTGGTTTAAAGATTATTTAGCTTCGCAGTCACATAAAATAGTTTCCAACTCTTCATAATCAAGACGTTTTCTGCCCAAAATTCTTCTTAGCATCTCTTTGAACATTTTAATCATGCGCTCCTACCATCCTCCCCATCGGGCGGCTATTGGAGGGTTAAAATTCCATTTCATTTTCTTGATAGTGGAAAACGCCATGATCTTTTCCAAATCTAAATTTTTTAGAGCATTACTTGAACCAATGAAGTTTGTACCGTTGTAACTGTAGATTATATTTGCTCTACCTCTCCAGGGAAAGAATCTTCTTAAAGCCATAATAAAAACTTCTGTAGACAGAGAATTGACTAATTCAAGATGGACAGCCCTATAAATGGCACAGGTAAAATGTACAACCTATGTCTTTTCGCCAGAACGCAAATACAAAGGGCGTGAAAGATCAATCCCTGTAACTTCGAAAACTGCAGCATCCTTTATACTGTTTTTAGGAAGAGGTGCAAAAGGTGGTTCTGTAAGTTTGGCTTTGAATCTTTTACATGAAATACAACTAGAACTAACTTGTTTCGCTAATCTATTGATCGTCTGCATGTTGTAGTTCACAATGCTTTTGCCTTACCAGTCGATGAATAATCTCATGGTTTCCGGGTAACAATATGGGGGCACTTGAAATTTTTCTCTTCATCTCCCAAGGGAAGCTTTGTTGAGTCGTACAATATCATTTTCGTCTCTGAATGTTTGCACGTTCTTCAAGATTTTCATTTTTCTTCCGGCAAAACTTTCTTGCTGAATTAATTTTAGCAAACAGTTCTCCGCTGATTGAACATCTTCATAAGTCAGCTCAGTTTTCTTAAGTTTTTCTTTTCGTTCGAAGTTTTTAATAAAATGAGAAGTATCCAGGCAAGCATTCTAAGAATCATCGTATATTTCCAGAAATAGAGTAAATTGTCAGTGAAGTTAACTGATCCATGCTCCACATTACTGACTATTTTTCTCTCTTTCCGATCCGACCAAATTTTCATCAATGACTTGTTTTTCACTTATTGGCCAAAGTTGTGACTTCCATAACCCTTCTGGACTTTCCCGCCATTTGCTTTTCAATAAATTCTTAGCATCGCAACCTCTTGAAGGCAAATCTGGTGGGTTCATATGCTCTGGCACAAAATTCAGTCATTCGGGTTAGTATTCTTTCTTATTTCTGTGACTCTGTTTCCTAGAAACGTATTCCAAAAACTCTCCCTTTTGTCTTCTTTCATCTTATACCGATGGCAGGATATCTTATACCAGTGACATCTAGGGTCCATAATTCCGTCAAATCTAAATTATTAGCATATACAATACTCTCTTTTGAGTAGTTTTTTTATTTACCTTCAAGCGTCCATCCAAGTTTTGTTTTAATAACTATCAAATTATTATCAATGGGCTCAAGTCTCCTAGTCAATAATGCGCCAAGATAATCTGCTTCTATTAATAAACCTATTTCAAGCACATATTCTCCTGTATCACTTAAATATACATTTTTCGTTTTCAAAATTGGATAAATATCAGGATCCTCTACACGTGGAATAGCACCACATATGTTCCTTTCGTCCAAAACTGAAATAGTGTACTTGAAATTTGAACACAAGTTTTGCAATGTAATATTGTAGACATTGTGGGACTCTTGTTTAGTTTCACTGCCCCCCAAAAGTCCATTACTAATCATTTCTTGATCTACAGGTTTCAATCCTAGTTTCTCCGCAATATCTTTTCGTATGAAAGATCTCTGAGCACCAATATCAAATAATCCTCGTACGATTCCGGGCCTGTTATCATTAATGATTTTTACCTATACAGTTAACAACAATGTTGGCGAATTTTTTTGGTGACAAAAGAACTTGTGCATCCTATTTAGACTGTTTGTTTTGTTTTGATTGATTTATATTTGGACACATAATGTTTTGGTGTTTATTCTTACATATAATACATTTTAAATAAGCTTTGTAGATCTTAGAATTGTGTCCTGGTTTCAAACAGACGAAACAAGCCCCCTTTTTCTTCAAGGTTTCCCTTTTCGCCTCCAGTGACATCAGAGCAACTTTAAAGCATTCTGAGGTGTTATGAAACGACTTGTTAAAAATAAACATGTTTGCCATTTTTCTCAGCTCTTTGATTTTCATTAGATACTATACAAGCTACAGTGGGAACTTTTTCTTTCGCTTTAAAATTTTAAAATTGATCATTTGCAAACCCTGATCGAGCAAGTTTCGCTCTTCACTTTCGACTTCCAAACGAAGAAATTGTAATAAATTTCCTAACATGTTTATCTTGTCTTTACATGGTTATGTGTACGTTTCCACTCCTTGATAGGAACTTATGGCAGAGCTGATTCTACTAAAGGATATAACATTGCTTCATATTTTTCAGACGTTACCTCTAAATTCTGTAATGCTCGCAGCTGAGCCTCCAGTTGATCATAAAGAACCTGCAAAGTAAAAATTTCGCTACTTTTCGCTTCTGTTAAAACTAGATTTAAAAGTTCACGAACATAAATCTGAATTAATAGTTCATCTTTAGCAAAACGAGATTTCAGTTTTTCAATAGCATTATAATAGTTTTCGCCAAATGGTGGAAAACTTGCAACTAAATCTCTGGCTGATGAACCTTCTTCAGTTGCTTGTAAAAGATACTGAAATTTGTCATCTGCATCAATGCTATCATCATCATGAATTTTTTTAAATTGTCCCCAGAATCCTAGACAGTTTTTAATATTACCATCAAAACGTTTCAATTCTAACTTAGGAAGAAGGAAATTTTGCTTAGTTTCATTTACTACACTGGAAATATCGCCCTTTCTTTCAATGTTTGATAACATTAAATCACCTTTCGTTTTCATAGCAACCCACTGATTTCGATAGCTTTCCGTTAAATCCATATCCTTAGAAAATTCATCTTCATTAAAATTTTCGGCTAATCTTTGGAATATGGTAACTGGTAGTTTGGCGACTTTTGGCGACATTTTAGTAAGGCGATAAAAATTATAATAATAACAATAATTTTTATTAATTTAATGTATATGTTTATTTATATTTTAATTAGTGTTCTTTAATTTATTTATATTTTAATTAAATGATAGTCATTTTGTGCATTACGCGTTTGTAGCATTTTGCAATCCATTTCAGTACAAGTAAACCTGCATGGAAATAAGTTAAATATTTGACACTAAGTATTTGCAACCATTTTTAATGTTTGCCTTATAAATTCGCAGGTGACTTTTATAATGGATAATTTAGAGGGAAAAGAAAATTAATGTAATTTCTTGCATATTTTATTTATTTTATACGTGCAAATGTTCATCCTTGGAAAGGGTATATGCAAGCTGAACATATAAAAGCTTGCATAGTATACATACTTTTTAGCGATCAGGTAATTTCATATATGTCCTTTTTTACCAAATTCAAAGATTCACAAAATTTTCCTGCATTTTCGTGGAAATTTTTCTAATTTATGAGAAAAATTATTTACATGTTTCATATACAAATTTGCCTTGTAAAAACAAATTTCTGTGCACGTTTGTTCCCCGACTTTTCGGAAAATTCCGATCGTGATTTTAGCTAATAAGCACTTGGAAACAATTTCGCACCTAATCTTCGTCATGATTAAGCACATTTGTTCCATAAAAATTCTAGCATAAACGTAATTCGGCTAGCAGATTGTTGGAAAAAATGTTGAGTTAAAAGAAAAAAAAAACCTTTACTTCGTGAAAACAAAATGGCGTCCCCCAAACAAACTGATAGGCTGCTGTAGCAAGGTTGCTCGCCAAATTTTTGCCAAAAAACCGCCAAGTTACCATAATCCGAAGTTCATTAAAATTTTCCATTTCTAGCCACGTTACTTTAACTTTTTCATCTAACTGAAATAATCTGTCAGCTTTATCATTAAAAATATTAAATACAGATATCAAATCAATCTTGCTTACTGCTTCATCTTTTAGAACAGTTTCCACTTCTTTCAAAGAAGTTGTGAAATATCGCCGTAATTGTGTTCTTTCCCGTTTTAAATTATCCATAGTCCAGTCGCACGGACGCCAGTATTTTAAAGGATTCGGAAACAACTATGGATTTAACATGAAAAAACACTTTAATTGCAGATATTTCCAAAGTTTTGAAGCAGTTATTCTTACAAACAACGATAGAGCGTATTTTAAACATAAAACTTAAACAGAGTTGAGTTGAAGCTGGCATTACTCAAACAGGCATGATAGCGACTGTAATGAAATTAAGATAATGCAACACAACAGATTGGTTTTTGGTGTAAAGAGCAGCCCTTTTCTTTTGGGAAGAGTCTTGGATTATAATTTGGGAAAATATTTGAACGATGTCAGATATAATCAAGATTATGTTAAGATTCTTTTCATTTCGAGTTTCTACGTTGATAATTTAGTAACGAGCTTAAATGATACATGTGATATATTACCCTTCATTGAGACGTCTCAAGCCCTACTGAGTGAAGGGAAATTAAATTTAAGAGGTTGGCAGTACGCCAATCATAATGGTCCTCAATCATTTACTCCTGTATTAGGACTTTTATGGGATAGAAAAAAGGATACGCTGATGATAAATCTAGACTGGTTACACAGCTATAAATTTGAAACTTTGTCCAAAAGAGCAATTCTTTCCATCACTCATAAGATATTTGATCCTGTTGGTTTATTATGTCCTATTGTGCCGATACCCAAATTGTTATTGCAAAAGATGTGGAAAGAAAAGATACCTTGGGACACTGAAGTCAATGTTAATACAAAAGCAGAATTTATCAGCTGGTTTTCAGAATTTCATTTGCTGAAGGAAGTGACCGTATCACGATGTTTTTCAATTGATCCAAGTTGACAAAAGATTTCTCTGCATACGTTTTATGATGCTAGTCATTCAGCCTTCGCGGCAGCTGTTTACATTAGTTTGGAAACATCGGAGAATGTCCAAGTGTCATCTCTTAGCGGCCAAAGCATGACTATCTCTCGATTGGAGCTGATGGCTGCTATGGTGGGAGCTCGTTTGTGTACATCTATTCTGGAAGGGCTTCAGTGGAAAGATGTTGAACAGCATTATTGGACTGACTCTACGGTTGTTTTAGGGTGGATTGAGCGTAAAGAATCTTGGACTGTATTTGTGAAGAACAGAGTGAATGAAATAAATAGTTTAACGGATCCCCTTGCAGAAAACACCTTCCTGGGAACCAGAATCCAGCTGATTTACCTTCTCTAGGATGTTCCGCTAGACAACTGTTATCAAGCAAATGGTGGAAGGGACCCACTTATTAGAATCCTCATGTAACTGGCCCATCACAGAACAAAATTTTGATGAACATTCTGCAGCTAAGGAAAAAAGAAAAACAAATTTTCATGGGTATTCTTCTATCTGTTCTCTAAGTTACTCAAATATTTGTAGCTGCAAAACTGATAAAAAGAAAAATAATGGATGTAGACATTACGGTTCAAGTTGGTACTATTATTTCTTTTCAAGCTATGATAAAGTGATACAGTTGATTGCTTGGATAAAAAGGTTTATCTTTAATTCTCTAAATGCAAAGTCTTCGCAAATTATTGGAGAGATATCCTTCGAAGAAGTCAAAAATGCAGAAAAGAAAGTCATATTATTAATATAAAACGATCATTTAAACGAACATTTTCTGATCATTTAAATAAAAGAAAATTAGAATCTTTGGCAACATACAAGGACGAAGAAGGAATTATTAGATTGCGAACAAAAATTACATTTCGGAAGGATACAGAGAACTTTAAACATCCGTTTGTTTTATCATGGGAACATGAAGCTGTCAAAAGGTTAATTATAGCAGAACACCAGAAGAACTCTCATGCTGGTTCTCAAATTTTGTTGAGTATTCTAAGAGAACATTATTGGATTTTAAACGCGAAAAATGTCATTAGATCTCTTTTTTCCAAATGTATCACTTGTTTAAGATACGTAAAGAGAAATTTAACAGCACCGATTTCTGCATTACCAGAAAATCGCGTAAGGGATGCATCCATTTTTGAAATTATTGGAATTGGTATGGCTGGACCTGTGTATTTAAAAGGAGAAGCAAAGACTTGGATTTGCATATATGCGTGTGCTGTGTATAGAGCTGTGCATTCTGAGCTCAGTTCCTCACTGTCTACAGAGGCTTTCTTCAGAGTTCCCGTCTGTTTATGACCCGCAGAGGTCGCTCTTCTGTAGTTCATTTTGACAACGGAAGCAACTTTGTTGGAGCATCAAATTGTTTGAAACTTATTGTTTGGAATGTCGTTGCTCAATACACCACCACTAGGAAAATCCAATGGTTTTTCAATCCCCCAACTGCCTCTTGGTGGGGCGGTTTTTGGGAGCGATTAGTTGGCTTGATGAAACAAATTCCTAGAAGAGTTTGGGGGAAATCTCTGCTGTCTTTTGAAGAAATGACAACGGTATTGTGGGAAGCGGAATTTATTATTAACTCTCGTCCACTTACTATGTTTCAGAAAAGGAATCTGAACTTGCTCCTTTATCTCCGAACTCATTTTTATAACATTTCCGAAAGTCAGATTGTACTGATTTGGATGACATTGATCAGCATTCCATCAACAAGCGATTAAAATATCGTCAACAACTAATCGCGGATATACGAAAAAGATTTCGATCTGAATACCTAGGGCTTTTGATTCAGAGACGTGATCCGAAGAAGAATAAACAAATTATCAAACTTGGAAACGTGGTTCTTGTTGGAAGTGATAACGTTAAATGTAGTGGCCATTAGCCATTGTTATTGAATTATTGCTTGCAAGAGACAACGGTATAAGACTGATACGATTGAAAACTACAAATAAACAACTTTTATGTCAAAGAATTTTTCCGTTAGAACGTTCATGCAGTTGATTTGAAGATATAAAAAAAGGAAGGTTTGAACAAGCTAGAGTTGAAGGGTATTCAGTGGAAAACAGCCAAGAACATATAAAATCCATAAAAACCAGAAGTGGAAGAGAAGTCCGGCCTATCCAAAGACTAGACTTATAGATTTTATGAATGTTTGGACTTTAATATGTTTCTGTTATGTTTTTCTTTTTAATTTTCAGTTTTGTGCTTATTTTCAAAGTTTTACACTTTAACATTTCTAGTAGGTTAAGTTGCTTCCCAACAGCTTAAGGTGGGAGGATATTGGATTTAAATTGAATGCAATTGATTTATAAGTGCTTTAATTTAATTTTTTACTTAATGTCGTTTGGTCACTAATATTTATTGTTAGTTTAGTTTCTTGGAAGTGGCAACAAAACAATTGATAGAATTAGCTAAATATGTGCGTGTAGGTAGTTAGGCTTATTAAAGAACTTGTTATTTACATGAATGATAGGAAGCACTTCCGCAAAGCGCCGGTTTTTAATTTTCAGTTTTGTGCTTATTTTCAAAGTTTTACACTTTAACATTTCTAGTAGGTTAAGTTGTATCTCAACAACTTAAGGTGGACGGATGTTGGATTTAAATTGAATGTAATTATTTTATACGTGCTTTAATTTAATTTTTTACTTGATGTCGTTTGGCCACTAATATTTATTGTTACTTTAGTTTCTTGCAAAGTGGCAACAAAACAATTGTTAGAATTAGCAAAACATGTGCGTGTAGTTAGTTAGGCTTATTAAAGAACTTATTATTAACATGAATGCTTTAGAATATATTTATTAGTCTTTTAAAGAGTCCGTGATACGCTGGTAGCGTAGTAGTTTATTTTGACGAGTGAGCGAACAAACTATCTCAGACAGAAATTATCTGAGATATATTTCTGTTTCCTAGCATTTTAACTTTGAAGAGATGAGTTTCCTGTTCGTTTTCCTGTTCTCCAGGTTAGCTACATGATGGGCTTCAGATTATGCATGCCTGGGCAATAAGGATGACAAACGAAAACCGTATCTGTGTTCTTTCATTCGATGAAATGAATGTAGATAGCAAAATCTGTTACAACTAGGCAAAGGATAAGATTATTAGTCCACACAGAATGGCTCAAGTAGTAAAGGGGAGATGACTCCTTGCAAGTTCGAAGAACAACTACTTTCTGACTTTGATATGCAAATGACTGCAGAAATATTGAAAGAAATAACAATGCCATTGGCAGAAATCGGATATTTTGTTGTTGCTGTTGTAACTGACTTGGATGGACGAAATCGTGGTATGTAAACCAAATTTCAAATTACTCATCTTAACAACTGTTTGACACATCACACAGTTGTAGCAAACGAGTGTGGATATTTGTTGATGTTCCACAAATTTTGAAATTTTTTCGCAATCACTTCTGGGTTGATGGAGTAATTCTTTCGGGAAATAAATTAATAGTGAAAGAATCTGTCGAAAAGTTGTCAGCATCGGATTGAAAAGAAGTGAGAATTTTCCCAAAATAATTGCTTATAAGTCGTATTACTATCAAGGAAAATGAAGGTTAATCTGTATATTTAGCTGCACAGTTATTTTCCAACTATACTGCATAGTCACTATGTTATGCCAGAAGAAGAGGACACTTCAAATTTCTTTCAGCTGGTGGCTAATTTATTTGATATTCTGAACTCCGAAAAACCGTTTTCTGATACGGTGTATGGGATACATGAAGTAATCCACGAAAATAGCACTTCTTTGGTCAAATACTTTGCCGAGCATCCGAGTCAATATTTCAATGGGACAGCTCTAAGATCATCGCCAAACCCCAGCATAAAACCAGCTTCAAAATTAGGGAAGCAGTTGAAATCACCACCAAGCCTTGTTGCAACATACATCTTCGTTTGAATGTACGGTACATGTGGACCGCAGTTCTGATTGCAGCACCCCTATCGAATTTGATAAATGACGACGAAGTGTTGTTCAAGATCCGATTGATGAAAAAACTCGGAAAGTTTTTAGTTTAGAAAGCGAAACTTAATGAGACACCTGTCCATCAGACTTATGTCCCGACAGGATATTTAAACTCGTAGAAGTGTTATATTTTGACTATTTAAATGATTAGATAACTGTTGAATTCGTTTATAAAACTTGAAATACATGCCTAAATGTTTTCGATTACTTTCTTTACGTCTCCAAATATTGCATTTATATATGTTTTTATAACGTCTGTATTAAGCATTACGAACTAAGTAAACTGATACATGATACCCTGAAGGAAGAACAATGTCTAGACTACACTATTATGCCAACATCCACACAGTGAGTGTTATTTTCCTTTGAATGCTATTTAATTGAACATATTTCTGAATTGATGTGAACTTACTCATGCTTGACCCGGAAGGAAAACAAATTTGTTTATTATTCTAGAATACAAGCTTCAAAAGAATAACTGAGATAATTCTCTTCAGTGCTACATAATTTTGACTTCTGATGCTACATAATATTTTTTTAATTGCGGGAGAAAGAAGACTATTCAAATACTGAAGATTAATTTGAGCATAAAAAAGTATTTTAAGAAACAATTTGCTTGAAATACTCTAGTAATTAAAAACATTTAACCTGTGTACGGGCTGAATTGGAATTTAGAATTAGGACAAGTTTATTAGTATTATTAGTATTGTGTGGGTGTGTATGTAAACAAATCTATTATAAAAGTTCTATTTTTAATTTACGGAAGGAAGAATAGGATGTAAATCTCGAAAACCGTTTACTATAGTAAATAATCACGCCAGGATAAACATTATACACAAATCCTAGGAGTGTAAGGGATTATAGCACTGCTTTTAGGTATGAAAATCTATGCACTTCTGCTGAAATCTGCAATGAATATTGTTGCGTGCGTACGGGTTCGCAATGGATTAAATGCTCAAGTCAATAAAAAGTTAATAGACTTTATTCTTATCCCAAGAAATAAAAACAAAACGCTGAAATTTCCTCGGAAATATTCGTACAATAACGCAATATCTCACAGAAGTTATATTTTAAACTACTGAAATAAGAATAGAACTCAATTTAGAACACAGAGAAAGCTAATTCGATCTCAAGGCGAATTCGATACAATCAATAACAGCACCAAGTAAACAACTACAGTTCGCTTAAAACAACTGAGCTGAGATGTTTTTCTCCAGCTGTTATAAGCTTTTTAAGCATGCACGAGAACATTCTGATATTTTCTCAATTTTTTTGGATAGCGAAAGATTTTTATTACGAGATATCTATTTATTAAATGCGCGTGCTCCAATATTTTAAGTTTTCCGGGATAAGTTTTCCGATTTCTTCAAATAAGGCTCGTGCTGCAATGCACGGGGAAATAAAACAATTTAAATTATAATTCTACTAAAAATAGCAAATTAAATACAAAAGTCCATAATGTTGACTCGCTCTGTTACAAAATTGTGCATCACTTCAAATCGGGCCTTGAGATCTTGGATGTATTCCTCAGGCGATGAAGGCGCATCCGAAGGGCGACCAGACAAGAGATCACAAGGCAGACGAAGGTCACGACCGAAGAGCATCTGAGATGGGGAATAGCCGGTAGTCTCGGGTTTCTCTTCGTCTCTAGTATATTTCGGCAGCTTCATGAGCCGAATCTTTCAGACAACCCGTCGCCTTTCGACGCGAGGGTTCCTTTTGCTGATGGATAGTTATGTATCTGATGCTGAAAACAGTTTGTTGTCTTTGAAGTCTAAGGAAAAATTGTATTTCCTTAAAAAGTCCAACCCAAGTATGCAAGGATCTGTAATATACGCCGCATATGCCGTGTGATGGTAGGCGGCACTTCCAAGCGTGATGTTCACATTTAACTTCCCATCGATGTTGAATTTATCACCAGACGCAGACTGGAGGTTTAACGCAGGATGGCGTCCAAATGAGTTTAAAGTGGTGAGCTAAATCTTTCCGAATGATGGTAACATTAGCTCCTGTGTGAATGATCATATTGCAAGGTACTCCATCGATATGCCCATTGTGGATAGTCCATTACTGTTGCCACTCACTCTAAAACGGGGTTTTTCATTATCGTTTAAACTCCGTTCCGTGATATGATCATTAGTTTGCTTCCTGCGTTGTTGCTGGGAAATAATCTTATTTTCCGTACTCTGGGGTAATTTGCAGTTCCTTCGTATGCGGCCTTGAACTCCGCAGTTCCAACACTTTGGTTTCTTCTCACTCCTTTTTCGTCTCATGACATTTAATTGTCGATTTAAATCGTCTGCCTCATGTTTAGTTCTCTGGGGTGTTCTGCAGTTTCTTCGCATCTGCTCCTCAGCAGAGATGGCCAAATTTTTTTATATAAGATCTACTTTTTATCTTAAAACTGTGTCGCGATCGACTTGTTGTCAGAGGTGTAGTCTAAGAGGGGAGAAGGGTGTAAAATATATACAGTGTTTATACACTGTGTTTCAGTATAAGGGCACTCCAGCGAGGTATGGGTAGATAAGTAGAATATATGTTCAAAACTATTTTTAAATCACTTATTAAGTTTTCGAGATGATGGCTCATGAAGAAAATAAATTTGAGACCCAACTTTTAATAGAAACATTCCGTACATGCGGTACCTAAAAAATTGGATTTTCCTACACTTTTTGAAGATAGATTTTTACTAACTTAAAATACAATTTAAATTTTTTGTCTATTGCCATGTATAAGCTGTTGTATTATTTCTTCGTTAATACTAAAAAGTTATTATCTAAATGCACAGTATGGCTGATTATTTGATTTCAATATTCTACTTTCGCATTTTTTGGGCCAGGAGAATTTATCATGAAAGAATAACATGGCTTTTTTTTTGCTAATCTATGAATAGCTCGCTGAGCATACCTCTTACTGAAATATAAGGTTTATCTACCCATGTAAAAAACAACAATAATAATTATTTAAAGATCTTAAAAACTCATGCGAAAGGAAAAAAAAGGACATCGATAACTATTAACAATATTTATTAATTCAAAGCAACTACAGATAAAGACAGATTTAGAATTTACTCTGTTGCCTTAACATGAATGAGTTTGCATATCCCTAACCAAGGAATCATAATTATGTGCATATTCTGACAAAGGTAATAATGTTACGTTTTCTCTTCTCTTCTTCGTACGTACGTTACGGGTTTGTGGATTTGGAGTGAATAAGGACGTCACTACTTGATGAAGTATCAAAACACACTTTATTGGCCAGTATTTTTCAAGACAACTCCAAAGTCACGTTTACAGTCGTGTACTATAAACAATCAGTGACACAGCCTTCTGGCTATCAGGCTATAACGGTGGATACAGCTTTACGGCAAAGCACCATAGTACAGCTCCTGACTCTGCTCGGTCATTCTTGGAACTCCTCGTACTCTCGAGACTCTCCACGCTAGAACTTGCGATGCACTCAACGATACGCTAGAATACAACTCCCGACTCGGTTCAGTCTTTCTTGGAATTCAACACACTAAGATAAAACTCGACTGTGCACTAACTCGCGATACACTAAGCGATTCTCTCGATGCACTTGAAGACCAGCTTGAGACACTCGCTCACTGACTGACTATCAGCTCGCTAGATAAAACGCTGACTTTCCGCGTACCAGCAGGGTTTATATGGCTTTTCGCTTGTGTTCGAGAACATTCTGGGTTAAACCAGTAAGAATTCGTTCCAGAAGGTTCTCCGTGCATCTATAGCATATCGCCAATTTTTTCGCCAAATGTGGCAACCCTGCCTTCTCTTGCCGTTTTCTGGCAACCCTAAAACTGCTTTGACGGGGAAGCTATCTTACCGCGCCTGGACATTACGTAGCAATAATAATGAGTCTTCAGTATGGGAATCAGTCAAGACAGAACGTTGTTTAGTCTTCGTTAGTTTCAAACGAAAAAATGCCGATTCACATAGGTATGCAGCTCCGAAACAAGATATTCGCTACATTTGGTGATACTGGGTTATTTTTCTCGGTTGATATACAGGGTCCCGGACCCACTTTGATGTTTAATAACTCATAAAATAATGAAGATATAAACAAACTTATGGCATTTATTGACGGAATAACTTATATATTTTTCCTTTTCAGGTTTGAATATCTTTACTTTTGTAAATATTGTCTGCGCGTGTGGTTAATTTCAGATCATTTCATTTTCCAGTCTAAATATCTGTACTTTTCTAAATATCGTCTGCTTATTAGCATTTTTCTTTATCGTCTGCTTATTAATTGCATTTTTCTCTCTTTTGTTTTTGGCAACTATTGCAATGTTATGGTTACTTTTGATGTGTTTGTTCTAGTACTTTTGTATGTGAAGTTTTATTCGACCGGATATTAAGGAGAAGGCATACACCACAAGACAAAGCACAGATTTTGTGGTGGTTCATAGAAACGAAATCCATAATGCAAACACAGAGAAATTGCAGAAGAATTTACCAAAAAGATCCTCCATCCAAAAGCAACATCTTGTGGTGGAAAAAGAATTTTCTAGAAACTGGAAGTATCGCAAATAAGAAACGTTCCGGATGTCCCTGCACAAATGATTTTGATGTTGAGCGTGTCAGAGAGACATTTTTACACAATCCTAGAACATCTGTGAGATTAGCGGCAACAGAATTTGATATGCCAATTTCGACGGTGTACAAGGTTATTAAGAAAAAATTACGCATACAAAGTTCAAATTGTTCAACTTTTGGAACCGGACGATAGGCTTACGAGGATGGCCTTTGCAACAGATATGCTAAGGAGGATAGAAGATGATGCTGAATTTCTGAAGCGCATAATGTTCTCCGACGAAGCATCCTTTCATCTTTCTGGCATTGTTAATCGGCATAATGTGCGCATATGGGGATCTGAAAACTCCCATGAACACCGTGAGGCACAAAGGGACTCCCCAAAAGTTAATGTGTGGTGTGGACTAATGCACGACCGAGTCATTGGGCCTTTCTTTTTTACAGAAAAGACGGTCTCATCAGTCGCATACTTAGACATGTTGGAAAACTTCGTATTTCCACAACTAGAAGAGCTTCAACCACATGTCTTTTTGCAACAAGATGGTGCACCACCTCATTGGGGTACCATCGTTCGTAGTTCTTTGAATGACCATTTTGCAGGAGGATGGATTGGGCGAGGAAGTCCAATTCCTTGCCCACCTAGATCACCTGATATAGTGCCGCTGGACTTTTTCCTTTGGAGATTTGTAAAGGACAACGTTTACAGGAGGAGAATGTCAAACATTGATGACCTAAAAGCCAGAATTACAACTGCAAAAGCCTCTGTGGATGCCGACATGCTTGCCGGTACCTGGCGTGAAATTGCATATCGACTTGATATTCTCCGTGCGACGAAGGGGGCACACGTGGAAGTTCATTGACAAGGGTCATGAAACTTTTTGAGTCTATCTAACCATTTATGTTATTAATTTTAATATATTTTTATTATTTTATGAGTTATTAAAAATCGAAATAGGTCCGGGACTTTATAAACACCCTGTGTTTCCAAACGTCTTCTTCGAATTTTCGGGCTTGTAAGATTAAATCCCTTTGTAAAATTATAATTGAATTTTCTAATGCCGTTTGATCCTTATGAAATATGTCTGAAATGTTTTGGCTAGTGCGTTTCATACTTTAAACTTTTTTAAAAGGAAAAGATATGAATTCTACGATTTCCTTAATTTTTTTTTTCAAAATTCTGGAATCTTATCTCAAAATCTTCAATTACCTTTTGGATTTCCGCTACATATTTGTCGATCTTATAATTAATATTTTTTATGTTTTTGTAGGTTATCCGCCATATTTGGAAAATGATTCAGATTATTTTGCTGCAGATCTTCTAGTAGCAAAATAAATTTTGTTTTATAAGCGTCTATGCAGCTGATCATATAAATTACTGTTTTATTTTTACCTTGTAATTTTAAATTTAAATGATTTAATATTGAAGTAAAATCAGTAAGAAATGATAAGTCACTCAGCCAAGTTTCATCATTTAAATTTTCACAGTTTCCATCTCGTTCTTGAAGAAAATCTAAAATTTCAGGCAATAAATCACGAAATCGTAGAAAAAATTAACCTCTGCTTAGTCATCTTGTAAGGTTTTAGTTAAACTAACCAAGTTTTATTTTAATTTAAATCTTTCTATCTCCTCTCTGTTTCAACTTCCCGTCAGAAGAAGCGCGCGTTTTCAGCTTATGCTAATTTTGAAGTACAGCCAAGTACTATTTAAGCCAGAGGTAGAAACCTCTCAATGTGAGAGAGCTTAGTCTCAGATCACGGTCACTCTGCTCAACGTTCGCCTGACCAGCTAGCAGTTAAAATTTATAAGCCATAGTGCTTACTACGTGATTGCATTTTGAAACAAATTGAAGTGCGCTACTATTAGTATATCTTGCTACGCACCCTTTAGTGAGAGGCCAAACTCCGCGAGTCGCTCTGTGTATTTTAGGTTTAGTATTAAATTTATTTGGTTGTTAAGTTCGACCCAAGTGCGGTCTTTTACTTTCTGTATCTCTTCCGAGTTGGGAAGTGTGTAAAAATTAGTGATTTAATAAAAGAGGATTTCAAATCCCTTTCAAGTGCACTTATTCGCCAATACAGGATCTACACCAGAACATAGCGTACCTTCCGCTCCCTGTTCCAGTTCAGGACTTGAGACTTGAGGATAAGAACCCTATTACAGACTTTACCATGTTCTCAAAGAACTGAATACTCAGTCCTGATAATCTCACATCGGTATATAATAATGATTCAGGTTGGCTTTCTTCGAGCTACAACTGGAAGACCCGCCGGTTTAGGGAACTTCTCGAATTGAATTAACAATTTTAACTGCTATGCTAATTAACTGCTATGTCCATTACCTCTTTTGTGTTTAGTCTCTTGCTAGCTAACACCTGCTGGCGAATTATGCAGTCATATCTTAAAAAGGCAGGGAATTCATCTTCCTTTTGACATAGGGCTACAAATCGATTTATGCTACCTATCATTGCAGCTGCGCTATCCGTTCTTACTGAGACTAATTTAAAAAGTGATACTTTCAAATCATTGAGCAAGTTTTTAAGGGCTTTAAATATGTTTACACCTCTAGTCCTTTCCTTCAAAGAAATCATACACAATAATTACTTAGATGTAAAACCCTTAAAAACCATACGAACAAAAACAAGTCATTGTGCCGTAACACTTATATCTGTGGATTCATCACCACTGAAGAAAAAAACAAGAACCTCTATTAATATCATTATGTAACTGTTCTTTTACATTTCCATTCATTCTTTCAATTCGTCTCATCACTGTGTTTGAGACAATTGTAGATCTTGAATTGCGCAACAATTTCACTCTTGTTCTTAATATCGTTAAAAAGTGAATCTGACATTTCTAAAAAACGTCCTTTACAAATTCACCGTCGGAAAATGACTTACATTTTCTTTTGCTTTAAGAGATGGCTTACTTTGAATGACGCAGTAGTTACTGCTTGTGACTTCAACCGTGGCTTTTTAAAAACGCTTTGTTGATTTGTTTATTGAGCTTTAAGATCTCTAACTTTAAGTTTTCTCAGTTCAGAATTTGGTGTATAATCTGTTGGATACTTATTATGTAAAGCTAAAAGACGTCTCTTCAAATTACCCTCTTCAGCAATGGCTACTAAGGTAAGGCATAGTAAACAACAACATTTATCATTCAATATTACAAAAAAGTAATTGAGCTCCCATTCTTCATTGAAATAATAAGGTTTCGATTTCTTCGGTTTACTACTCATGTTCGTGGGTATACTAGAATGCAAAGAAATATGGTAATTTAAAGCATAAACATCGAATTAAATATTTTTGTAGAAAACTCAAAGCTCATGAACTGCGGCTATTATATACGTTGCATTGAGAGAAATGATAACAGTACTACATACTGCTATCGGACATGGCAATACAAGTGTATTAAAATCTAATAAAGATATATTCAAATTTACAAGAAGTATGTTAAAGTTATAATATATTTATTACGGTTTAAATACTGAAATCTTAATTTAAATAGAATTATTGTTATTCCTAATATATTTGTAATACTGTCCCTCATTTTCCTCTCAGTGTAATAACCGCAGTTTAGAGATCTGCTCCCGAGAATGCTCACTAATCAAGTAAACAGATATGTAAGAAAAGCAATTTGATTTAAAACAACGAAAATGTGCTTACATTTTAAACAAAAGAAAAATTGAAATCCAAAGTGGCCACTGAGGATAAATAATATTGATTAATAATAATACTGTTAATGCAAAAGAAAAGAAGCTACCGTATGAGAACCCCAAATATTCAAGCTAGCTGATTGTATTCATCGATAAGTCGAGCCCTAACAGTTGCGTTCACGCATTGCGTCCGGTGCAAGTGTAAAACATAAGTTAAAATGTTTTGTGTTGGCTGAACGGAGATCACAGCGTCAGGCTGTCAGAATTTTAGGAATTTATGACCTCGGCAAATTCCCGGAATGCATTAACCTTCCGATCACAAGGCGGTGGCAACTGTAAGAGGCTTAAAGGTACGGGAATTTTGAACCTAATGCTTTCCCCCTTTAAGAAATCACTCCGTTCTTGCAAAAAAAAAAAGATCCTTGTGTGTTGTTTAATGGATTCTTAGTGAGGTGAATTTCTTACAGAAAAGGAAGGGAAATATAGAGATTAGTGACTGAGCTTTTAGGTACTTTTCCTCAATGAAGGACAATTTATTTAATATAAAGAAATACAAATGCCTTTTAAAGAGATAAGTGGTTAAGACGTTAAGTTTGACATTTCATCCCAATCCATTGTACACGGAATTCCACTCCAGACATTGCAAGCGATCGACGATCGACCAAAATTAGCTTCGCGGTCGATCGCGATCGGCTTGGCCACCCCTGCCTTACAGAACAGCAGTTTCAATACTTTTGAGCCAGTTTATTCACACTCCTACTCCGTAGCAAAGAATTGACTTGCCTGTATAAATCATTCCCCCCCGGGGGTTGACTCAGGAGAATTCCTGGGAAGTACTGGCTAGGATCTGTACTTAGACAGTCTCAACCACGGGGGTAAAATATCAGGTACTATTGTACCTTATTCTTCACAGGACTAGAACCCGGGTATTGTACCTAGGATGGGATCAGGCTCGACAGGGACCGTACTGGTGCTGGCTTGTCCGCTCCCTTGGCTGTGGTGGAGCTGATATGAAAAACCAGGAGGAGGGCGTGGGACCATGCCCGTATAACCACAATGGTAAAGTTAGGGCGTCCCCGTCTCTCCGTAACGAGTGTATAAATCATCTAAAGGAGCCACCAATTGATCCACTGGTTCGTGGACTTGCACAACTCTGACTGGGTGGCGGTCTCTACGAGTTTCTTGCGGGGCTGCCTCAAATATCATGGCGTACACCAGAGCACGTTTTAAGTTCTTGACATCCGCCATTCGTAGAGTCTTCTGTATTTCAGGATCCCATATATCGTCTATTAAGTACTGCAGGGCCAATGAAGTATTTCCTCTTGTTTCTCTCGGGCATTCTGAAAAGGCGAAGTGACATAGCCTCTCTACATCTATGGCAAGTTTCTGGAGTGCTTCCGCGGGTTTGTGTTGACGGGATTTCAACTGAAGCATGCTGTAGTCTTTCAAACATTTCTCCCCAAAGCACAGCTCCAAATGCACCGGAAGAGCTTTGAAATCTAGCCTTTGGCTTTCAGGAGGAGTCCGAAGGATATCCGCAGCGTTTGCTGTCAAAGAAGCGGCGAGATGACAGGCCTTAGCTTGGGGATCCCATTCATTCTCTTCCGCCACTATAGAAAACTGTGTCTTATAAACTTGCCAAAAGGTCTTCCCATCATATGTGGGTAACTTCTGGAAAAAACGAGAAGGCACGGATAAAAATTTAAATTCTTCAGATTTGCTTCCTGCTGTCGCTATGCATTTCTTTAAGGTGTCAACTTCTTTGGCGACTGCAGAAACCCTGTCACGAATTTGTTGCTGGGGAGCAGAAACTCTTTCTTCAGTTTCTCCAACTCTGTTTTCAACCTTGTCAATTCTGTCTTCTATAGCTTGAAATTTGTTTTCTATTATGCATGTGTTTTCTCTTTTAATTTCCTCTTGGCCCACTTTCATTTCTTCTTTAAACCTTTAACTTCATTAACTTTTTCCATCTTTTCTTGAACGACTTTCTTCCCCACTTTAACGTAGTTTTGACCAGCTTTCATCTTTTCTTTAACGGATTCTTGGCCAGCTTTCATATCTTCTTAGCCCGTTTTAATTTCTTCTTTAAATGCAGCAAAGGCTGCCATAAATTGCGTTAATTGTTCTTCCATTGCTTTTGTGATTGGCATTAAAATCCCACTTCCGACAGCAAAATGTATCCACTTCTGCTGAAATCTGCAATGAATATATAATATAAGCACTTTAAATCTACTTAAATGCATAGTAATATGCCATTCCATTCATACATAATCTGTAGAATTTTAAGTTAATTAAGTAGGAATTTATTGATTCAAATCCTTCTATATATACTTTTGCTTGAAATCTGTAATTTATACTGACAATCGCGATCATGTATTTCTCATAAAATGTCAAAATTCATTTGTATTAAAACCATTCATTAACAATGAAAAACAATGAAGATTTATCAAGTCAGATGATACGACGTAAAAATATTGAAAAATATATGGTTTTGCAATGTTTTGTTTCCTTAATAAACTGGATAATCATTTCTCATACTATAATACTTCCTCAAAGAAATCTGATGCATACACCACATGACTTCCTTGTACGGAATATTAAATTATACACATTTTTCTTGTATTCATTTTAAACTTATTGAATTGAATTAAATCTACTTCGTCGATAGCGCATAAACCACAATAGAATAAACACACTCTTTAAAATTCACTATATTTGTTTACTACAGCGACACTCTGGCGCTAGGTTCACTTAACAGCGTTACATCTCATTCATTTTATAATAGTAATGCCAAGACGATCACTGGTATATCGCGAAACGCGATGTCACCAGTTTATCTTAGTTCATTTTACAACTCAGAAGGCGCAAAAGTTATATCACCTGAAGAATTCTCTAATCGTTGCCACATGTTCTATTCAAATACTATAATAAATCTGAAACGACGCATAAAAGAAGTTAAACAAACAAACAAAAAAGAAACAGTTTTTCACAGATGATTCCGTAATTCTCATTCAATCAATTTAGTTCTCACTTCGCGACAAGGCAAAAATACATAAAAAGTCAAAATATCTATATTAAAGGTTACGAAGTAAATCTTAAACACTTATTTCCTCGAATAAATTCCAGAATGAATTAAGCATGATTTAATTCGCAATAATAAAAGAAGGCGTTATCTTTGCTGTTTGGAAGCTTAGTTTCTCTAGATTGGCAAAAAATGCACAATTCTTCTAAGTTTCAAATGTAAACAAATATGGCTGCTTTCGTAAATGTAATTAAGCTTAGCCGCACTTAAACAACTTCTAAATTGTTGATAATTCTACAAATATTGCATGCAGATTTACTAAAGGCATAAAAGCCTTAACCAGAAGATAACAACAACATAATTCAATCATATTTCATGCAAAAAATGCGCAATTTGCGCAACACCAAAAACCAATTGTAACCAAAAAAGGAGGTGCACATGTACATGCTATAGCAGTCCTATGTACAAAATTTGGACGTTCTGAAGCTACTCGTTTTTGAGTATGGGAGATATATACGTACGTACGTATGCACAGACCGCACGAAAAAATCTCTTCAGAATCCATTTTAAATTAGTTTTTATTATATTTTTTTGGCGGGGGGAAAGCGTCCTTTATTTTGTCTTTACGAACGGATGTCACGTAAAAACATCGTTAAATTACATTCAATAGCGGTCAAAATGGATATTTTCGTTGAAATATGATACCCGAAATTTTTCGCGATTGCAGTACTTCCTTTTTCCTTCGTACAAGGCAGTACAAAAGAGATAATATTTGCAATTATTTTAGCATTCCTACAAATTTTGAGCTTAAAATAAATATTTGCTGCAA
Source organism: Stegodyphus mimosarum (assembly GCA_000611955.2). Taxonomy (NCBI): domain Eukaryota; kingdom Metazoa; phylum Arthropoda; class Arachnida; order Araneae; family Eresidae; genus Stegodyphus; species Stegodyphus mimosarum. Next base: position 301,311 of record KK114349.1, on the reverse strand, counting down.
CAAAATACTTAATTGGAAGGTTGATACCTAGTATTTCCGATATTATCCACTGTTCATTGTTTCCGATTATATCCACTGTTCATAAAATGACGATTTTGCTTTTGTTTACATTTTCTGTCCATTACCGAAATCCCGATGTAGACTCGTCGACCAAGGGCGACCACGCCGAGGACGTCACTACCAGCAACCAGTGACAGTGTTTCTCCATTCCAAGCGTAACCGCGGTAATGCGGGAGTTAACATATGAAAGAAACGTGCGTTCAAATATCAGCTTTTTAAAATTCATGGGAAACGTATTGTTATTAAAATAAATAATTAAATCAATTAAAAATGAGTAAATATTAAATAGTAGAATCAATAAAATATAATTATATTAAATAATCCAAAGTAAATTACATATTAAAGAATTAAAAATAATTACAGATTAAATGATTACAACTGATATCAACCTAAACACGTGGTTCAAGACGTAGTTGCCACAAAAATAAAGCTATTGCGTGTGACGTGATTCAAACACAGCAACGTCATTCCCAGGAAAATCCAAGATGGCGACGTTACATCTGAGTGTCACGTGATCCAAGATGGCGTTAACCCATTCTCCTTTTATGTACCTTCACTTCCGCCTACCGAGGACGGTTGGTTACTAATGAGAGTTCATGGGTTACTAATAAGAGACAGATCACGCCTATTTAGTGCTTCAAGTTTTGATCTAAGCGGTCCATTTCACATAGCTTCCAAGAATCAGCGAAAGTGCTTGCAATATTCATGAGTGTATATGCTTCATAACACAAGCTCTCAACCTTGAGTTTTTGTCAGATTTCACTTTTAATACTTTACCACTGACAAAAATCTGGCATCATATTTCACTTCCGAAAAAACATATCTCACAAATTCTCTCATTTCAGGATTTAGCAACCTCCTGGTTCGAGAAGCATTCTACTAAACTCTCCTTGTTAAAAGAAGGCGGGATTTAAATCCCTTGAAGAACTCTGAAAAAAGATGTGTAAACCCTCATTAGTAAACTGATTTATGGGAAATTCAAGAAGACATTTCGCAGGA
>KK114349.1:264186-300040 GCA_000611955.2 Stegodyphus mimosarum | reverse complement strand
GAATGCATTTAGAACTCTTTAGAATTCCTTTAGAACTCTTTCGTACATTTGTTGAATCAATGGGCACGTCGTGTGGCAATGTTATCAAGGCTAAAAAAAAGCTTGTAACTAATCAACAATCTCCAATTCTGCGGTACTTCTGAATTTAATTAATTTCTATTTGCAGAAACGAAATCTTAAGAATCAATAAACTATTAATCAACACCCTAGTGCTTGATTGATTCAAGTGGTATTTTGTAATTAAAAAATTTTCAGTTCTGAAATTTTTCTCTATTTTTTAACAAATATAATAGAGCTTAATTTTCTTGCATAATATTGTTGCGTGCGTATGGGTTCGTTATGGATTGAATGCACAAGTCGTTAAAAAGTTAACAAAAATTTATTCTTTTCACAAGAAATAAATCAAACTGCTGAAATATTTCTTCTGAGATATTCGCACAATGTCATAATATCTCAGACGTTTACCAAAACTCAATTCAAAACAGATAAACTAATTCTATCTCACAGCGAAATCGCTGCAGCATAAAGTAAACAAACAGCATTTCGCTTTAAACAGCTACAACTACAACAGCAACTGAGATGAGGTGTTTCAATTCGGCTTTTATAAGCTCTTTAATTATCAGTAGAACAATCTCGATTTTTCTGGATAACAATAGTAATTACGAGATATTTATTTATTAAACATTAAATGCAAGCGCTCATTTATTTTTATTTTATTTTTTTTTTTTTCGACGTAGCTTTCTCCTCAAAAATCGTCTGCGTTGCACGGGAAATATAAAGCAATTTTAATTACAGTTCTAAATGAATAGCCAAATAAATATGAAATCCGTAACAATAACCTTTTTTGAACATATTATGTAAATAAACGATTAGGAATAAAAGAGTACAAGTTTATTTGAATGTTAAATATTTTTTGCAACAATTTTTAATTCAAGGACAATTTTCATTTACAGACTGGAAGTATATTATTATTTTTTTTTTCAGTAGTTACATTAAATAAAATTCTTTCAGTTGAGATTTTGAAGAACCAAACTGAATAATTAAAAAGTTAAGAAAAGTGATTTGAGTCATGGAATAAAGCTTTCAAGATTTATTGCATGACTCAAATCACTTTTCTTAACTTTTTAATTATTCAGTTTGGTTCTTCAAAATCTCAACTGAAAGAACTTTATTCTGTATTTATAATGCGATTTTCTTTTAAAATGTTTTACGGATTTTGTACATAGATATATAATTTCAGTGAAATTATATGTGAAGTTGTATTTCTTTTATCTAATGAAACATAAAAATCTAAAACAGCCAAGCTGCTGAAAAGTAAGGAAAGACGGAATGTTTATTTAACATTAAGTAAACGCTATCTCGCTAATTTGGCGAGATATTGTCACTGTGGCAACGATTTCGGCAACTAATTTTTGTCGCCAAATTTGGCGAGATATCGGCAAATGTAGTCAAACTTAGGGACTATTTGGCGACATTTTGTTTCGGTCCCTGTATCACCATAGCAGGTACTGAAAATTGAATACCTGTAACTGATTTAGATGCTCTGTAACCATACTCGGCCTACCTTCCAGTAATTTCGAGAAGCAGAAAGTACTAGAAGTATCTCGACGGCCGGGTGGAAACTATCTGTATAAGACAGGAAAGAGCATCTGCTCTGAGTAGTTGTTAGCTGTTTGTTCAGTGTGAATTAGGAGTACTGAGATATCTTCGTTTTTTAAATGTCCTTTGCAAAGCATCGTCTTTAACGTTATTTGTAGTTTGAACTGTAACTACTGATTGTACTCTGTGTTACTATGAACACCTGTACAAGTATTTCTGTGAAAATTTCCAGAGCTTTGTAGTGTTTCTTTTGATAAAATAAATTTTATTATCCTATCATCGGACCTGTGTGCATTCAGTCTGTTACGAGCCCATACATAAACGGAAAAATTTTGGTGTCAGAAGTCACAATAAATGGCACTGACAAGAGCGATGGATGAGCACTTAAGACAGCTGGTAGCAGCCATTGTTGCACTACGGCAGGAAGTAATTCTGATGGTTTTAAACTTTTTTCAAATTCCTATCTGAAGCTATCCACATATGATGGTAAGACCTCCTGGCAAGTGTGTAAGACACAATTTTCTCTTGTGGCGGAGGCGAATGGATGGTTTTTTCAAGCTAAAACCCACCATCTCGCCGCTTTTCTGAGAGCAGAAGCAGCGGATATTCTTCATACTCGCCCCGAAAACAGAGGCTAGAGTTCGAAGCTCTACCTAACATGTTGGAGCTGCGCTTTGATGAGAAATGTTTAAGAGACTACAGCAGCCTTCAATTAAAATTCCCTCAACAGAAGCCCACAGAAACAGTCCGGAGCTCGCCAAAGGATGTTGAAAGGCTGTCTCATCTTGCCTTTTTGGAGTGCCCGACAAACAAGGGAAATCCTGTCTCTGCAGTATTTCATCGATGGCATCCGGGACCCTGAAAAGCAGATAGCTCTGCAAGTGGCGGATGTGTAGTTTTAAAAAGCGCTCTAGTGTACACTATGAAATTCGAGGCAGCCCAGCAAGCAAATCGTAAAGTGCTCAAGTGCAACAGCTAATGGATCAAGTAACTGCTCGTCTAGATGATTTAACCAGACAAGTCAATACCTCGAGACGGAATAGCAGTGACAAGAAACTAACCCTAAATTGCGGGAGCTGCGATGCTACCACGTGCGATGGAACTGCAGAACACCCCAGGTCAATGAAAATAAGACCGTTCCTCAGCAACGACGCAGAAAACAAATTGGTGGCCATCTGGCGAAGCGGAATTTGCTAGATAATTTGAAGCTCCATTTTAAAGCGCATCAAATTTCTGAAATGAGTGGTGCCAGTAATGGAATCTTCAGCATGGGACATATCAATGGAGTTCCAAGGTGTGTGTACAGATCCAGAAAAAGTGTCAGCAATTAGAGACAGCAGACGCCCCAAAAACATGCATCAGCTGAGAAGTTTCCTAGGGCTTTGCAAGTACTGTAAGAGAGCTGTGAAGGAATTTTGTTCCATTGCGATACCCTTTCACAAGCTGACAGAGAGAGAACAAAAGTTCGGATAGACAAAATAATGTGAGGATGCATTTAGCCACCCGAAGGAGGCTCTAACATTTGCTCCAATCCTGACGTATCCTCAGCTCGACAAACCATTTATTCTCAACACGTATGCAAGCAATAATAGTGTCACTGCTGTTTTGTCCAAAGAAATAAACGGTCAAAAACATGTCGTGGCATACTAGAGCAAGAGTCCACCTAAACTGGAGAGGAATTACTGTGTCACCAGGAAAGAGTTGCTCCCCATAGTTAATGCCGTAGAACAATCCATTATTATCTCTACGGCAGAAAATCCCTGCTCCGCACGGACCATGCGTCGTTGACCTGGCTCTTAAATTTCAAGAATTCTGAAGGCCAAATAGCCAGATGGATACAGTCTCAAGGAATATGACATAACTGTCCGTCATCGGAAATGATTTTCACGTGACAACGCCGACGTTCTGTCTAGAAGACCCTGTCCAGAAAGCTGGCAATATTGTTCCAGGTTCGAAGCGAGATACGAGCTTTTTAATCCGGCCGCAAGACAAGTTACAGCTTCAGCATCGGCTGATCAGACCCATGGAATGACGAAGAAGTCAAGAAAGGTACTTGGAAGACGGCAACATTAAACCCATAATTGAATTAATGGAGTCTTCAAATAAGAAAGCCGACTGGCAGGACATTGGGATCTACAGTCCTACGACAAAACAATATTGGGCTCTCTGAGATTCATTCCATATTCGAAACGGTGTCTTGTACCGGTGGTTCGAATCGGATGATGGAAAGGCATTCCGATAGCAGCTGATACTTCCAAGATCCCGGATATCCTCATAGAACTACACAGCAGACCTAGAGGAGGCCACTTCGGAATAATGTAGAATTTGCATGCAATTCGAGAGTACGTCTATTGGAGTAATGCAGGGACTGACGCGTAAAAGTGGTACCAATTGTGGGACGGAAAGTACCTAAGAAACGCAACAGAAGGAAGCTAAAGCGTAGGAGCGCCTTTTTTGAACGTTATCACCTTTGATATCCTGGGATCTTTGCCACGAACTGTTGATGGAACAAACACATCCTCGGTGTTACAGATTGCTTCACCAAGTGCCTGAAGAAGCACATCCCATCTCTGATCAAGAGATTGCCACGGTAACAGAGGTAATGATGAAGCATTGGATTTCTAGGTTCGGAGTTCCTCTTCAGTTACATTCCGATCAAGGAAGAAATTTATCTCGGCTGTAATTAAAGAATTGCAATCTAATCGGCATCGACAAAACCCAAGCGACACCTTTACCTCCCCAGTCATGGTAGAGAGGTTTAAACGAACCATCTTTAATAACCACTCGCTGATCGTTCCCAGAAACCAACATGATTGAGACAAGAAGTTATCTCTTTTTTACTAACCTATTGCACGGCTGTCCTCGAGACTACGAGCTATTCTCCACCCCAGATGCTCTTCGGTCGTGACCTTCGTCTGCCTTGTGATTCCTTGTTTGGTTGCCCTCCGGATGCGCCGTCATCGCCTGAGGACATCAAAGACGTCAAGGCACGGTTTGAAGTGATGCACAGTTTTGCACGGTAGCGAGTCAGCTTGTCGACGAAGAAGATGAAGACGCGATACGACACCAGATCTACAGGATATCGATTCAACGAAGGTAATTCTCACATTCAACGTAACAAGGTGTGGTTGTGGGATTCGATTTGACGGAAAGGACCCTCTCTTGAACTACAGTCATCTTACGATGGTCCTTACACAGTCCTAAACAGGCTGCAGTTCGAATTCTTAAGTCATCGAACTCTAAGCTTAAAGTCGTTTATTACGACAGACTATCCCCTTACTAATGGCCATAGTACGTAGTCTCTATACTCTATACCATAGAGTCTATAGCATACATAATATAAATAGTATACTAAGACCGCGGTCTCATTTGTATATACACTTGTAAATTTATGCATTTATTTGTTAGTTTAACATTTGTTTATGTTATTTATTGAAATTATTGTTTAAGTATTGCATTGATTTGTATTAGTTGTAAGTATGACTTCCCGTTTAGAAATTGTACTGTCTGGGACTTGCTGTCCTTGGGAACGGGGCGATGTTACGAATTTTGTACACAGATAGATAATTTTAGTGCAATTATATGTGAAATTGACGTATTTTCACGTATAATGTAACATGAAAATCCAGAAAAGCGAAGCTTGCCGGACAAGCAAGAATGCAAAGGCAAGGCTATTTAACATTGAATAAATGGCTGTCTCTCTAAATTGGCGAGATATTGCCAAGCTGGCTACGGTTTTGGTGACATTTCGGTCCGGTCTCTGTATCACGATAATAGGTATTGCTAATTGAATAATTGCAATTGATTTCATGTGTAGCTATAACTGCATTCGGCCCTCATATACTTTCCAGTAGTTTTGAGAAGCAGAAAGTACTGGAAATATCTCGGCGGCCAGGTAAAACTATATGAGACAGAAGAGAGTATTAGTTCTCGAGTTGCTCTTATTGTTAGTTCAGCGTGAGTCGGTGTACGGAGACATCTTCGGGTTAGATTCGCTTTGCACTGCATTGTGCTTAACGTTCTTAGTAGTTTGATGAGTAACTACTGATTGTACTTTGTGATACTGTGAACACCTGTACGAGTATTTCTGTGGAAAGTTCCAGAACTCTGAAGTGTTTCTTTTGATAAAATAAATTTTATTAACCTATCGTCAGAGCTGTGTGCATTCAATCTATTACGTCAGAGCTGTGTGCATTCAATCTATTACGTCAGAGCTGTGTGCATTCATTTTATTACGTCAGAGCTGTGTGCATTCAATCTATTACGGACCTGCATTCACACAACAATATATTACTAAAAATGCTATAAAGGTATTCCTTGATTAACAGGATCAATTCATTTCTCGATGTCATAGTGTATAAGCAAATCCATTTAATCAATAATAATTAATAGTAAAAATTACAATTCATCTGTAATTGGTACAATTCATCTGCATTATTTTTATTAACTTTATATAGTGTTTTTGAAACGAAAAGTAAAAACCGAATGTAGAATAAATATTTAAATTATACTAATATTGAAATTAGCTTTTGCAATTTTATTTTTCATCAGGAAAAGTGATCAAAAGCCATTTGAACAGTTATCAGCATAAATACTATAATAGTAAGAACAATGAATCTCTAGACCTAGCCAATAAACAAGAATGCTTCAGTTACAATATGGATTTGTATCTATCATTTGCTGCTTTGAAAGACTCCAAAGAGTGAAATATTCCAGCCAGTTCTTCCGTTATTTCCTTTAGAAACTCGTGTTCTCACTCGTTATTGCTCATGTCTTTTGAATTTGAATCCAATACCTCTTTAACATTGTTTACGTCGCATAATTCGTAGTTTTGTTTAAACCCAAAACAATGATAGCACATACTGTGCAAATCCATCAAAACCAAGTCTTTCTCAGTTGCAATAATTTGTTTAACCATGATGTGGTCATATTTACATCTTTCTTTTTATTAGGAACTATCCCTGTACGTTTTTTATGGCAACATTAAAGAAGTGTTTATTAAAACACTTGTTGTGTACTAAGAGCGTGTTGCAATTAATTTATCAGCATTAACGAAATCTTCTATTTAGCAAAGAATACCTGAATATAAAGCATATAAATGTATGGAAACATATCCATGAGCATTACATGTAACTTAAGCACGGAAAACACAGTGCAATCTAAAATACAATAAATATTTATTCGAATGTTAAAAACATTTTACAGAAAGAATACTAATATTTAATGATGTCTAAAAAAAAAAAGACTAATTTATACTTCTGCTTTTCAAAAATATAAATTAAATATCAGATTTGAAATTCATACAAGAGTCGCATAAATGCAAATTGCACTACATTCTTTCTTTACTTCATCAGACTTTTTTTTTATCAAATGCAACATATATTCAAGTTTTAATTTAGGATCTCTTATCTTACATTTACATCAAAAATATATCAGCTGTAAGCCAAGGAATAGGTAGGTAACATGGAACACTGTCAGCAATAATTATAATTTTTACTCAAAATTTTAAAATGAGCACCCTAAGATGCTGATGATAGTTTACGATTATATAGATTGAGAAGTCCATAAGATCAGCTTCTTCCACAGGTATCCTCAAGTTGGGACTGCCAGATTTCAATGATTCTAATCATTTGACCACTGGTGTCCAATGAAGACTAGTTGAACAATTATGAAGAATCAAAATATTTCATGTAAATAATTATTTTCAAATAATTTGCTAAGTTACTTTTTATAAGCTAAAAAAAAATAAACCAGTGTTTCTCAAAGTTAGTAACACTGCCCCACCTCCATTGGGGATGCATTTATCTAGCTGATGAAAACAAATTTGATTAAAAGTACAATTTAATTCCTAAACTAAATAAAATATTTCTCAAAATTTCATAACAATAAGAATTTAAATGTAAATGGTAAGACCATAAATTTATTTGAATATATATTTAATATATATTATTAAACTTACAGTACTCAATTGTTATAGAAAAATTAGAATTTGTTTTAGCCAAACTTTTTTTTTTAATTAGCAAAGTTTTTAGTGTTATCTAATACTATGGAATCTTAGCAGATAGCATTTAAATATAAAAACTCTAAATATGAAGAAGTCCAATCAATATAAAATGTAAAATAAAGATCATATTTCATGAAATAACTACAAGAGCATCCCTACCTCTTTCTAGAATAAACTCATTTAACATTTGGTCACTCAATGTGGCTAACATTTTCCTTGCATTTGAAAATAACAATTTTAGATGTACATGTATTCATAGTCTGAACTTATTTTTTATAAGTAGGTACAGTTTAATTCAATATTGCACAAGAATATTTTGTATGAGCTACTTTCAAGAAAACAGCTCCAGCAAAACTTAAATCTTAGAAAAACTACAGGTCAACGGTAAGAATAAGAAAGATATCTAAACAAACTATGGAAATGGGAAATAAGAAACAGTGTGAAAAGAATGGAAACCTGAATACAGAAGATAACTACTTGCAGAAATTATTATATCTGAAATTAATCATATTTTGTTATTCAAGAATAGTTATGTATATTTAGTCTTTTTCTTCAACTATACATAACTGCTAAAGATAAGATGCTAATTTTATGGAATATGTATTTTAAGAATGTTCTTTTTTTTCTCTCCAAAAAAAGGGGGAAAGGAGCTCAATTTATATCTTGAGATGCATATTAATCAATAATTTTTTTTCCAACTAAATAATTCTGATTGTAATCTTATACACATGAATAAGTGAAACAAAAGATCAAACCTAAATATATAATTTCTTATATATATATATACATCTGACTCAAAATTGCAACATTCATATTATCAACAGATATTCTCTCCTTTATTTATTTTAGTTAAAATGATCAAAGCAAATAATGGTGTTGATGTTGTATGCAATTTACTGCTTTTGTGATAGTATGATCAAACTGTAATCAATAAAAGAACTTTCTCGTTTCTGAAAACAGTAATAATACTCAAGCAATTGAATCACGGTGGGGGATTCTGAAGCTGGAGCTTCTACACACCTGTAAATGTTCCATGTTATGTTGCAGGAGCATGGCCGAAATGCATTAGTAAAAGTGAAGACTATTTTTTGCCCAGGCTGCATGACATTCTTATAAATATAAAAATGATTCATAAAAACGGCTCTTTTAGAGCCACTCTTTCTTTTCCTCAGTTAACTTAAAAACAATTTAAATTTAATGAAAATAATTTATTAGGTTACTGAATTAATTAATGTTTTTATGTATAAAAACTGCATTTTAACGACACCATCTAAGAAATAAATAATTAACTGAAGTGGTAGATTGCATATTAACATCAATACACAAATAATAATAAATAAATTTCAAAGAAAATTTCAGATCTTCAGCGTTTTGAACACAGTGCTGCTGTACTAACTTTCAATGGTTTAAAACTTGAAAGAAAAATAAATAATTACTTCAAAAATGCAAAATCAAACTAATAGCAAATACATTATATATTATATAAATACTTATTCTAAAAAAAATTTTCCGATTATCTCACTTTCATGAATATATAAATCAAAATACTACCCTTACATAGGCAAATTTCTAACGTACAATGTTGCTAAGAATAAAATGGCACTATCACATTATCTCAATTTGACAAGAATAACAGGGCAAAATACTATGTTGACAATATAGGCAAGCGATAACTTTACATACATGTACTTATATGGTGACCCCACTATTGGTTGCACATGCATTATGCCAGCAGCATCTTGGCAGCAGTGGTAGGAATCTGTGTGGGTTTGATATTTGAGGGTCATGTATGTGATTTTTTTCCCCTTGTAATTTATTACAACGCTACTGTGATAATGAAAAAGAAAGCATCACATTTTTTTTTCTTTTTCAGAAATATGGCATTCTGCCTTTTTAACTTAAAACAGGTCAATGCATATATGGAGAGCAGTGCAAGGATGAGAATTCTGTAATTCTCAATGTTCTTTCAAGTTAAAACATTTCACTGTGCACATAGACAGAAGACCAAAAAAATAGGAAGTTAAGTTTTTTGTAATGGATGTTTGTGACATTTTTACTTCTTTGTATGAAGTAAAGGTAGTATTGTAATCATGAAAAATTCCGAGTACAATATTTCAATGGAAATATTCCTTTTGATCGCTACTGAACGCAATTTAATGATGTTTTTGCAAGACATCTATAAGTAAGGAAAAATAAAAGACTCTTTTAACCCAAATAAATTATAAAACTGATTTTAAATAGATTCAGAAGAGATTTTTTTGTGGCATCTCTACATATCTTGCATAACTAAAAAATGAGTAGCCTCAGAATATTAAAATTTTGTATATAGGACCGATATAACATGTTTGTAGTGCACCTCCCTTTTTGGTTTCAATCGGCTGCACCAAACATGTATATATATATATATATTAAGTAATTAAAAGTAAATTAATAAGCCCAAGACTTGCGCTAAAGCTGCAAAGTAATAAAGCAATAATTCACTATAAATTATAAAAAGAAAACTCTCCATATTACATCTCCAAGCAACGGAAATTCAATTTAAAAACATCACTGAAAAGGTATTTTTCAGAATTTAAAAAATTTATAGAATTTTCAGTCGCCCTTGCTTTAAACACAGTAAAGGAAAACCTAAATCGCAAAAAAGCACCCAAATCGCAATATATATATATACATACCCACTCCGTTACTCGGCTCAGTGAGCTCATTTTTTGTATTCTTGTCTCAAGTTAAGGCTTTTTTGCCTTTAGTTAATATCTGTATGCAATAGTTGTAGAATTATCAACAATTTAAAAGTTGTTTAAATGTGGCTAAGCCTATTTTTTTTTACCATAGCAGCCATATTTGTTTACATTTGAAACTTAGCAGAATAGTGGATACATCTTTTTGCACCTTTAGTGTCTTTTTGCCGAGTGGGAACAAAAGGAAACTTAGTTTTGTACACCAAAAAATCTGCCTTCTTGCCTGCTGGCTCAATTGCTTGTTTTTGCATAATAACTGTAATTTTAATTAATTATAATTAATACTGTAATCAAATTTTTCTTAACTATTTTAACTGTATTTGGTATTTTATGTTTTTCTAGACTCTTCAATTTTTACTGAAAATATTTTGATTTTATATGTATTTTTGCCTTGCTGCGAAGTGAGAGCTGAATTAACTAAATAAGAAATATATCTAATGAAATTCAAGGAAACAAGTTTAAACGAAATGCAGGGAAAAAATATGTATAATTTTATATTCCGTACAAGGAAGTCATGTGGTGTACACATCAGCTTTTTAATTTAGTAAATTTATTATGGTTTTATGAAATTTGGAATCTTTTGCTAATGGATGCTTTTGTGTCTTAAATTTTGTTGCTGTTTTATGTAATTTTCAGTGCAGTGCCATTTTTTTTAAAAACAGCTATTGTTTTTCATGTGCTAGGTTGGTGAAAAGTTAGACATCAATTGACAACTTTGTGGGAGAGTTGAGTGGATAACGAGATATAAGAATAAGAAATACAAATGTGCTTAAATTACCATTTCTCCTGACATATAAATACATGAACCCATGTAAACATTAAATAATGATAACAGATTATTATTTCAGAATTACACTTAACCATATACCCAGTTTAAAAAATAATTACTGTCACATGAATAACTTTTAAATTTACACGAAGAAACAATTCATATAAGGGCTTATATACAGTTTTATATTGTTTATAATTTCTTAACTAGGATTAGTACTGTTACATGATGTAAATATAAAGATTATTGCAAACAATGTTTTTAAATGGAATACATAAATATCACATATTTCCAAATACAAGTCAATCCATGTAAAAGCCCAAAGTGCGTTTTTATTTAAAATAAATTGAAAGGGGGAAAAATCTTTTAACATTCAAACATATTGCGATGAAAGCAAAAATGCTACCAACTAGGTAAAGTGGGTGGAATATTTTTCAATCAAATCGCTACTAAGTAAAATCTCAGACGCCAACAATGAAGTTTTAACTCTTGTAATCCTATCCTCAGCTATCACATTTTCCCCATTCATTTATTGTCTTGTATACAATTTGTGGTATCTGTGCTAATCTTACATTCTGTACCATTTTATTTTTTATCTGAAAGATGAGTATGAAGAGAAATTCTTATATGGTCAATTTCAAACTACGGTTAATCATGCTACCTGAAAATTCTAATAACAATATGACTGCTTGGCATTTCTCCATTGAGAAAGCCTGGTGCAAATTTTGCCAACATTAGATCTTTCATTTTAGCAACATCGGAACAAACCAGCTTTATAAACAATTTCGGAAATAAAACAAATAACTCATTTTACTTAAAATTAATTTTTTCCATAAATTTAAGAAACAAAAAAATGAGATATTTAGTAATCTATCAGTTGCGCTTAGCTAACAGAAAAGTACCTATGTTTTTTGCAAGATTAGTGGATCCACATAAATGCCAGGTACTTCCAAAAATTCTTGACTTATACACAGAAATATACAGTATTATACTATGAGGAATGGAATTTCTAAAGAAATTTCATATTACTGCCACTAGGCAATACATCTATTACGAATTTAAAAAAAGGCGCATAAAAAGTATAATTTCTACAATGGGAGACTTTTAAAAATACAAATTCAGAGTACTCAAAAACTTGAAATACTATGAAAATTTAGTAAGATTTGCATACGAACTATACACAGTTGCAAAGTGTAATATTTTATAAACGCAACTATGTTCAGTATTTCACAATAAAATAATGTTCTTAGTGACAAATAATGTGTAGCATTAAAAACATTTATAAAGTTTCTTTCAAAGGTTTGCCAAAAATTTTAATTCTGTCAACACATTTTCTATTGATGCCTTAAAAGATCTGAACCAGAATATCAGAATAGAGCAAATTAGGGAGGGGAGAATTTTACATAGCAAAAGCAATCCAGAAACAATTTGGAGAGCAAAAGTATAACAAAATGATAATATTTAATTAAAAATAACATTAAGAATAATTCGAATAAATTATGTATTATGATTTACAATAATTTTACCAACGATGTATCTTGCTTAAAATGTCTACATGCATTCATATAAAATAAAATACAAGTAACTACATAAACAAACAAGTTGACAATATTTTGCACAATTGATTCTTATAAAAACTATTTTCATTCATTTGTTTTTCTTAGCATATTCAAAGTTTAATAATAAAGATATTCATATTTACATAAATCCAAGATTCTGATCTCATGTAATACTGTATTTCATTCATATCATTATGAATGACAGACTCTTGGAAAAACTAAATAAGTCCATAACATTGAGCACTAAATATATTTACATGAACACAAAAATAATGTCAATACAAACACTTTTTATCAATGCAGACCGTAGTCAACTTGACTTTAATTATTATATTTATACGGTGATAATATGAAGAACACTTTTTTATCTTGTTCTTAACTGTGTTAACACATTCTTTTTCACTTCATAAAAGATTGAAGATGCAAACGAAAAAGAACAAATTTCTTTTTTACTTTTCTTTTTGGAATAGCATATATCACAGATTTATAGTTTTACTTAGTTCAACTCATCGGCATGAGATGATAGGAATACTTATCTTTACGAATATGCAACCTCCATACTGCATAAACAGTCATCACAACAATGGTAACACCTACCATAGCAATAAATAGAGCTATGGTTATATCTGAAAAATAAACAAGAACAAAATTTAAATGACAAATTAACTTTTATACATAAAAGTTTTTAATTAACAAAGAAGATATCAAACAAGAGAAATTCAATAATAAATTAATTATTTTTTGCCCTTAAAGACAACTGGGAAAATACACTACGTTTCAATGAATACCATAAAATTAAGGCTTCTTCATATGAAATGTCTAATTTTTACTATTTTTCTATAATTAAAAGTGAAAATATGTGTCTTTTTAACTAAAACAAAATATATGTACATGTTGCTAAATTCTCTAAAGAGGACAGCAGAAAAAACATTTAATGAACCTACTTACTTTGAATTACTGCAGATAAATCAAAAGATTTTATTATAGGTTTTGTTTTAATTTAATGGGTAAATATAATTGAAAGTTTCCTTTCAGTTATGCCTCCATAATAGATTTAGAAAGCTCTCTTTGAATAAAGTGGTGGGGAAGATGGGCATACCATTCAAGAGAAAGGCCAAATACTAAGTAAAACATATTTGCTACAACAATAACATAAATTTAGCACGTATTTTATGTCATACCTTGAGTCCTAAAAAATAAGCTTATACTTTATCAACTGATAAGAACAGAAGATACAGAAAAGTTCTCTATTTTTTTTCTTGGGGGTATAATGTAGTATTTATTTCCACAAATACTACATAAAGTATAAATTTAATATTCAATATTAAAATATTTTATTTTAATCCATGTAACAAGCAACAAAGCAATATATATTGGGAATAATAAGACTACTCAGAAAAGCTATCAATAAAATGATTGACTTACAAAATACACTGCCCTCCACAAGTTAAGGAACAGCATATTTTTTGTGTCTAATTTGAGAATGAAGCAACATAGAAACAAGAAATTTACAGGACTAAACAGTTCTTTAATGAATGCGACATAGAATATTTCTAAAGTTCAACATAAACATGAATTACAACAAAAAACTGCACTCTTGGCAGAAAAATCCAGTCTTGGAGAAACAGTATAACATAGTTTTTTTAGGAAAAATGGGATGGTAACATTACAAAAATGGGTTCTAATAAGGAATGTGTTCACCCCTAGCTGCAATACATTGCCAGTAGCCACATTCCATGCTATCAATTAAGATGTCGGTCAGTGAAACTGGAAGCAAGAATCAGACACGGAGTAATCCTTGCTCAAGCCCATCTAACACCTTTGAGAAGGAGTTAAAGCAGCAACCTGTCTCCCAAGGAAATCCCAAAGATGCTCTATCGGAATTCAGGTCTGGGCATTGAGCTAGCCATTCCATTCCCTCCAAACTGTGATCCTCAAGATATTCTTCAGCAACCCCAGCTTGGTGCGGTCGTGTATTGTCATCCATCAGAAGAAATCCAGGACCAATAGTAGCGACATATGGGTGGACATATTGATCTAGGATCTCATCTCAATATCTTACACTGGTCAAAGTTCCTTCATGAAACACATTCAGGTCAGTATGACCACTGAGAGACATCCCAGCCCAAACCATTGTTCCACCTCCTCTGTAACAGTGTCCTTCCACAATGTGAGATTGACTGCATCTGGTGCGTTGTTCTCTCCGGATCAGCTGACGACCTGAATCACTCTTCAGTGTGAACATGGACTTGTCTGCGAAAAGAACAAATGCTTGACTGGTCCAGCAGACGTGTTCTATTGCCCAACATAAATGGGCACCAGTGTGTCCTTGGGTTAAGGGGACACAAACAGCTGGCAGTCTTGCATACAGACCTGTATTGTGCATGCATCTGTGCACTGTAGTAGCTGAGATTCTTGTTCCTATTGCCACTAAATGATCTGTCATGAGCTGAGGTACAGTTACTCCTCCTTAGGGCCGAAAGAGCTAAAATAATGGTCTCCTCTAGGTTTGGCTGGAACACGTCTTCTAGATACTGAATCCTCAGGTTCAAATTGATTCCATAAACCATACTATGAAAGACGTTGAGACGTCTAGCCAACATAAACTAGTGACATCCCCATTCCGATTGCCTGCCACCTCAATGAATCGGCAAACGACTTCTGGACATTGATAAGATTCTCCTGGATATTGTCCACAAAACTGTAATAACATCTGAAGATCAACACTTATAAACAAAAATTACAATTTTTGCATTTTTTCTCCGATTCTTATATAAGTATTCATTTCTAGAAAATAAAAATGGTAGCCTTTTTTTTTTTCATATATTTTCTTAAACTTCATTAGTGTTATGTATATGAACTGAAAATTTAAATGACTGACATTTTTATAACGATGAGCTTTGTAAAACATGCTATTCCTTAACTTTTTGAGGGCAGTGTATTTATAACTTCATTATTTCAAATTTAATATTATATACTAATTAAAATTTTTCTTGACAATAACATTGTAAAAAAAATTTTTAATTTTTACGGTAGACTATTTTACTGATATAGATTAGCCTAAGAAATAACTGATTAATAATGTAATGTATATGATTTTTGAATGTGGCATGTATCAATTACAATAGATATTTAGCTCTTCCTCAACCCACTCTTTTTATAGTATTAGAGATTAAAATTATCATTACACACAGTATTTCACGAATAAACCAATCAATCTGATTCATTTTTTGCAAAGACTGAATATAATTTGTTTTTTAAATGCAAATCATCTAATGGAATAAATTAAGTTTATGCTGCAGTTTATAAAGTCAAAATTTTTTTTCATTATAAACTAAAGAAATCTTTGAAGTACAAAACTGTTGGTCATTTAGAAGCAAATTACACAATATGAACACAGCAAGAGTGTTGATTATTTAAGGATTTTTTTTTTTCGTTTATAGCAATGCACTCGATGGCTATCCTGCCTAAGGGAAGGTATGTCTTCATGGAGGACTTTATAGTAGAAACCGGCTAATATGCATGCTACATATGGGGAAAACCAAGAAAACACCCATGGAGCCAGTCTGTTCACCAAGATTTGAACCCTGAACCCAACTACCAGTGTTCATCGACTTTACTGCTCAGCTGCTGGCGAGTTGACTACTTAAGGGCAGATAATGACCACTGGAAACAATTTAACGACTCTGAAGAAAATAAGGGTAAGGTCACAGAAGAAAAAAAATTGTTTGCAGATCAGTTCTACAGGCTATCCATCACAATAAAGACCTGACTGCAGCCGATTTTAGGTTTTTGCAGTCACCTAGGTGCCAGATAATTTTTAGCTTCTTTCATGGTGATAATTATCTTTACAGTGCACTTGAGAGCAGGTGAGGTATATTACTGGAGGTCAACAGGTGCTGACCTTCAACTTTCTTTACCTTAAATGCTTTTTCAAGCATTTATCCTCAATCAGATCTGTGAGAATGAGTTCCTAGTATATATGTGTGGCTCTTTCATTTATGGCAATGCATTGCTTGTGATGTGTAACTTTGATGAACATTTGCCTGGAATGGAATTTAGAAGAGAACTTATAAAAATAAAAGCTAATGACTTAATACAGTTTATAATTACATACGATTATAATGTGATTAGAATTTGCTGCCGTTTACATCTTCTAAAATTTGTTGAATTCTGTTCACTATTAGGCAATTGTGTTATGTTTCTAACAGTTTTTTTATGGTGGTTCTTTTTGCATATTCTAATATTTCCTAGGCTGCAGTTCTAGTTGCTCCTGTGTTACATAGGCTAATATCTCCCATGTGTAACTCTGCTTGGCATATACTGTTTTCGTTCACTAGATGTTCTTTCCACATTTTAAAACTTTTGTTGCACTTTTTGAGCACATACAGTCTGTATTTTCCTCTATTTTATAATTATCTGTGAGCTAATTAATACAATGTTACAGATGCTAAAGTTTGGGAGGTGATATGATGTGGCAGTTCTTTTCGAGCTGGGCAACAGTCAAAATACGAATTCCCGAGTTCGTAGTTGGTTGCATTGCAACTATTATTGAAAGCATTTGTCGGAACATTAAATTTTACGATTTGATGATGATATTTATGGGTTATTATTTTGTAAAATGTCATGAGTGTAACAGCTGTAATAAAAACTACAAGTCTGCACTCATCTATGAGCTTCGTAACATTCTCTTTGTTGCTGTCTTTTTTTATTGACATGTTATTGTGTTGGATGAAGTTAGATCTATTTTCAAAATAATCTTTGATTCGATGGAATAAGTTGGATGGGTACTTGACCTTCCACAATGCTTCTAGGCCACCCGGCCACAGTGAAGAGTCGAATGCGTTCTGCAAGTCCAAGCTGTGACTATGCAGCAGAGATTGTAATCTTTGTTCTTTTAAAGTTTTTTTGAAAAGGTGAATTGTATGCAGAGTAGAATACATTACGCAAAAGCAAATTAGTTCAGGCTAAATAGCATTAGTCTTGTGAATTTGATGTTATTTTTTTTAAGAAATTTGCCTACTGATAAAATGAGAATAATGAGACAATAAGTGTTGTAGTTAGAAAGATCTTTGTTCTCTTTTTATGAAAAGCCCTATTTAGACAACTTTCAGGCAATCTGGAAAAAAGGGAAGTTGTAAGTTGGATGGCAGGGGCAAGCTTTATACATCCATTTGATTATTCCATTATTGACTGCATTGGCTTTTGGTGCTTTTTTCCTGTTTAAGCCCCTTATTATTAAACTAAGTTTGTTCTGGGATACTTCTAGATCAGTCTGGGACTGTGGAGTCATTGTATATATTCTGATGGTGATTTGCGTTAAATCATGTTTTGAATTGTACAAAATTAAAGATAAAAAATTATTTACAAATAATAAGCAAGTTCCACAGGGGAAAAAAACCATGTTCTAAAAATGGCCAGCAGCAGATAATATACAGATCTAAAAAATTAAAAATCAATTGTTACAGTTTCTGTTGCCAAATTCCTACCCTTATATAAGTAAAGTCTCAGAAATAGCACTTCTAAAATCCTCCCACCTTCGCAAAATGACAGCTTTACAAATATTAATCAAAACCAAATGCCCAAAACTTCTAAAATATTAAAAAAGTATAAAAAGGTCAAGTCTTCCTTTCCGCTGTATCACTTTCCCAGAATATGTGTGTTTGGAATCTTTCTCTAATTCAGCTTCAGAAATTTTTCTCCTTTCAAAATGTTGAGATTACTTGCTTAAAGGTCCCCATTCTTCAATAAATCCCTTCCTCTTGCTGTTAATTTCTAATGGAATGAGTCTCTATATAGGTTTTAATTAATATCTATTAACTGTTTTTACTCTTAGAAATCAATTAACACCATTATGTTTCAAAAACACTTCAACTACTTTGGATATTTTGCACCTTTTGTTCTGATTAATAATAACAACATCTCCTATTTCAACTAAATTAGCATCAGACTTCGGGTGATTTAAGAGATTTAACATCCTTTGGAGACAGATGTGTCATATATGCATCGGTCACAAATCTCAGCAGCAGCCTGGTTATACACTGGTGCATCACGCTTGCATGATTTACCAGATGGTTGTATCATATATGCATTTTCAAACATAAACGTTCTTTTTTTTAAAAATCATTACCTGGTGCTTCATGTCCACTACAGTTAGTTTATTTAAACCTATACATTGTTGACCTTATGTCTGTAAGTACTTACTGATTCTGGTAATTCATTTAGATGTAACAATGGGAGATAAAACGTAAACAAAACACAGCTGAAGTGCAGCTGTGGCTTCACATTATATGAATATTGAAAAGTTTTGGATGCTTCAAATTTGTTCTTTGTTTTTTCCTAAGGAGTGATTTGGAGTGAAGCTGTGATATTATGAATTCCTGTTTGTATTCAGTTTGCATCTTCTTTAGAAAGTAGAGGCAAGTTTAGACCACTTAAGACACTTAAACAAAGATTGTGATGTCAAGAGAAAGAAATTTTTAATGGAAGAAGAGTATATTTGAATGGTAAATGAGCCTATGTGTGATTATTCTGACAGTGAACAATCTCTAGATTTAAGAGTAGCAATTTGAATACCAAAATTTTGTCAGAGACTAAACTGGAAGCTTGTTTTGCTTCCACCTCACAATCGAACATAACTTCATCATGGACTCAATTTGTTAAGGAATTGAAGCCTTATGAAAACTGCAGGAGTAAATTTAATTCAGAATTATGCAAATGGAATTGATTTTTTTACTCTTTTTTTTTCAATGATGATCTAGTGAACATAACAGTTGAATTCACCATTTTTCAATGATGACCTAGTAATTTCTACAAACATTAGATGTGTGAAAATCCATCTTCTCCAAAATCAGCATATAATTCTTCTAATGGTTAAAAATCCTGACCTCAAAATGAATTTCACAACTAATGAAATGCTAGTGACTCTGTTCTTCAATAGAGTCATCTCTCAGAATGATTTTCTGAATATATTACGGTTTATACATTTTATTTCTGACACTGAAGCAAAAGGAATAGCTAAATTGGAGGCTCTGAATGAAAACTTGCAGAACAAATTCAAAACAATTTATACATCTAAACACAACATATGTATCAACGAATCTCTTTTCGAATGGAAAACATGTCTTGGATTCCAGCAGTATGTCCCTCCTAAAAGGACTCACTTGGGTATCAAGATATAAAAATTTTGTGAATCAAATTTTGGATATGTCTCGAATTTTTTAATTTACTGCGGCAAAGTCACAGATCTGATCACTAATGGTGGTTCTTAAGGTGAATGAGAAGGGAAAACTCTAATAGCAGATTTATTTGGCAAGGGATTACAGTTTATACTTAGATCAGATTTTTAATTCTCCATCCCTTGCTGAATATTTAAATTCAGTACCAACAAATGTGCATCAAATTGTTTTTAAAACTACAAAAAGAATGCCGAAAGATTTTCTCCAAACTAAGTTTAAAAAACGGGAGATGGATGCAATTCAGAGAGAAAACATAAATGTACTTGCTTTTTCAAAGAAAAATAAAAGATGTTTTATTGCTGACTTATTATACACGGTCCAAATATGGGTGATAGAGGATCAAAGAACAGGAATACAAGAAAGAACATTCTAAAACCCAATGTAACCATAGACTACAATAAAAATATGGGTGGCGTTGATGTTGGGGATTTAACCCCTTAACTGCTACGGGCGTATATATACGCCTTGCTCAGCCGATGCGTTAACTGCCTTGGGCGTATATATACGCCCTTCTGAAATGCTATCATTTGCTTTGCGCTGCTACCAGCAAAATTAATCGCAAAGTTTTGGAATGCAACATCACAATGACCTTGACAGAGTATGCAAAGGAGGACACTATTTCAGAGAAGGGGATGTTTCTGGAACGGTGCAAGTAATGACTGCCCAGTTATTAGTCATGTTTCTGTTTGAGTAAAACGTATTTTTTATTGTGTGTCTTGCGTTTTCGTTTACTGTTTGTAATAGGTGCTTTTTATGAATATGTACGACAGTGAAATAGATGATTACTTTCCGTGATCTTCAGGATTGGACATCTCAGAATATGATATTACGTCAGATGGAGAAAATTTTGACTATTTTTTGAAAGATGCTCGACATTAGGTACGACTTGATATGAAAAACTGGTCTATGCCGCCTCCACGCTTTCCATTTAGGTACACTGATTTTGCAAGGTATAACACTGAAACCTGATACCTGGTTTAAAAATAAGATGATCGAAACTCCATTTTTGGGGACGTTTTTTATTACACAAACATCATTTTATTATACTTTCATCTTTTTCATTATACTGTTACTCTAAACATTAAATTTTACATTTTCATTTTTCTTAAGTAAGTAAATAGGTTTTAGGCAACAAAACTTGCACTTATTTCCCCCATAATACATCGCATAACTATGCGCGCCTGTGTAAAAAACGGTGGCACTGGGGAGTGAATCTTGTGCGTTTTCCACGGCAGTTAAGGGGTTAATAATGAACCATCATCCATCTTTCAGAAAGTCCATTAAAGGGTATAAGAAATTATTCTTTGGTCTAATGGATATCACTTTGTTGAATGCCGGTGTTCTCTACACTTCTCTATATCACTAGTAGACAATACTGAAGTAAAACTCCATCTCTTCAATTCAAAATGAATATGGTAGAGCAAATTTTTGAGAATTATGGAAGCTTCAGAGTAGAAAGGCAATTCAGAATTAAATCATCATCCACTCCTTTAAAGCTTTCCGGAAGGCACAGCACTGTTCTTCATTTAATGTTAATGAAAGAGGAATAACAATCCAGAAGATGTGTAGTTTGTTCACAGACTATAAAGAGTCAGTGGAAAATTCAGTGCTCAACTATAAAGAAATAATCAGGAAAATATACAGGATCTGGAATTTAAAATATCATTTCTAATATCTAACTTATTTTAGCTTTTATTTTTAATGCACTTGTTGTTATAGATTTAAAAGTAATAATATTGTTATTTAAAAATTCCAATTTGTGTGTTTATAATATTTTATGCAGACACATTACCCTATCAGCTTTTTTTGGCCACACTTTCAAATTTATTGCGAAAAGTCTCATTAATATTACATAAAAAATTATACACAAAACTTATAAAAATACAGGGTGTTTATAAAGTCCTGGACCCATTTTGATGTTTAATAACTCATAAAATAATGAAGAGATATAAACAAACTTATGGCATTTATTGATGGAATAAGTTATATATTTTCCTTTTCAAGTTTGAATATCTTTCCTTTTGTAAATATGACTGCGTGTGTGGTTAATTTCAGATAATTTCATTTTCCAGTCTAAATATTTGTACTTTTCTAAATATCGTCTGCTTATTAATTATAATTATGATCTTAAAACCCCCATGAATACCGTGAGGCACAAAGGGATTCCCCAAAGGTTAATGTGTGGTGTGGACTAATGCAACGAGACGAGTCATTGGGCCTTTCTTTTTTACAGAAAAGATGGTCTCATCAGTTGTATACTTAGACATGTTGGAAAACTTCGTATTTTCACAACTAGAAGAGCTTTAGCTAAGATGGTGCACCACCTCATTGGGGTACCATCGTTCGTAGTTCTTTGAATGACCATTTTACAGGAAGATGGATTGGGTGAGGAGGTCCAATTCCTTGCCCACCCAGATCACCTGATATAGCGCCGCTGGACTTTTTCCTTTGGAGATTTGTAAAGGACAACGTTTACAGGAGGAGAGTGTTGAACATTGATGACCTAAAAGCCAGAATTACAACTGCAATAGCCTCTGTTGATGTGTGTTTGTCGGTACCTGGCGTGAAATTGAATATAGACTTGATATTCTCCGTGCGACGAAGGGGGCACACGTGGAAGTTCATTGACAAGGGTCATGAAACTTTTTGAGTTTAAAAATTTGCTAGTACTATTTTTATATGACTATTTTTGCTCAAAATAGCTTTTTTGTACATTACTTGAAAATCTACATAAAACTGTGCTCGGAATATTGTTACTAAATTTAATAAAACATTTTGTTGTCATGATTAATTAAAAAAAAAAGGAGGAAATCTTACTATTTTAAATGCCTTCTCAAAAGTAACAACTAAAGATACAGCTTTGAGATTTTCCCTATATATTTTAAAAAGCTGCAGTTAAAAGTTTAGCTTACAAAAATTTCGATAATTTGACAATATTGATTAGTACTGTGTCCCTTTAGAGTTGTTTGAATGAAATAATATTAGGATTTCCTGTATAATGACACATTTAAAAGATTTTCTTCTTGAAGGTTCCGAGATTAACAACAGATGCACTGCCATCAATTATGATTAATTGTGCATCATACTTGACTGCCTTAGATGCAATGGACAAAGATCCTGTGACAAAAAGGACAGAACTAGAAAATAAAAATCTTCTTGTTGTTATTCAAAGTAGTATCACAGAAAAGCAGAAGTATGATGAAGACAGAGAACTGTTAAGTTTGAATGATTTATGCAATAAAAAAAGGCATGCTGAAGCTTTCGTATTTTCCAAAATTTTGAAAATTGAAGATCATGTCTTGATTTTTAATATTAAAGTTGCACATGTATTTCAAATACAATATTCGATAAACATTAATGATGAAATCTTGGTGCAAGCATTTTCTTATACAGGGTTTGTACACATTTCTGCACATGGAAATTAAGTACTTTTAAGGATCATTAATGAAAAAATTAAGGGCCTATGATCAAATGGGAACTGAATAAATTTAATTAAATATTATCTATGCCTGAACTTCACTTTTGTAATACCATCTAAAAAATAAAATAGATCTGTAAATAGGATGCATTATTATTAAACATAACTTAATTAGCATAATAAGTTTGAGAATAAAATATACTTTATGAAATTTATCAAGTACGTAGCGTATTCGGAAACTTAAGTACTTTTTCATTGTAGCGCAGTCGCAGCACTGTGGTAGGCGTCCAGCGCATGCGCACTAGTCTTTCTTGTTCACTGACTTACAATTGTCGCCATTTTGGTTGCTCCATGTTGTGTTTTCAGTTTGCTGTGCACATTCAAAATGTTCAAGACAATTAGTTCTCCCGCTGACTGCGAGATTCATGCCGTGATTAAATTTTTGAACACGAGGAATGTTAAACCGGCCAAAATTTATCGTCAAGTGACAGAAATTTATGGTGAATACGCGATAAGTGACGGAAAGGTGAGAAAGTGGGTAAGAATGTTTAATGCAGGTCGAACAAATGTCCATGCCGAGGCTCGGAGTGGTCGGCCTTCTGTTGTCACCGATGATTTGGTAAGAAAAGTTGATGAAGCAATTCATGAGAACAGACGCTTCACAATGACAACTCTTTCAGAGGCATTTCCACAAATTTCACGTACTGTTTTGTTCGAAATTGTGTCTGACCGCTTGAATTATCGCAAACTGTGTTCCCGATGGATTCCAAAAATGCTCACTGATGTTCACAAAACAAAGCGACTTGGTAGTGCCCTGACATTTCTCACGCAGTACAGTGATGAGGGAGAAAACTTTTTAAACCAAATTGTGACAGGTGATGAAACTTGGGTGTGTCATTTCACACCAGAATCGAAACAACAATCGATGGAGTGGAGACACATTCATTCTCCGAAAAAACAAAAGTTCAAAGTGACAATGTCATCACAAAAAATCATGTGCACTGTCTTCTGGGATAGGAAAGGCATTTTGCTTACTGAATTTCTTCCCAGAGGTGAAACCATTAATGCGGCACGATATTGTGAGACTTTAACAAAACTAAGGCATGTCATTCAAAACAAACGAATAGGAATGCTCAGTAAAAGAATTGTGTTGCTCCATGACAATGCTCGGCCCCATGTTGCTGGTGTCACTCAATCGTTAATTCGACAGTTTCATTGAGAGCAGTTCGATCACGCACCGTACAGCCCGGACTTGGCGTCGTCCGACTATCACTTGTTCCTGCACATGAAGCGCGAGCTTGGTGGCAAGTGCTTTGGATCTGACGATGACACGAAAAATGCTGTAGAGTCGTGGTTATCGAAACTGTCGGGAAGTTTCTTTGACGATGGTATACAAAAATACATATACCCGCTATGACAAGTGTTTGATCATTGGCGAAAACTATGTTGAAAAATAGTTTAAGACATGTATTTTCATGTAAAAATAAAATTGGATTCGAAAAGATTGTTTTACTATTTTTTTTTTCAAAACGGTACTTAGTTTCCGAATACGCCTCGTAGCATTCAATATTTTACACATATAATAGTTGGGCATTTTTTGAAAGAAAATAACTGACATTTTATTTACGTTTTACTTAGTTTTCTATTGATTTTTTTTATGTCGCATTTTGTCCCATACTTGCTCAGTCTAGAGGTCTAATAAATAGCAACACATAGGTTAAAATGAGAAGTAAAACCATAATCAGTATGATTCATAACAAAACACTGGCTGTTATCACTGCTGCTGCTTGCCTAGAAAGAGATTTGCTGATCAGAGCAAACCTGAAAGGTCTGATGCAGACACGGTTGGCAAGTTTTGAAAGTTAGTTGGGCTCTGTCTGACACAGTTGGTGTCGTAGCTTCGTGTAGAGTTCCAGGGGTTGTAACCCAGTTAATATACTTTAAGGTTTCAAAAAGCCACTAACGCGCCAGAAGTGATAAGTTGTTTTGTATTATTTTAGGTTTTGCTACAGGCGAAGAAGAAGTTTTACATGAATTTTTACATTTTTGTGTTTTATCTTGTGACCACAGTAAGGATTAATGAAAGGCAATAACTCGTTTTAATATGCAGAGATAATTTTTAAGGGTAAGCAGTTAGTTATAAATAATTAAATTAGTTAGATAACCTTAGTCGTTATGGATTTACATGGCCACTATTAAATTTTACTTATTTTTTAACAATACTTATTAAAAAAGCACTATTAAAATTACAATATAATAAAATTCAAAGTTTAAATACATGTAATTTATGACATAGATTCTTAAACGATATTAGGATACTTACACATTAAAAGCTACAAAACATTTATGTTTTGTAAAAAGAACACTCAACAAAATACTTATGCGTCTTTTTAATTTGAAGCCTTCCCAGATATTTTGGCTAAATTATATCGATTTCCTTTTCTTTAAGCATCTTTTCTAACAATCAGAAAGTTGTCTCAATTCACAAACCAATGTTCTCACTAGTTTCTGCCTGCTTTATTTCCTAACTTGTCAGTCTCTCCACAATGTACCTAAGAGGGTTATGATTGATTTCATAAAAGTTAAATAGCCCCAAATCCCTCGACAGACGTGAAGCAAATTATCTCTATGTCTGAAAGTAACTACAAAGTCAGATAAAGGTTTAAATAAGCCTCTTATTTAAAAAGAACTTAAAACATAAAGGCATGTTCTTATGCTAACAAAATCAATCGCAGGTCGTGGTGGAGTAATTAAACAAGAACACTCAAATTCAAACTAAAAATGTGGATTGGTGGTCAAAGACTATACAATTTAATTTAAATTTAAGCTGGCTCAGTAACTCTATCATCATAACAAATTCAAATGTTGGCAGCGATAATGCAAAGACAAAAAATTACAAATTATCAGAGATGGCAGGAACTTGCAGCAAGGAAGCGGAGATCAGAAACACACTTTGTCTTACACTCCAAAAACCTCAGTTTAAAAACTGTCTAAGTGATTTCCATTCTGGGAGGAAATAGAAATGGGACATTATAGTAAAGGTTGAAATTATAAACAACTGGGTAATTTACATAATAATACCTATAAAAATATTTGAAGAATAATTTTCTTTCTCTTTATGTATTCGATTTCTTTCTTCAACACGTTTCCTTTTCCTTTTAGGATTTTAGATTCACTTAAAGATTTCTGTCAATCTAAAAAAACTAAATGCATTTAGAATGTATAGAAAAAAAAATACTAATTTTATTTCTTTAGTAATATGTACATTCAGAAGAAATATGAAATATATATGGTAAGGGCTGGTTACAGAAATGGTGTGGCAGAATTTTTTTAATTTAGTGACACATCGAACAACAAAATCTAGAAATGGCAAAACTTTTAGAATTTAGAGGAGGTATTGGAAGCAGAATTTAGAAAGGCACTAGGCAGCAGAATTTAGGATCCACAGAGATAAGTTCTAATATTCCAAGTGACTGCATCAGGTGGGAAAATGTGTAGTGCCAGACCTGTGGCAGTATGATGCATTAAGACATATTGGATGAATCCTTTAAATTGTAGTTTTCAATTTCTTTATTAATAAAAAAATTCCTTTCTATAATGCCTGTCCATGTGATGAGATTAGAAGCATTTTTGGTGCTTTTCCATGCTTATGTCTAGCGAAAAGTAGCGAAAATAAAGGGAAATTAAACATGTTAAGAAAAAGAATCTAGTATCAGAAGTAAAACATTTAAATATTACGTTTTCATTCTTCTTCCAGATGTTCTTCAAAAAGCACGAAATTCATCGAAAACTTTCTATAAAATGCATTCATTATGTGCTAATACCATAGAGACATTTTTCTCTGGAATCTTCTAGAATTGTGGGTCTATAAATGTTGCCTTCAAATCCTTCTAAACTTTTCAAGCTGCAATGTCTAAAATCCTATAGAAAAATTACCCCTGCCAATTGCGTAACTGCAAAAAGCTAGGAATATTTTGAAAAAAAAAGAAATCAGAGGGAAAAATTGCAAAATTGATTTTACAGAGAAAACTGATGCATATTCTGAAAATTCTGCAACAATTACATGGGAAAATCTCTTACCATGAAAACATTAAAAAGAAGGCATTTTTAATTAATTTCATAGCTATTTTGCTTTTGCTAAGACCTGTTTCGTAAATTGTACTTTATGGCATTGAACCTTGTTTATTTTATTCAAAATATTGTATAATAAGTAGCCAAAATGGAACTTTATAATATGAGAGCAAAAAATTAAAATGTTACATTTTAATGTTATTTTTCAAATTTAATTTCAATATATTACCATTATTTTAATGAAATTTATCAATGCTACAATGTTTTTAAAAAAATCATTGGAAAATTCCCAGATCACGAAATTAAAAATTTTATATAGAAACTGATCTTAAAATCACCAAAATGTTTGATAAGTTGCCAAATTTAGAACCGTTTAATAAAAGAATTCAGATCCCCAAAAGCGAAAATTTGTTTAAGAATTCTTTATTAGAAAAATGAAATAATTTCGAAATGCTTATGTTTCACTTTTTGCTCAGAAACTCGAGTATCCTACTATTTATATTAGAAACAGGACAAATTATAACCCATTAAAAAGACAACCAGAGTTATCAGTGAATCGCCAAAAATATACCTTAAAAATGCTAATTCACACTCAAAATGGAAGTCGTAAAAACAGACACTTCAGATGATTAAAATTAAGGACCTTCTGCCGATTTTGGCCGAAATTAAGGACTTTTAAGGTCCAAAAATTGATTCCAAAAAAACCTAAGGACTTTTAAGGACCGTACGAACCCTGTAATAATAATGCTTTGAAAAGTAATGGTAAATTAAAATTTCCCATGAAAATTACTAACATAAATATACTAAATGTAAACATGCTAACAATAATGAAGTCATAAGACTGAAACTGCGATGAATATACTATTTGATATTAACTGCAATAATAATGAAAAAATAAATGCTATTAAATTTGTAACTCAACTAATCTCAATTCTCCTCCAAACTGCAAAACGGTATAATCCTAGATATACTACTTTTTGCCTCTGTATATTTCTACATATCACCTCAGTTGTACAAATTTTTTAGACAAAGTGGATGCATTTACTTCCACACCTAAATACCATTTGGAATATTAATTTAAAGCACAACGTTGATCTTAAACCAGAACAAATGGACTACAATTTCTTATTGTACATAAAACAGAAATTCAGCTTTTTAAATGAAAGTGATACAAAGGTAGTTTTATTAATAGATGAAATTCATATAACATCTAATTTTGATTATAAGGAAGGTAATTTAATGGGAATGGCCTATAACAATTCAGGAGCTGGTTCAAGTGTACATGCATTTATGATTTCAAGTATACTGTCATAATATAAAGATACTGTTCACATGCTTCCAGTGCATAACGTAACTGCAAGTGTTCTGCATTCATTTATAGATCAGGTCATCATAGGCCATCAAAATACATTTTCCTGAATAAATTTTTGAATTGAACATACTGAAGAAAATTATATACTATTTGAAAAAGTCTGTAAGAAAAAGTTGATTCTCATAAAATGCTCTTTTTATTCAAAACTTTCTTGTTCAGAAGTAAATGAAAAATAACATACAATGTTTTGTTTGCAGTTCAAAAGCTTATCATTTTCACATTATGAAATGTTAAAAGGTTTATCCAAACTATGTAAATAAAATGAGATTAAATAATTATTAAATCACTCAGGTGAATATTTTTACCAAGCATTAAAAAAAATAAGCCCTGATATTAGAAATCTTAAATCGTGATATATAATGAATCTTAAGATAATATCACATATTTAATATATCTTCCATTTACTTCATATTGGAATAACATAAAATTAGCTTCTACTGATAAATAAGCATGCTGTGGCTTCACTCGCTTCCAGTGGAGGAGAGAGGTTTCTTCGCACTCCTCATAGTGACACCACGAGGCCTCGTTTCTCGAAGGCCATGATAATATGCAGATGTAATTTCAAACTACATTTTTTAATTTTTGGTATATTTGGCATATAACAAGCACCATTTTCTTTAAGAAGAAACCTGAAACATACATGTGCAGTGCTCTTATCCTTTGAGGTCATTCATTCAAAGATTTTTCTCAGACTTTTGAATAATAGTTCACTGAATTGACAGGAGATAAGGGGAACAATATGTTTGTGCAAAAAAATCCTTGAAGGAGAAAATAATTCTGAAAAGAGGGTGAGTTGTATTCAATGCAGCTGTGCACAAGAATGTTATTCTAGAGTTTCTAGAAAAGGGAGACATAATTTTGGGTAAGAATGCATTTCTAACCTGAATGAATTCATGGACTTGGGAGTCATATGTTTTCTCTGAACGAATGTAAGCACAATAATTGATTAGCTTCACATACAAGAATTCATCCTGTAATGAAAATTTTTAAGTTTAGGAAGTTGGTCATTTCTTTTAAATAAACAGTATTTAGGTAATTTCTGTATGCTCTTTGTTTCTTTATTTTTAAATGTATCATTTTTATACGTGTATAGCACATGTAAATTTTGATGTTATTTTTTGTATTAAAAGTGTGTGTTATAAGCCAGAATATATAGCAGATAAGTTTTGTACAACATTTAATCATGATAAGTCAATTAGTTTATTTTACATATGGATTTTAATTAAAATTTTTCAGAATGTCTCGATATTCTGTATTTGTGATCATATTATTGTTAGTTACAATTCTAGAAAAAAATCAAACCAGTTTATCCTAAAAAACAATTACTAAAAAATTTTTCTTTTTTTAAAGTTAGGCTTAGCAATGAGAAATACCCATCCTGACAGATCATACCATTGTAATAACATACCATTTTCAAGGTGAGTTATGCTAAGGCACATGCTATCGTGTAAGATGATTCCATACTGACGCATATATGATACACCCATCAGGAAGGGGTTAAAAGTAACTGCTTCATAGTGATCAAAATCAGCTACTTCATAGCCTGGAAAACTTTGAAAAAACGTTGATTGTTTTAATACATTTAGTTTGTCAGCTTCCTCAAATAAGTACATCAGTGGATGGTTATTCATGATAGATTCACATTCACATAGCTGTATTCAGCTTCTCATAACTCATTGGCGCTTGACTCAGATTCCCTTGAAAAGATCCTTTAATATTCCTACCGAGCATATCCAAAAACCTTCTCACTAAACAGCAATGATACTGTTGTGGCTTGAACTTATACAGAAACTTTAAATACTGATTAATATTGTTTTATTTATTTTTTGTTGTTTTGAGAATGGCAACAAAAAAGATTATTCAATTTTTGTTGTTCTTGGAATGGCAACAGTAGATTGTTGTTATCCTTCTAAAGAGTTGTTCTGCATTTTCTAAAAACGAAATAAAGATTATTTTCGATTTAAAAAGTGGATTAACGTTTTTTGATGAAACGGAATTATAATTACAAAGATTGTTATATTATAATTCCGTTTCATCAAAAAATTATTGGAGTCAGACCCAATAATACTTATAGTATCAGCAATTAACATATACTGAACCTGAACAAGAGGACAAAACTTTACGAGATGATAGAACGTAGCTATATTAGCAATATTTGTCACATGAAGTCTGGGCGGAATGCAAACAGCGAGCTACTAGGAGGCATTCTAAATGGTATGAAAGGGTCAGTCCTCGCACCCAACGGCATTTTATACTGTAGATTACTGAGACAATGGCTGGTTATACAAACCATGAAATTTCCAGGGTGATGGATTGGTCAAGTGGTACATAGCTTGGCCACCAAGATCACAGGATCTCTCATGTTTGGACTTTTTACTCTAGGGCCATATGAAAAGTCTAATCTACGAATGAACGATTGAAATGAATATGGATCTAGTCATTAGGTTTCCCATTGTTGCCAGCGATACTCAGGAAATGCCTGGTGTCTTTGCTAATGTGCATAAGTCCATATCGCACAAGTATGAAGCCTGCTTTACAGCTTGCGAAAGGTCTTTTGAGCAATTTGCTTGAACATTTACGTCAATTACATTCCCGTTAATAAAATATTTTCTCAAGTATCTCCTCTCATTTTTGTGTTGATTTTTTAAATGTTTTAGCAAAAAAATACCTTCTGTCACCATTTGCATTCCAACCACACATTCTCTGATGCATTTTGCTTGTATAGCTGCATTCTATCATCCTGTTAAGTTTTGTGCTCTTGTTCAGATTCATTCTGTATTGCACTGGGAACTAAACCTTGCTTTAAACGAACCACAGTATAACTTGATTGAAATAATCAAGTAAGAGAGGTAGTATGTGTCTATTCCTTGTTATCTAATTCTAATATTAAAATCGATGGACACAATCAAATTATGGAAATTAATAAAAGCTTATTCACAAAAAGCAAAAAAAATAATAAATAAAATGGCTGTGTTCTTCTCCCACAATAATTTTTTGAAAGCTTTTATACGGAAATTACACAATAATCTTTGTTGTTGTCTAGTACTGAACTAAAATGCCAAAATATCCTGAAAATACTACATAACATGGCTTCAACAGAAAAGTATTTAAAACTTATCTATGACAAATTACAAAACCTTATTTTGAACACGAATTAGCCTTCTGATATAAGCATAGTCAGGGAAATAACATTCCTTATTAATGTTAAAATTTGCATTTGTTTCTGCAGTCTTCAACCTTTAAAAAAAATCTTTTTTCTTTTTACCTATTATAATTACACTTGTTGCATAATACTGTTTTCTGTTGTATGCATTTAAAATCAATTTTCTACTTTGGATTTACATATCATGATACTGTGCATTATTTTAAATAAAATTCAATCATTTATTCAACATTATAGAGTCTTACACGCATGAAGTTTGTTTCCCCAGCTTATGAAAATTTTCTCAGTTTTTATTGTTGAAATATTTAATATACTTCTTATCATTAATCTTCCATTTTACGGAGATATATGCATAATACAAAAAAACAAAAAAAAATTGTCTCTTGCAACAGTCTTGTCATTGTCAACATATGCTGCACTTCATTCAGGTGCATTCAATTAAATTCTTGGCAGATGGATGATTCCATATGTGACATGGCAAAAGAGTTAATATAAGGTTTTTCAAATTTTGACATAAACAGCTTAACAGGTTGTACCATCACTGGCATAGACCTATCTAGCAAAGTTTACGTTCAGGCATCACAGCGACCATAATAATGCATTTGATGTATTACTAGCTGCAGTAGCTGAACTACATTCACCAGGAAATATCTGTTAAAAATGAATATTGGGTATATGGTGTTTCAATATACTGTGAACAAAATTATATTACATAAAATGATACACACAAATTTATACTGAATTGATTCAGTATGTATATATTAAATAAATTGTGTACTGTAGACATTGAATGAACTGCTTGTGGATATCAGTAACCATCTTTTCCTAGCCAAGGCCGAAGCTTGCCTATTTCCATTTCTCATTCCATATAACACAAAACTGTTTTTAAACATGCAAAGATAATTTTAGACATAAAGTGGAAATCAGACATGAAAATATTAAAATAAACATTTGATGTACATCACAGATCATGAAGAACGAATGCAAAAAGAAATAAAATCCACTCACTTTTTTCTTTCACTTTTTCAATGAAAGATTTATTCAGCTCACATTCTTGTTCCCAGTCTCCAGGGATCAAGTTTTTGGTATACTTTATAAAATAATCAAGAGGACAAAATTCAGAGCATCCTTCAATTTTCAGCACATGTGGAGTTTGCATTTCCTTTTCAGGATTGGTGGAATTTAAGTAAAGTAGACGAACAACATTCTTTTCATTCTTCTCATACAATTCAAATAAAAGAGATGAACAATATGGTGGTTGCTTCATATTGAAAAGATTTAGGGCCGCTAGAAGCACAGCAATATTGGTATCATGCTAAAATTATAAAGAATTAAATCAGTATCAAATAGTAGCAAAATTCAACCTTTCTTTCAGAATACATTTGTATTAAAAACATTTAAAGTATTTCTGCAAATCCATAAATGATACAAGTCTTTCTTCTCAGATGCAATTCATTCTAAATAATTTAACACATAATTCACAAGAGAGGAGAATAATGTCTCTTGTAATCTAGAGAACCCTTTTATTTGAATTAATATAAAATACAAGTAGAATTTTGTTATTCAAATTATAAGTATTCTGTAGTTCTACATTTCTTCTCTTCAGATGGAAAAAATTCCTAACTGATGACTTTGGATTACAATCTATTACTCTAAAATTTAACATTAAATATTTAGTCTTTTTAAATATTAAAAAATTATTTGTAACAGTTATATAACAAACATACAATATTAAAAACTTTAAGCTTTGCAAAATGGCAACACTTGAAGACTATGCTATGCGCAAGGCCATGTGGACGATAAATTAAAGGTCTTACGTTTCCCACACTAGCAATTATTGCTAAGAGCTTCTAGATTATTTCTATTTTTCCTATCCACCAATTGTTTTCAAGATAGAATTTTATATGATATGTGAAATTAATACAGCCTCTTTTAGGTGCTTAATTTATGATCAGTAATTAATTAAATAAATAAACAGCACCCAACTTCAAACTATTAAGTCATCCTGAATGTTCTGCAGTTTTTTTATGATAAATAAAAATTTATTAACTCAAAAATATAAAATTTCACTAGATCACATTAACACCATTTTGTTCTATGACATTTTGCCATCTCTTTGGCAGCTATAAAATTCCTTTTTTAAAAAAAGTCATAAAGTTTATCCACGTGGAAGAATTATAGCCTCTCAAAACACACTTTCAGTTTAAAGCTTCTGGCAGTCCACACAAAAACAGCAAATCACAATTCCTATGCAGACAAACACATTTGCTGGCTGAGAGGATGAGACATTTTTGAAGTACAATTAGCTTGCAAAAAAGAGCCACGTCATGCACCACCATATGTTACGTCATTCATAAGACAGCACATCTACTATGATTAAAAAAAAATATCCTTGCCCTCATTTTAAACAAGAATGATATATGTCTGATGCATCATGGAACTTCTTTAAAAGAAAGACTAAATTTGAATGATTTTCTCTAATCTAATGAAGAAAAGAAAGAAAAATTATCAGTACTTCTCTAAGATTTAATTATGAAAACCAACAGAAATGAATGCAGGCCTTGATATGTGCTGTGGTGAGGTCGTTCAACTGCAATAGTCAACACAAAATCTTTTGAATCCTCCATCCCCTAAAGAGCAGCTGCTCGTCTGCCGGAATTTGAACCAGTAAAGTGTCACTCTTGTGGTTCTACTTTTAGAATGAAGAAAGAGACATTTTGTGGCCCCTTCGAGAAGACATTCTTTCCCTTAGATGATACAGAGAAAGGCAATGAATCAGTGATCAATTTGTTGCTCATGTGAGAGAAAGGTGGTGATAAGGGGAAATTTCATAGTTTCAGAGGGAGGCATGATCCTACTTCTTTCTGTTTCTATTTATTATTGAAAACAAGAAAAAAAATACCAGCAAATGTATTATTGGACATGGGGGCAAGAAACAGGAGTATATTTCCCTCAGATGAACATTCTGAACCTGGAAACACAAGTACCCTCTTCTGAAATATCATTTCAGGAACAGCATAGCTCGTGATAGTGAAGAAAGTAACAAAGAGACCAACTCAAAAAAGATGCACATTGGGAAGTACCATTTTTTCCCTTTAGAAGAATGTCAGATGCATATATATGCACACACATACACAGTTATCCATGTGTTGTGGTACATCTTCTTTTAGTACCATAATTTTTGGATAAAATGCCACTGATGATGCAAAAATTGTTTCTGATCCAAACCGAGAGAGGAGAGAATTCACACATAAATTTAATCACTCTTTTTTCTAGCCTTCTGTTCTTCTTCACATGCCACACAATTAATAACTGAGCATTTAAGTGAGATACATTTGAGACAATCAAAATTGTTTCATCAAAGAAAGGTTCCCTCATTTATCCAAAAGTTGTGGTACTAAAAGATGATATATGATTAAAACCGTCATTATTTTACCACCACTTACAAATTTAAAATGAGAATTACAATATTTGTATTGCACTGTCTGTCATTATCAAGGGTAATATAATGGCTACAAAGGATCAAAACAGCATCAGTGACCATAGTCCAATAGTTAATACACGAGGCATCAGTGCACAGAGTGCAAGGAAGATGGGGTGGGATTTTAACTTACCCTCTATGGTTTTCCCATTTGTAATGTGAATGCAAGCCAGTTTCCTTTAAAAAGTCCACCATGAAAGCATTCACCTCTTACGCAGATAGCCTTTGTGGCCAGTCTCTTACAGCGTCCACATTTTTTTTTTATATTCATGATATATACAGCCAATTTATGGGAAGGCAATGAGATCAATCTTCTGAACAAGACAGAGGATTTAGTGCCACCGCATTTTCAATGAAAAGGATTGCTATTCTTTTCCTGATCACAAGCACCTGGCTTGTAAAATGCCTCCTTCCCCCTTAAAAGGAAAAAAAAAAAAAAAAA
>KK114349.1:251934-264174 GCA_000611955.2 Stegodyphus mimosarum | reverse complement strand
AAAAAAAAAAAAAAAAAAAAAAAAAGAGGAGAATGCCAAACATGACTGATGGAGAGGGGTGAGACAGGATAAATATTATTCAGTCTAGGGGATTTCAGATGCCCCAATGGGAGTGTCGTGTTTTTCAGGGGGGTGGGAGGTGAATTATGCTTATGACAGGGAAGAAAAATTTCTATACAGCAAAATTTAAGCCATTTCTTTTTGTGATGCTTCCCATCTTCTTCAGCTGCTCCATTTCTGAATTTTTTTCATAAGTGGCTTTAATCGCTCCTGTGTCCAAAAGAAACAAAAGATTATACTTTAAAGCAAGCCAAAAGAAAAAAAAGAAAGGGAGAAAAGAGAAAAAACTTGCAATTTTTCTCATGATGTGGGGAAAAAGCACATTCCAATTCCTGTGTTGTAGAAAATTTTCTTTACAAAATTCTTTTTCCATTCTTTTACTTTTCTCATGTGAAAAATGAACAGGCTATACAAGTTTTCTTTTTCCATATGTATTTTTTGGACTTTGCTAGTTTCAACCCATGACAGATGGAAATCAAGCCTCTTGCAAAAGGAGAAATGATACCATATTTCTTCATGTATTTTTCCTTTTCTAACAATTGAAAATGGTATATTACAGAAAGCCCTCACTCTTTTTTCTGCCTCATTTCTCCAACAGCTGAATGGAGGAAATTTCCTGGAGAATTTCATAAATTCAGGAAGAGAATACAGTCAACCTTTCAAGTAAATGTCGATTCAAACTCATTGAGAGGCGCCCAATCGCATGCTCTCGCGGCCGTTCGCCAGGATCTGAAATTTGTTCTCTCTTCAAAGTCTGTGCACACAGCAACAAAGAGTAAAAAATAATAAAATCACGAAACTGGCATGGTATTAGCCTGCAGTATGTGTGCTTATTTTTAAGGACATTCAGACATTTAAATCAGACAAATGTTCATTTTAAAATTACTGCTCACCATCCAAAGGTACCAAACTAAATTTTTTACTCACGTTTGTGATTGGGGATCCTCCTCGGCCGACTGCCATGTGTTGAAAGTCATGCGTGATGAAGGCCACATTTCACGATTTGTCTGTATCTACATAATCTTTGTCATCCTGTCCTTCTTTAAGAAATCTTAAACCATTGTTAAAAACTAAACATTTTGTCGCCGTAAAAAACGTTTTAAACATCTTTTCATGGCACAGCAAAAGTAAAAAATCTAGAAATGGAGAAGAAAAAAGAACCTGGCTTGTGGAAAATGAACAACTGGGCAGGGTGATGCAACAGCTATCCATTACAGGCACCAAAACAAGTATTTTGCCAATGCTTCCAGGAATATCAGGGGTGAGGGAGAAGAAACAACTGTTTAAAAAGTTATTAAATAATTTTTTACATTTCAAACAGAAGTGCCCCTAAAGTATTTTCTGCGAGCTTTTTGAACATCAGAGTATATAAACAAAATAACTTGCTGATACTTTGCTCAATTTGAAATTTTAAAATAAAATTAATAGAATAAAAGTAAATTTAATGCTGAGAAGAAAATTCATATACATTTAAAAACTAAAATTAAATATAAGTTTATAAATAAAGCTCTCATGAATACCGAATACTTACAGCAGAATAAATTTGCACTTTTTGATCTGGGATATCACCAGATATCTTCAGTTTCATTTTTTCAATTATTTTTTGAAGCAAAGGACCTATTGAAAGATATAAAATAATGTTATAAATTTACGCTTAAACTTCAAATGAATTATATGATTGCAAGTGCAAATTTAAATAGCACTTTATGATATTTATTGTATTTATATAGTGAATCCACCTTCAAAAAGTATGTACATTTCTGAATGTTTATAAATATAATATTTATGAAGATAGATACAAGTTTGATAGTCCAGATTAAGGAACACAAATGTAAACATTTTAAGTTAATCTAGGTATTTGAATTGATGGCCATTTTGAAAGATGTGTTACTGATAACATGGCCCAGTGAAACTGCAAAATATCAAAAATTCATTTAGTATCTGGTTGTATTACCTTTCAAAGGCTTAAAACAGAGAGCTTTGTATCAAACAGTAATTAATTTATTAATTATTTAAGTATTTTTTCCTCTATTCATAATATTCCCATTGTTGTTTGATAACCAGTCAGAAAAATAGCTGACACCATTTATTAAGTTAATCTCCTTAACACGTTAACTGCCAACTACGAGATAACTCGTAGATTGCGTTTTTTCTAGGACGCCAACTACGAGTTTTCTCGTACTGTGTTTACTTGCCATTGTTGTGTAGCTATGATTAAACTCGGAATATATCAGTGCTAATATCGACAGGTGGCTTCTAGGAAAAGAACAAAAATATCAATGCTGGCTTGCATGAACAGAAAATTTATTAAAAAAGAACAAAAAATAAAATTATAAAAATTAATTGAAATTCAAGAAATAAAATAATATTTTATTGTTTGTGGAACTACTTAAAACAATCTTCCACACAAAAGGCTGGCTTCTCTTTACAGGCTGGACAGAAATAACGCGTTTCTTGGCGTGTTTTTGCTTGGGTACATATACGACATGGCTTTGTCGGACGCTGTTTTTTTTCGGTAGGTGGTAGACTTTCTAAATAATGGAGCTCTTGCAATATAATTTTTTTCGAAACTGCTTGAATCTCTTCTCCAATCGACGCGACGACGAATTCTTCTCTGAACTGAAACAGTTTTATTGTAGAAGAAGTTACTTTTTGAAACATTTTGTGAGCATTGTGTATATATATCTCTATAATACATAGTGAAACCTTTACGGGCCATCTAATAGCCTTTCTTAGAGATGAGTAGTGCAAAAGCATTTGATCGGATCGGTCAATGTCAGACATTCCATTATTGTAATCTCGCATTATATTCGGTTTCATAGAAATTTTTCCATTGCGACAGGTGGTCTGTGTGCGAATTAACTCGTAGTTGGCTTCTGTGATTAAATCAAATTCTCATTTTAGACCAGATTTCTGAAAATTGCTGTGGCAGTCAACGTGTTAAGAAAGAGTTTACCAGAATCAATTTTTATTTAATCTTTTAACGAAGAATTATTATTGGTTTCATTTTGATTTCTGCAACTTTAAATTTTTTACATAATAATTTAATTTTATTTATTCATAATTAAAATGGTATTTTATATGCTTGTTTCTTGATAAGGTATTTAGAAAATTTAATTAATTAAAGAAAATATTGAATTTAATCGTTGGTGCATCTGAGAAAATTATTCTTGGAATTCCACATAGAAAAAAAAACCTTTATATATATGTGTGTGTGTAAGATATAAGAAAATATGATATCTGCTTTAAAAACTAATTGGCGATCTAAAAAATTCTAAATTTCGTTATCTCCCTCTAAATTGATCTGTTCTCTTGAATTCGAGATTTTTCTACGTTACGTAACACTGCTTGAAAAGTGCAAACCAAAGCTAATACTAACCAATCATAGCTTGTCTCTAGAATTGTACCTACTCTGGTATAAATACTCTGACGAGCTAATTAGGTCATCCTTCTTTCCTAGCTTCTGCAACTGCTAACATATCCCCGATACTCTGCTTCTCTGTCTAAAAGGATGTCGCCCCTGTTAACCAGTGTATATGAGAAATTATTGTAATTGTTTACTTTCAAGACATATATTGTCTATGAAGAATGCTTCTAATGTGTCCAGAAATAAATATGGTAATTAGCTGAACTCGGACTGTGTGAACATCTTCTTCCATCCTTCCACTCGACTAATGAAAGCTGCTAAAAGTATCGGAGTTAACTTCGCATCAAAATATCCAACCCATAGATCACGGCTATGACTGCACAGCTGATTCCTCCTATGTTTTCCCGAAATCATCATCATGCAAGCACACACACACAACAATATTTTGTATAGTGAATACTGATTATTAAAGATGTAGTTGCAGTTATGGGTAGTTAAACTTTCTTCATTCTTGAAGGAAACATACATGGCTAAACTGATGCAAAACACACCAAACACCCAGTTTATTAAAATAATTACACTCATGCTTTTTACATATTTAGTATAATTGCAATAAGGAAGAGAACATTTTAGCAACACAGAAAATCATGAGAAGAGACCATAGATTGCAATATGGATGCTATATTAAGAATAATTATTTCTATTGAGTGGTTAAAGTTTTAATTTGGAAATTTGCATTATTATTGGTTAAAAGACTTGTTTCACTTCTGTTATTATGTGAGTACATGCATCACTAGTGTTATGTGACAGAATTGCCCTACAAGTATTTTTTGAGGATGACTTTGAAATGATGCAGTTGAGAAAAATTTATTATGAGCATGCTATTATATTAAAAATAACCAAATTAAAAGGTGACTTCAAGGGATTATTACAAATTACAGATATTTTATAATTAAAAGGTGACTTCAAGGGATTATTATAAATTAAAGATATTTTATCTTACATATCATATTTACTCACATATTTTCCCTCCTTTTCCTACTAATTCCTTCACTTAAAAACAGGGAAGGGAAAAAATATATGTTGCATACAATTTCTGAAGAGGGGTTTTTATAATAAACACAACATATTAGAAAGAATATTATTATTATTATATTACAGTGGAACATTGTTTATACATCTTTCAACGAACCATTCACAAATGACATATAAATGGAAAAGACATAGAAATGAAACTTTACATGATGACGTGAAACATAGTAATGATGATCGTTAATGATGTAAAACAATATATATATTTGTAGAGACATTAGGTTTAACGAAGCAGGAGAGGTGGAAAATATGTATTGCCTTCGCCGGGGATCGAACCACGGACCTCTGAAATACCGGCTCAGTGTGCTGACCATTACACCACGAAGGCACGCTAAGAAGGCGGGAGAAATACCTTATATACTCCCCCTTTTAAAGGGTGACTGGGGTTTTGGGGACCCAATCGCCAAATCCCGGTGGTGGAGAATCATCATCCACCACCTTTTTAGTTCGGGCGCCAGTGTAGAGACATTAGGTTTAACGAAGCAGAAGAGTTGAAAAATATGCATTGCCTTCGCCGGGGATCGAACCACGGACCTCTGAAATACCGGCTCAGTGTGCTGACCATTACACAACGAAGGCACGCTAAGAAGGCGGGAGAAATACCTTATATATTGACTGCACAAATTTGATACTATTAATCTACTACTGATATCACGATTTTATTACCCTACTTTCAATTTGTTTAAAACATTAACATGTTCGAACAAATTTAAAATTAATATTTTAAAAATTACATTAATAGAATTTAATATTTTTTAAAATCAAAAATTGAAAATTTCTATATGTAGTTACATAAAATTGATAAAAAGTCATACCTTTATTTGAATTACTATCCTGAATAAGTAATATTTTTTTTTCCCAAAAAACATTTTAAACATCCAGTTAAAGAAATTTTTCTTCATTCAATCAAAGAGCTATTTCTTCTGCCTTCTCGATTAATACGGAACCATTCACTGGAAAACTAGATGCAAGACATCAAATGCAAAATTTTAGCAAAATG
Organism: Stegodyphus mimosarum; assembly: GCA_000611955.2. Taxonomy (NCBI): domain Eukaryota; kingdom Metazoa; phylum Arthropoda; class Arachnida; order Araneae; family Eresidae; genus Stegodyphus; species Stegodyphus mimosarum. Next base: position 258,655 of record KK114349.1, on the reverse strand, counting down.
GCTTTAACCTCAGGAAACTTTTCACCTTGAAATGCAATTTCTTTGAAGTGGACTGTCTACAAATTTTCTCTCTTTCTTCAATTTTTTTTCTCATCATAAACAACCACTTTTCGTGTTGTCAGAGGAATAACCAGTTTCTTTGCTAACTGGACTTTTTTCAAACCCATTTTCTCATCCAATTCTCTTAATATTTGTATTTTATAGTTTAATGAGAATGTCTTTCATGACATTTTGTATCAGTTAATTTTCCTCCACCTAGTTTACTCAACACTGAGTCCCGTTAGGAAGAAAAAACTGTGTCAGTTTTTCCTTTCAAGTATCCCCTCAATTCATGAACTTGTTTTTCAACTGAAACAACAAGGCCACCTGGTTTTTTGCTCAGTACTAAAAGTTTTGCCACCTTCTACTTATACTACTGCACCAGCTCTGCTGCCAGCCCTGCAGCCTATTGAATATCATATAACTCTTACACTAACCTGGAAAATTATTATTTAATATTTTTTGCATTCAATCACTACATGACTATCAACTCACAGCAGCTTAAGAAATGACTTACACAGTGATACCTACAGCAATTTAAAAAAAAAAAATCAGTAATTGAATAGCAAACCACATGGTACCTTTTATGCTGACATTATGCTTGGTGAAGATTACAGACTTCAGCCAACTGCATTGGGAAGTGTTAAATGTGTTGATGAAGAGAAATTTATCAGATATTTCTATAAAACAGATCTTATAAATAATATTCACAAGCTACGAGGCGTATTCGGAAACTAAGTACCGTTAAAAAAAAAAGTAAAACAATGTTTTCAAATCCAATTTTATTTTTACATGAAAATACATGTCTTAAACTATTTTTCAACATAGTTTCCGCCAATGATCAAACACTTGTCATAGCGGGTGACCAGTTTTTGTATACCATCGTCAAAGAAACTTCTCGCCAGTTTCGATAACCACGACTCCACAGAATTTTTTGTGTCATCGTCAGATCCAAAGCGCTTGCCAGTAAGCTCGTGCTTCATGTGCAGGAACAAGTGATAGTCGGACCGCGCCAAGTCCGGGCTGTACGGCGGGTGATCGAACTGCTCCCAATGAAACTGTCAAATTAATAATTGAGTGACACCAGCAGTATGGGGCCAAGCATTGTCATGGAGCAACACAATTCCTTTACTAAGCATTCCTCTTCGTTTGTTTTGAGTGGCACACCTTAGTTTTGTTAAAGTCTCACAATATCGTGCCGCATTAATGGTTTCACCTCTGGGAAGAAATTCAGTAAGCAAAATGCCATTCCTATCCCAGAAGACATGTGCACATGATTTTTTGTCATGACATTGTCACTTTGAACTTTTGTTTTTTCGAAGAATGAGTGTGTCTCCACTCCATCGATTGTTGTTTCGATTCTGGTGTGAAATGACACACCCAAGTTTCATCACCTGTCACAATTTGGTTTAAAAAGTTTTCTCCCTCATCACTGTACCACGTGAGAAATGTCAGGACACTTTGTTTTGTGAACACCGGTGAGCATTTTGGAACCCATCGGGAAGCGATAATTCAAGCGGTCAGACACAATTTCAAACAAAACAGTACGTGAAATTTGTGGAAATGCCTCTGAAAGAGTTGTCATTGTGAAGCGTCTGTTCTCATGAATTGCTTCATCAACTTCCTTACCAAATCATCGGTGACAACAGAAGGCCGACCACTCCGAGCCTCTGAATTATGAATTATGTGCTTTCTGAATTATGAATAACTGATCTGTTGTTCCACTAACCCTTAATGGCATTTTTCCATTATGCACCTGCTATGCTTTTTTACGCACCCATCACCTGACACATATTGGGTATGTGTGTTTGCGATCTATAAATAACTGTTATAAGTGAAAATTTTTACCATTAAAATACCTGCAAATATGCATGGCAGCTGCATAATGGAAAAGCACCGCCTTAAGAACACACAATAGCTTATTTCATCAGGACTCAGACAAGCCTAAAGCAAGGCTGGTGATGCAAACTCTGCGACTCCAAAATTCTTTCGCTCAGTTTCTTCCTAAATTCTAAAAATTTTTCTCTTGGGGCATTTATACATGTTCTGTCAATGGCCATATCCTTAAGCATAAGTGGAAAATAGATGTAAGCATAATAACTAATAAATCTAACACGATTCATGTCAGGCTTAATTAACTCAATGCAATAGAAACAGAACAACATGCCTTTAGTTGCCAGTCTCATGATATATAGCCAACAAGGAATGTTGGTTAAGCTTTATGATGATAGTAGTGAATTTGAAGGTTTTCCGATAGTGCAAACAAAATGTGAAATTTTCCAGTTAATCAAATTTGTGGAGAAGTGGTAATAAATGAAGATAAGAAGTATTCTATTCTCATTTTTGGGGCATTGCATAATGCCCCCAATAACCCGTCAGTTAACAGATGGCAAAATTTGTAATAAGGTTCCAAATACAGAAAATACTGCTACTGAAAGTGTGAAGAAAGTGACAGAAGTTGTTGAGAACGGAAAAATTTTGACTGAAAATTTAGTGGAAAAGCTCAAAATGGTACTTACAGAATTTTGTAAATGAGCAAGAAATTATATCTATGTATAAAATTAAAGAGAAAGAATTAGCTCACAAAACACAAATTAAACATCTTACATTGAAAGAAATGTTCAATAAAACAAAGAAATCAACTTTGAGCTTTTTTTTGTAAATACTGATTCTTTTAAGGCTAAAAATGTTTCATTACTTTGCAAACAACTATTCCATACTTTTCATTTTATCATTTCTACACATCATCTAACTATATTCAAAATGATATTACAAGAAAATAAATCAAGATAAAAAGTTAGTTTGGAATCATAATTTTAAAAAAATACCATTTACTCATGGTTTATTTGAGAGCTTTAGAGTTTAAGGGCTGAGCCTTTGGCTGCTTGGAGGACTAAGATGTTTCAGATATATTTGTTAAAGTTTTATTCATGTTATTTTAGAAATTAGTGCTTTCATGCATGTAAAAGTAATTTTGACAACAATATAAATTTAAACACAATTAATTATCACCAGAAATACTACACTGGTGTGCAAAAATTAAGGATGAGCTGGAGCAATCAGCATAAAAGCGGCAAAAGGCAACTGAATGGACCAAAAGATCAATAGGAGATAGACGGAGCCAGTACAATACAGCATATGCAAATACGGCACAGCTCAGAGTAAGGCGAGTACTACACAGATAGTGTACTCTCAGATGTGGTGAAATGTTGTACAGTGATTTCAACAACATTGATTTGCTACTATTGTATGCTATGGCCAAAAGGCAATTCAGAAAATGTCAACTGTATGACTACCCAAAGTTGCATTGCTAGGAATTTGGAAGAAGTTCAAAGTGTGGTAAGTTAGGGATCGCTCACAGCATCGTTTTACAAGCCTGGAGTGTATTTCAAATGGTAGGAACAGCTGTTCAAGCATTCAACAGAAATTGCCAATGAGCAATAACAGTGCTGGATGGCCAGTATATTGACCTACTGGTGAGAAAAGCCAGGTGCCAGAGAGCAGAAATATCGCAAGGTACATGCAACAAACTGCTGAACATCCAATATTACATTTTATCATGACTAGGAGGCTGTACAAATGTGGTCTATATATACAATGATCAGCTTGTGTGTGCTATTAACACCTGTTCATCAGAAAGACTCGTTTCTGTGGTGACAGGAAAGCAAGAAAAAGATACAGCAAGAGTGGTGTCTAAAGTATTCTAAAGCTCTTTATGGATGAGTGTCAATTTACTCTGACAAGCAGTTCTGGATACATACACATCTGGAGCAAGAAGGGAACAAGAAAACACACAACCTCATTGAAACAAACTCCTTTGAAGGTGCCAGGGTTCTTGTTTGAGATGGTATAATGCTTGGTAACCATAGAGACCAGCACATCTTCCAAGAAGGTTGAGTCACTGGTATCTGTTAATGCATCGAAGTTCTCTTGCATCATGTACGTATATTTAAAAGTGCTGTGGGTCTGAACTTCCTCTTCATGAACCACAATGCTACACTTCATCATATACAGCAGTCAACGCACAGCTTTTGAAGAGCAAAGATATTCAATGCATGGATTGACCTTCAAGATCCCTGTACCTGAAAGACCTTCTTGGGTGTAAACCTTCTCAGGAGACATTTGGCAGCATGCAACCAGTTGCCAGCAATGATTTTGCAGCTGAAACTAGTGCTACACGAAGAAAGGACTATAATGCTTCAAGAGCTCCTTGACAACCTTCTCCTCAGCATGGACAGACATTGTAATTTCTGCATTGCAATCAGGGGTGATCATATCCCTTACAAAAGAGAATTTTCCCCATTCATATCCCCAGTACTCCTTACCACTTTTCAGTTACATGGATGTTTCTGTCTTCTTGCTGGTTGTGCTCAGAGCTATCTTTTTATTCCTTGTTTGAATGGTTTTGGTCACATGGTCACATCTTGGAAATTTCATGGTACGATTTGAGTTGAAGTGGAATACTTACACAGAATTACAATCAAAGATTCAAAAACTCATCTCATCCTTAAATTTTGCACACCAGTGTATTATTGCATTAAAGTAGCCAGAGTACTCAAATAAAAATCCTCATCTAAATGTAACAAATATGTTTTGATACTTCAAAATAATTGATCAAGTTTTTACAAAACCTTAAATTTTTATTTGGCCTGTCTTACAGATAAATTCTGAATAAACTTTCCGAAGTAAAATACTTACTGATCCCAAGATTTTTCCATTTTTAAATAATTTAAATCAGTAAAGTACATGTTTCTGTATTTCCCTTTGCATTAAGTACTGAGATTCAAGAAACATAACAAATAGTAATTTTATATTTCAGATATCATAGAAATTTACAACACCTCATTTGATTAAAATTTTGCAAGTTGCACGAAATATGCACATGTGGCTTACCAGCACGAAGTCGATGGAGTAAAGGTGAATTAAAAGTCCAGAAAAAAGAAAGATCTGCAACTGTTTCTAGTTCATCCCAAAATGGCTCAACCCAGGATGGAACAGTAAGATTGTACTTTTTCTAAAGAAATAATAAAATAAATTACTATGGAAATAAATTTAACAGCACTTTTAATTATTTTCAAAATGTAAAATTTTATTAAGATATATTTTTGGTTAATGCAATTCATTTCAACAATTAATTGCTTACGTTGTATGATACAATGCATAATTTAACATAAGGGTATTTGCGTTTTAGCTCAGCACAAAAAATTAGAGATATTTAAAATAAGAAATGTTAAAAATTTCTGAATGCAGTATTATTCATAGAAAATACACAAATAAATATTCATTTTATCTTTTGTTTTACGATTTTCCAATGAGGGAAAGAATAAAGCTTTGTGCCAGCATGCAGAGCCAGGATAAGGGGAAAGCGAGGCATATGCCTCTAGAAAAAGGCACTAAATTAGTTAAGAATATTTAGAAATTCATTTTAAAAAAGAAATTACAATTGTTTAATAGCAATTTTGGAACACATCAAGATGCATCCAAAGTGTTTTGTGTCATAAATAATTCAATTAAATCGGTTTTGTTTCATTAAAATCAAGAAAAGTTAATTGCAAAAACGCTTGAAAATTAGTGCATTTTTTAATATTAACTGTATTGCTAGTTATATTATTTCAATTTTGTTAAGGAGTTATGATACTATGATTTGAAATAAATACTTTTATGAATGTAAAAATGTAAAGATGAGTTTACTTGTATTTGTTTGTGTATTACACATATTATATCCATATGTAGTATTTTCCTCTTTCAGTTTTCATCACACACAGACACACACATACATATAGAAACAAAAACTTACCTTTTTGCCTCAGATAAAAAAAATGTGTAGGCACAGCCTGTATGCTTTTTTTTAATACAGAAAGGTAATAAACTACATTGCCATCCAACAAAATCAATGAACATTTTTTAATTTTGCAATTACCTTTACTATTTTACTATTTATTTCTTATTTGTTACTAATACTAGTAACAAATAAGAGTAGTCGTGAGTGCATTAAATCATATTTGGCAATTCATCAACTACAAATAGCTAATATATAAGTAACAAAATAAAATGATATTATGAAAGATACTAACAGAGTAAATGTATTTCAGCCTTTCAAAAATTTAAGATACTAACAGAGTAAATGTATTTCAGCCTTTCAAAAATTTATAAATTAATAACTTCCACTAATTACTAAATAAAAAGTTAGATGTGTCGACCACATATAACACTTTTATCTTTACTCTTTTAAATAGCTAAAAAGAAAATTATTTTGAGGCATAAATTTATATTACTTTATTATTAATTTCAAGATTAGACATAGTTTTTCTATTCTACAGTTACAACTTGAGCAACCAAAACACATGTGTGTAATTAATAAATACAAAACACTGAGGGCTGTTAACTACTCAGACACATGGACAAGCAAGTTGGAATCATGAAATATGAATTCCAGTAATTAATATTCAATCTTTCCTCATATCTATTATGCCTAGGAAGTATTAAAATACAGTATAAAGTCCACGATCTGGACTTGTCGGGACTTCAGTGATTCCGGATTTGGGATTTTTCGGATATTAGATCATAAATTTAAATCTAGTAAGATGGCATGTTGAAATTGTAAAATTAAAAATATGAAATCATGATTTATGAAATAATGAAGCAATTATGATCTAAAAGGTATAAAAATTTACAAAAAAAA
>KK114349.1:223439-251895 GCA_000611955.2 Stegodyphus mimosarum | reverse complement strand
AAAAAAAGCTTAATATTTATTTTATTAAACATTCCTATGAATATAAATTGTTTAAGTTGCTTTGTTTTTTGTGTTAATACTTTCTCTTCAATTCTATCCTTTGCTTTGATTAATCTCTTGTTCAGTTACGAAGTTCCACTTTTCAAGTCTTATAGTTTCTGTGTCGAGAATTCCAATTAACTTGTCAATCAAAATTTTTTTGTTTTCAATAACCTCTTTGTCACTTTCTTCACTATCGGTAGTGGTATTTTCTGGATCTAGAACCATACTACAGATTTCACCATCCGTTAACTGATTGATGATTGCAGCATTTTGATCACAATGAAAAACTTTGTTATATCATCTTCATTTATTACCGCTTCTCCACATTTATTTACAAAATACATTATTTGCAAAATTTCACCTGTGGTTTGAGATATCCGAAAACCTTCAAATTTGCAGCTATTATCTTCATCATCCCTCACCATGAAATATGGTAGCTGGCCATAAATTATGCCAAGCAACTTTTAAAGTATCTGGTGGCACATCCTCACACAATCTTGTGATGCTCCACACAGCAGATTTTATGCAAAAATTATTGATAAATTCTTGAAAATCTTGCCAATGTTCAAGAAATTTAACATGGATTTTAAAAATGCAACTTTATATTTGCCCTTCAGTTCACTATTCCAATATCCATAAACTGAATGAAGGACCTGCAGGAAAGAATAACACGGATACATTATCTTTCATTAAAACGGTAAGTGAAATACAAGCCGAACAGTTATCTACAATCAAGACAATTCTTGTACCATCAGGTAAAGCAGCTGAACTCAAATTTTGCCAGTTCTCGGGTATGAAATGATTTTCAAACCAATAATACATTAACACTTGTGTCATCCGTGTTCTTTTATTTGCATGATATATAATGGGAAAATCTTTACTTCTTTAAATGCTTGAGGTAGCGCATTTTTTCTGATTATGAAATGTTTACAATCGTGCATTCCTAAAGCATTTGCGCTTGCTAAAATTGCTAGTCTAGCTTTGGAATCTTTGACACCAGTTGGAGCTTTTTCTGTAGAGGTTGCCAAGGTATTTCTGGGTACATATTGCCAGAAAATACCAGTTTCATCAATGTTATAAATTTCTCCTGGAGATAACATTTCGCTATTAATGAGTTCAATGAATTCAGCTGCAAATAGTTCAGCAGCTTCAGTATCAGCTGAAGCTGCTGAACTATTTTCAACTGAATTATTTTGAACAATTTTCAACTGAAATTTTTAATTGCATTATATCACATCAAATTTAAAATTTAGTTAACCAATCTATTGAATGTGTCCACTCAGTTTAAAAGCTGATTTCTTCATGATATATTTTTGCTTGAGCCATTAGCATTGGACCTGTCAATGGCTCGCCCTTGCTGCGTCTCTGTCTAACCATTCAATCATCACTTTGTCATGATCATCATTTTTAGCATAGCAAATAATTTTTCTGTTATTCACAGGGAGTGGGGTGTCAGAATCCACAAAAACTCATTAAGTTCCTCTCTCTCTTATGTTATATACAGTTGACTTTCCAATACCATACTCCTCGCATAATTTTGAGACGGATATACCTATATCCATTTTTTGCAGCAATTCCACTTTTTTTTTAATGGACATCGAAACATGCTTTTGCTTTGTAGATCCTGTTGCAGTGCCAGAATTAGAAATTCCTTTCGACATAACCGAAAGTTCAGACTTTAGTTTTCGTAAAATTGCTGTAACTATAACAGCCTAATAAAAATAATAAGCTAGATCAAATCAGAAAGTTAAGGAACAGCGCAATCTGCTATATTAACTATAAGTCTTTGGAATCAGTAAAGTATAATTTTAGCCTAGCTTAACAGTGTCCGCTATACATGATTGGCTATGTATCATGGCAACGAAATGTTCCGTTAAATTTTGCCTTGCTTCTATCCCGCAAGATAAATGAGATCTAATGAGACAATTAAGCCTGAATTGTATTAATTTAGTTATTCATTATACTTACATCTAATTCTTGCACATGCTTAAGGCTATCTGTCCTGAATAAATAAATTCGTATATAGACTTAAGCTTACTGAGGCCAAACGCTAGTATTTTCCTACCTGATGCAGTCTCAGCATGTCTGAAATTCTGCTACTAAGTGCCTCCCTGGGTTCTAAATTTTTGCCATCCCTTAATTTTCAGTCGCAGTGCTTTCCCTAAATTCTAAAAAATTTATCATCCCTTAATTTTGTTACTCGGAGCTTCTTCAAATTTTGTTGCCCGGTGCGGCCATAGGAGCTCTGGCGCTGGTTCTGGGTTTATATGAATAAAAAATCATTTACTGTCTACCTACGAGAAGAACAGCTCCCACCACAGTACCTGGCAGGTGACGGTTGCTATAGCAACAGGGCTAGTATATTTCAAACAGGGATGAACTAAGGGTTTCCAGTTCATCTTTAATGCGCCAGGATGGCAAACTGAAAAGTAAATCTTCAAGACACCCCGATGGAAAATGGGTCAGCATGTCTGAAATGATAGACAGACTATATTCTTAATTCAAATAGCATTAAATTTAATCTTTTGGCCTATACAAAAACTAGTTTTAGCACATGGAAAGAAATTTTTGTAAAATGTTTCCTTGTCAATATTTAGCGCACTTAACTTACATCTTTAATTATTGCTAAGCATAATGTCAACATAAAAAGGGTTTCCATACTCTTTGTTATTCAACTACTAATATAAAAAAAAAAATGTTTAGGGATCGCTTCATGAGTCATTACTCAAGTTATCATGTGTTGATAAACATACAGTGATGAAAGCAAAATATAATAATGATTCGCCAAGTTGGTTTTAGGCATTGAAACTATTAGATAATATATTTGAGATGTATACCAAGCAGATACGCATCTACAGAGCCAAATTATTGATTTCACAAATTTATGTTAAAATGACTGCTTCTTCAATAATTAGACGTTTTATTCAGTGCCGAAGTGAAATTAAGAACCAGGGTTCTTCACATTTTCTTACGGGGAAAAAAATCAAATGCGCATGCCTAAAGCATAAAAAAAAAAATTCCTAAAAATTTTTTTATTGGTGGCTTTAAGGTCCGGATCAGACAAATCAGACACTTTTATACACAGTTTAATTGGCATGAACATATAGGGAATATTAGCATGCAAGAATTAAACATAAAATAAATAATATTAATTTTATATTTTAACTGAGGTACTGAGGGTAATTAAGAAAAAACTGATGGGACCTTCATATTAGTGCAACTACGCTGGTGTAGTCTGACAATTTTTTTTATAGAAGAAAAAAATGACTTCTTATTGCGCTAAATATATATAATATATATAAATATTATTTGATATTAACACTGTGCACATTATAATTTACCTCAAAAATTAAAATTTAATTTATCTTGTAGAAATTTCTTAGCAACCCCAATAAGATTGGCTTATTAGATTCAAAGCAAGTGTTTCCTTTATTGATTTTACAAAAATATACTGTATTCTTGCAGAAGTGATACTATAAATTTCTTCTGCACCAAGCAAATCCCATGAATCATATGTTAAAATCGAGTTTAAGATCGATCATATCACTGTTTTTCAATCAAAATTGTTAAAAAAAAATCAAAACTTGTGACATTGTTTGCTAAAACTAATAAAGTATTATAATACCCAAGGTTGCCTGATAAATTTTTATGCATATGGTTGACAGAATTTGATACATCCTGTTAATTTGGTCATTACGGTGGTTGCACTTAAGTATTTACCTGACAAATTGAAAGATGAAAATATGTGTAGACAAGATATATGCAAGAATTAACTGTTTACTTCTAACACAACACAGTGGAAAATATATATATATATATATATATATATGTAATATTTCAGTTATTCCAACACGTCCTGGGTGAATGGTGAGGCTATTCCATTACACGTTTTGGCAGATGGTTGACGAAGCTGGGGTGATTGAACCAAGGAGAAAAAATACGACTCAGGACTTTCACTTTTAACAGCATATCTTTATTTTAATTTAGAGCAGATGATTTTTCCAGATGAAGTTACTAAAATAACTTATTCAGTAATTGAACTACTAGATACGACTGACTTTAAACTTTAAAACATCATAATGTTCTAACAAAGAAAGAGGAGCATAGCGAAGGCGTTAGCAGGACGAAGGCGAGAATAGGCATCTGTATAGGAAAACTTATGACGCAGCATTTATATGCGGAGGTTATGTAATAGGCGTGAATGTTCCAGAAGGTACTGGCCTAGGGGAAGATCCTGAATTGCAGAAAATTAATTAAAGGTTACTAGTTTGCAAAGAGCAAAGCCATCGTATTTTTACATCTTAAAATGTAATAATAAAATGCACAGTAAAGGAAAAGACGGAGCAGCGTCCAGGCATAATAGCTATATAAAATAAAGAAACTTGGCAGTCGAGGCAGTTTTTCCATTTTTATTTCCCATTTGACGTTCGTGGCCACAATCACTTAGCACTATTGCGATAGGAAGCGCGCACAACGAAATAGCGAAGAAGCAGTGAAGAGAGAGCAACTGAAGTGCTTAAGTTACCCAATATGGAAGCACACGAAGATAAAATTTTGGTTTGAGTTGAAAGTTTCAGTTTCCAATTATTACGTCATCAGCGCTGCGCAGGCCATGCAAAATGGAATGAGCTAGAAATGGGGCAGTCCAGAGAATTTATTACAATTTTTAAAACAGAGGGAGAGAATTAAAGGGAATTAGGGGTTAATTTAAATTATAATTTTGATTTACATATCTTTTATCTTACATATCCCCCCTTCAAACAGAAAAAGGCGCGGCGATAGAAAAGCCTTTTTAGAAAAAAGCATTACAGCAGTAGCAAAAGAAAGGAAAACACAATAGTGGAAAACAAAATTATAGATTTTTGACATAAATAATTTTTTAACATAACAGATCTTGTAAATATCTTTTTTCGCGATAAATGCAAATTGAAAGTCTGCAAGTTCATTTTTCTGTAAAATCATTGAATTTTTAACCTAATTTTTTCAAGAAATACTGGAAAGTTCACAGTTCTGTAAAATCCTTGTTTGAATGTCAAAACATAATATTTTGCAGTTCTTAGCTTGAAAGTCTTTCATAATAATTGATATTCCCAATATAAAAACCACAATTTTGTTTTACAGATTCATGAAGTTTGAATCAATTATTTATAAAATAATCCATATTTTCTTAATTGTAAAGCAATGTAGAATGGATTTAAGAACTTAATACATAGTATGTAACAAAATTCAGTACAATAACAAAATAAACTTTGATAAAAATGGGCAAATCCTCTACAATGCAAATCAGCGTTACAACTTGCTGATGGCTATGGAATGCTTAAATACAATACACATAGAAGTCTCCGTTCCTTAATAAAGGTAACTGACCTCTAGTATTGTATAATTATCAAAGTTTACACTTATAATTTATGGCCGTAAAAATCTTCAAGCTAGTTAAATAAAATGAAAAATTTACAAAAATTAAAGATATATTAAATTCTACACTGCCCTACAATAACAGTATAGACTATATAATTTTGTGAGCATAAAATAAGAAAATAAATTTTATAATTATATCTATTTAGGGAATGCTTTTAAAACTTTTTAAATATAAAAATTTCAAACACATTCACTAACATTACAAAATCGCAAATAAATTTTATAAACTTATTAAATTTTTATTTTAAACATCATTTGAAATAATATACTATTATTATCGAAATTTCTAATTTACTAATTTTGTACAAACTGGAAGACTCCACAGCTTTCTCTTAATACGAACATATCCATCTTACGGGCAAATCCATTTAACTGACTCATGTAATAAAGATCATGAGTGGTTAAGGGTTGCTTTGGCAGTTGCTTATAAAGGCCTCCGTTCCTTGTTTAAAGGCAACTGACCTTTTTGAACTGCTATAAAACATTCCATTAATAGATAACAAAATTAACCACACTCCATTATTTAAAAAAAAAGTATTATATATGCGAAAAAAATAAGAGTGGGAACCTTCAAAGTTTATCTGAACATATTATGACCCGTGAATTTTAAAATTAGTTAACATAATTCCACACTACTTATGATTTCTATAATATTACTGAAAAACACTCTTTGTTTATCATATTTTATACTAATGCTTCATAATTATTTCATTCACTCAAAATTATTATCAACAATTCAAAATTTTCAACATAAATTCAAAAATATAATTATTTACCTTAATATCCTTCCTTAAAAATAATTTAAATAGCTTAAAATTCGTTCCTTAATTTGCTGACACTTACTCATGAAAAATTAGAAAAATTACTGAACAAGAATTTCACGTTTTACAAAACAGCATAATCAAACTGCTGAAATTTTAAGCAAAATTAAAATGAAAAGTATAGAATCCGCGGCTTATTAAATAATTTTGTCTCGTTCTTGAGTTAAATTCACACAAAGATAACAATTTTTCAGCTGTTGATTGATGAAGTGCTATTAGAAAAAGCGAAAGCACAAATAATTTTCTGTCACACATGCTTGCAAGCACAAACTCAGATCCACTATAACCTTGAACCCACTGTAAAGCTAAATCTCCTAAGAGGTTATTCACTGATGATTTAAAGCACTTTTTTTTTGTTCTAAATATTTGAGAGATGGCCGAAGCAAATTGGATATTCCTTTTTACTAGACATTCGACTTCTGGATTTATTGAGAGATTACTTTCATTCTGTAAACACTACTCGTGATTATTTTTTGAAGCACTTGCAAAGTACCACAGCAGAAGGATGATAGTTTATTTTTTAAACACTGAAAAAAACAAATCTGATGATTCACTTCTTTCACATTGCCTTTAAATTAATCATAAAACGATGATTTTAAGAGCTGAATAAGTTTTCCATTGAGGTCTTGGGCTACTGGTAACCATCCTGTCGACTAAAACGTAATAATAAAATGCAAGGAAAAGACGGAGCAGCGTCCAGGCATAATACCTATATAAAATAAAGAAACTTGGCAGTTGAAGCGGTTTTAATTCCATTTTTATTTCCCAGTTGACGTTCGTGGCCACAATCACTTAGCACTCTAGTTGTGCCAGTTCAAGAACATTTTCATTTTGGAAAGTATTGTGATAGGAAGCGTGCATAACATAATAGCGAACAAGCAGTGAAGAGAGAGCAACTGAAGTGCTTATGTTAGCCAATATGGAAGCACACGAAGATAAAAGTTTTGGTTTGAGTTGAAAGTTTCAGTTTCCAATTATTACGTCATCAGCACTGTGCAGGCCATGCAAAATGGAATGAGGTAGAAATGACGCAGTCCAGAGAATTTATTACGATTTTTAAAACAGAGGGAGAGAATTAAAAGGAATTATGGGTTAATTTAAATTATAATTTTTATTTACATATTTTTTATCTTACATATATATATTAAATTACATTGAGATTTAGATTAAAAAGGAAAAATTTCACATTTCAGCATGAAATTCTTAAACGGTTTTAAATATTCATTATGCCAGCTTTTGAAAAAAAAAAAGGGAACAGAGCTACATGTTAAGAGAATCTCATAAATGTGTGTGCATATATATATTTAAAAATACAAAACAAAAATTATGAAAAGAACCAATTATAAATAAAATGCAACTCTTTCAAAAAATGCAACATTGACCTCATCCCCAGGGACGTTTTAAGGCATGGGCCAACTGGGCCAGGGCTCGCAGCCTCGGTCTAAGATGGCCTTGTCTCGTTCTTGACGTGGCTTCAATAAGATCAATATAACATGCGAATAATTTTAATTGACAAATTTTATTCTCAGACATTTTCTCCACAAAATTAGGAATTTCCAACTGTACGCTAATTGACAAGACTGCATTATTATGTCAATGTCTGTCGTCCAATGTCTGTCGTCCTACCGCCATACTACCGCCATCATCACTCATATAGTTGAAAAGTGGCAGTCAGTCGAGTCAGATTGCGAGTCACATTTATTAAGGGTTAGCATTTGTACAAGTATCTGGCAATGTATAATATTGTCTATTTAAAATCTACAAGTAAGAAAAAAGTTGTAAATACCTATTTTAAACTATCACAATTACTTTCAACATTTATTTTAATTATTCCAGATTCAGGACAAGACAGAATGAAATGTTTTGAAATTGAAGCTGCAAAATGCAAAAAAAAAAAATCAGTGGAAAAGAAGAAATCTATTCATAAATTAGAGAAACTGATCCAATTTTTTATTAATACAAATTGCATATCTACATCTACCACTTCTACCAATATATCCAAAATACACCTGAAGTTGAAGGACAGGAACAGCAGGAACCAACTATTTAAGTGTTCAAGAAGAAACAACAAGACCTACTGAAATAAGTACAATAACTGATAAGGTTATGGACATTTCAAATATTTTCCTTGAAAGTACAGATCCAGGTTGTGACCTTCATCTGTCGACATGAATCACTGCTTTAAAATCAGACTATACTGATAGATTTAAAACCAGATACAGACATACTGGGTTGAGAAAGGTCCATCAGTTTGTTTCAATAAACATTATGATTTTGAAAAATCAGTACATATATACAACAGACGATATGATAAAACTAAAATAAGATACTTTTCTGCGATGTTGTTCAAGAATGAGTTGCATAAAGGAAAGGTTATAGACCACAAATGGCTGACGTATTCTCCATAACAAGGAAGTATACTATTTTGTACGTAAATTGTTTTCATCTACCAATTCTACATTCAACACTAGTGGATACAAAGACTGGAAGCATGCAAATACGGCTACTTCACAACATGAAAGCTCACCTGAACACAAAAAGTGTATGATGAGTTACCACAGTCATGTACAGTTATCTAGTCGTGTAGATGCCAACTTATCACACAATTCGATGATAATTGTCATTACTGGAAAGAAGTGCTGAAATGAATAGTGGCTGTTATAAAGTTCTTAGCATCTAGAGAACTGCCTTTCAGAGCAGAAAATGAAAGCACTTTTTCATTGAAAAAACGGATATTATTTAGGTACTTTTCATACATAAACACAGTAAAAACTATGAGGATGTATTTGAACTGTTTGGGTTTTTTTCTCCTTTTTTAAATATTTGTAATTTGGATGAGAGTGAAATTAAAACAACATGCGTGAAAATATCGAAATTTTATGAAAAAGATGTTCATGGGGATGAACTGAATTTGGAATGTCAACATTTCAAGTCATATCTAATCATTGATGGTGAAAAATTGAAGGGGGAAAAAAAAGATGATGTGGAAAAAAGAATTTTACAAATGCAGATGATGATGACGAAGAACAGTTGTTCGATGAGAAAATTGGAATTGATATTAACACACTCTATATATACATGTATAATGAAAGACTATTTTACAGTGTTCCTAAATATAAAAATAGTAATGAGAATTTTCTTGTTGATGATGATTACTAATGCAAGCAGTGATCATTCATTTTCAAAATTCAAAACTGGTCAAAAATGAATTGAGAAATCATATGACTCAGTCTCATTTGAATAATTTAATCTGATAAGTACTGAAGTATGATTATTTATAGTTGATTCTGAAGAGATAATTAATGATTTTGTGAATTTAAAATGTAGAAAACAAATTTTCTAATAAAACATCATTTTATTACGGGCTGCTTTTATTAAATTTTACATTTAATGAAATAAAAGGAACACAGGTTAGGGCCTACTTTTGCATAGAAGCCCAGGGCCTCAAGAAGTCCCTGCTCATCCCATCAAAAAATACGTTTGGTTACTCTATTACCTACATGCAATTTACATTACCATAAATGTCTGTGGAAATTGCATGCTCAGATATATGTCATAATTTATATTTTGTATTCCTAATGCTCAGAACCTATTAATTTAGTATAAAAAGACAGTGTTGTAATTTAAATCTTTTATTTTTTACATTAAGAAATAAATAAAACAAAAGTCTATGTATAAAATTAAAATAAACTCTATATCTTCATATCCATTTTATCTATTAGCAAATAAAAGTAGCCGCCCAACCGTTATAGTGGTTAGCGTAGTTGACTGCGCTGCCAAGGGGCCTGGGTTCAAATCTTGGAGGAGGCATGGATGTTTGTAAATGTATAGTGGTGTGGCATGGCTGGCCTCTATATATGCGACGAGCCGAAAATCCTCTCGTGTGGTTTGGTGGTAGACCCTCGGACCTGTCTTCCCGGTGTGCTTTCCATTAAAATTGGGGGTGGAATTGAGCCAAATCGCACTGTCACCTGTTAGGCGCTCAAGGCTGTTGGCAATGACAGTCGTAATCTTGTGCTCCTTGCCACGAGGAATTTCATGGGCTTGGGCTGACTTTGTCAGACAAGTGAGCATGAGCAACAACAACAACACAAATAAAAGTTTTAATACAGCAAAGTTTCAAAATGCTTATTGCAAATTTCAAAATAAATATTTTTAAAGAGCACAGTATTTTAATATGCCTCAGCCATTATTTTATTTTTACACTTTCTTTCAAGTTTGTGCTAAAATACCAACAGACAACATAACTGGGATAAATCATTAAATATGGTTAATAACAAACTTTTTCTAGTAAGAAAGAAATTTGTAGCTTCTTCTAAATATTTATACCTATAAATTTATGCTAATAATAGTTTCACAAAATTATTAGTAAAATTTTTTGGTGCGTTTTTACATATTACTTTAAAAACATTGCTTGTATAATTGTATTAACTATGATAATCAATGTATACATTAGATAAGTTCTGTTGAATTAAAATGTCATTTTAAATAAATTGTTAACAAAATTCTATAAAATACTTTAATAATTATAAATTTGTATTAAATTCCTTCTATATGTATATATTAAATAACTTATATTGTGCAGATATTGAATGAATTGTTGTTTACAACGGTCAGCTTCAAAATAACGTGGAAACATTTGCAGTGTGGTACTCCAAATTTCAAGAACTTAATAATTCCATAATAGTTTCATAAAATAAAAAATTCAGGAGCATGCAATAAAGCAATATTCAAGCAATAATAAATATTCAATAAATAAATATTCAAGCATGCAATAAAATGGCACGAAAAAATAATAACAACAATCAATTTTAGTGGCACCATCTAAAAAATAAATAAATAATTAAAAGCAGTAGATTGCATACTATGCATCACTACCAAAGTTTTATTAGTCAAAAAATGTGAAAAATGAGATATAAATTAATTAGCCAAATTTTATTTCTGAAATAAAGCAAATAAATTTTCAATTTGAATTACCTCAATAAATATTGTATCGTGGAAATATGATGCACTCAACCAATCTGTAATAGAAGTGCCACTATAGTATGTCAAATTTTCAAACATTTCCTATGAACGAAAGAAATAATAAAATCAATAAACTAGTCCCAATTCCAAATATGCACATTTATCATTTATATATATTTATAAAATTATCTTATGCTACTTTTCTGAAATTTATATTGCATAAAACAGTAAAATTATTTCGCTGCTCTTATCACATACGTAAAAATATGCAAAAACCATGCAATTCATCAGTAACACTTATATGTAGAGGGAAAAAATAATGCTTGAAAAATGTGTTAGAACTCTCAAATATCAAATTAAATACTTTAAAGCTAATGACACTCTGTCAACATTTAAAGTAAGAATCATAATTCATAGACTTAAAATAGTAGCAAAACATTCAAGATATTTTAGGTTAGGTTAGGTTATTCAATTATGGCAAAGCACACGAGGGCTATCTGCCTAAAGGGAGGGATGCCTTCGTGGAGGACTTTCTAAGGGAAACTGGCTCGTATACATGTTACACATGGGGAAAACCACGAAAACACCCATGCAGCCAGCCCATTCACGGGATTCAAACCTCGGACCGAACTACCAGTGTTCAGCGTCTTTACCGGTCGGCCGCTGGTGGGCCAAGATATTTTATGTTTGATGTGTTAATTAAATTTGATTTCATGAAGAGAATGAATTAATAATTAAGGTAATAAGATATAGAATACAAGACATGAAACAATCTATGTAATTATCATATTACATAAAAAAGCTATAAAAACCTTGTGTTTGGCTATAAATGCTTGACCACCAGGTGAATTGACCACATTTTCTTCCTCAACTGAAGCTCTAGGACAGTAACTCTCAGTTTCAAGGTACTATGGAAGAAAAAACTTTGTTAAACAACTAAAATATAATAATGGAAAAAAATTGTACTAACACCGAAAAAAATACAATAGCTGTATCAAAGCAACCTTTTATTAAAAATATAACTAATCATAAAAAACTTTAACACTTGAAAAATGTAAATATGTTAATAAAACTTTAAATATATTATGGATACTGTAACATATATTTCAAAAATTTGGAGAATGAAATAAAATGTTTTACACCTAAAAAATAATTTTAATTTAATTTTTCTAAATATCATAAAATCCAATACAACAAATGAGAATTCTTGAATTGGTTAGCCTATATTTAAGGGTGCCCAAGTTGTTTCATTTATCACCATGTTGTTGTTTCATTTATGGCAACCTGAGCAGTTGAATGTTATGCAAACCCTATTATGATGTAATTGATTGCCCGATTGCGGTGAATTTGACTGATGGGAAAAGATTCATAAAGGCTTGTTTGTGTGTTGGATGACAGTTAGAAAGTACGTTGCATACTATGTGCTTTGTATTGTAAAATGGCTGCCTGCTGATGGTAAACTGAGAGTTTCGTAGTAGAGAACAAGAGAGAGGAACGTTTTTTTTTTTTTTTTTTTGAAGTGGTTGAGAACAGAAGAAAAGAAACTTTGTTGGATGTAATTCAACGGAATTAAAAGTGTCCTGTTTGTATGAAGGAAATGCATATGGTCAAATTTAAAGATCATTCAGATGGCTTTTGTCGCAAGAAAACATTCCATAAGAAAGGCAACATGGTTTGAGGAAATTTTTGGATGCTGTTAAGGAATTTTGTGTGCCACAGACTGAAGACACAGAAATTTTTAAATATGGTAAGTGGATATTTCCTTTGTGTAGTGCTTGGATACTATAAGATGAATTTCCTTTTTTATGTTATTTCAGTTTGATTTAAAATGTAGTTTGTTGAGATTATATATTTTTTGTTTGGCTCGAGTTTAGAAATGGGTGCTCCTTTGACATTTTAAGTGAAAATATACAATGCTGAGTTTATGAAATTCTCTGATTTTTTTCAAGTGAAAATAGGTCGATGTGTACATGGATACAGAGTTTGTGCAATTCTTTGACTTGTTATTTTGGCTTTATGTAGTGGAATTTTTGGCATAAAAATTACCATTATACAAAAGCCAAAATAATAAGTCAAGGAACTGTACAAACTCGGTGTCCATGTACTGCCAATTTTCACCAAGGGGCACCCTAAGTATATTTTTACCCTTGAATTTGGTATTAGAAAAGTTTTGGAATTTTTCGATTATCTGCACTCCTCCGAAAAGTTGCCAAAGAGTAGGTGGCTAATTTTTCAAAAAACTAATGCGTGAAAGGCAGCAGCTATTTTAAAAACAGTGGCATACTCAGAATTCCATATAAAGAATAATGAATCAATAAAAAAAGCAAGAAGCATCCATAATAAAAGACTTGTATTTCTGAGGAAATCCTTACATAATTTTTTTTGCATTATTGTTCTCCCTATTAAAAAAATTGCACAAATTCAGCATCAGCCTACAAATTTTGACCTAAGAAATTCAATCGATTATGATGTACAACTTCAAGGAATGTAAATTTTTACATTCTCTACTGTTATGCAAAATGTCATATTTCTGAATAAACATAATGGTTTTCCATCAGCTGGAAAACTCCACTGTCCCATTATGATTCCTTACAAGAATAAATATAATCAATGTTGTCCACCAGTGGCCCAATGTCACCAATGATTAAGACCACTGAACACTGGAAGTTTAACCTGAATTAAAATTCCAGGCTAACAGGCTAGCTGTATGGTTGATTTTCATAGTTTTCCCCATGTGTGATTTGAATGCAAGTCAGTTTCCTCAGAAAGTCCTCTATGAAAGCATCTTCTCCCTTAGGCAGCTAGTCCTTGTGTCCTTTGCCCTATTCATGCAACATTACCTAAGTTGCTTATTTGGCACAGCACATTGCTTTGTGAATATTTTTCAGAGGAGAGTGCAGATAACGAGAAAGCACCAAAATTTTTATGCATTCTAAATGGTGCACAGCCATAGTGAAACAAGTCACAACAGTAAGCCAATACCGAGTGCATTAGTACAGTATTATATGTTAAAATGTATACAAACTATTATGTCATCTAAGGTTTCCCCTAAAATGTCCCTTAATTTTTCAAATGAAAGAATATATTTTTATAACCACCTTTTCTAAGACATATCAAAAATAATTTCCAAACAAGAAAAATTTCTTTTAAACTCTACCTACCTTATTCAGTTCACTCATTGAAAAACACAATTTTACATTATACTCTAAATGATTTATCAAATATATTTAAGATAAAAAAAGGACTGTAAAATTTTTGAAAATTATTCTACACGCTCTTGTAATCCAGAGACCATATTTATTTACAACAGTTTATCAACTATATTCCTTTTGTATAAAAGATAATCAATTTGAACAAGTTCAGTATAGCAAAAGTTAAATATGATATTAATTTGATACAATAAATACATCTCGCAAGTGTACCATGTATTTTATTTGAAAACTTTTATTATTTCATTACATGGTAAAGATAAAATAGAATGAAACTGATCCCAGTCCAACAAGCCAAGCTACACAACATGCAAATTGCAGACATTAAAACTGAATACTGAAAACAAAATGAAAGCATACATTACATAATACTGGAACACATTATATAATTTAAGGTTTGAGTGAAAATAATCAAAATAAACACATTTCACTAGAAATTCGCTTATGAAAAAAATATATTTCTGAAATGAGTTGAATAAAAAATGAATCATCTACAATAATATAAACCACAAAAGGCTGCAGCGGTGGTGGATTAGAGGCACTACTAAACAATGACAGGCTTTGAATTTGTTGGATACAAAATTAAAAGCTTGTCAATTACAGGCTGGATTTTACAAGTTGATTGTAAAAACAAAATGATCAACTAATATGTTACAGTGGCCAGTGCAGTGATATGAGATGAATTTACTGAAAAGGGAAGGGAGGTAGCCATCTTCCAACATTAAGCGCATACAATCATTTGCATCTTTACAAACCTAGTAAAAGCTACTTATATTGATTAGGTCTTCATACATACCAGAAGCTATTTCCACTCTGATAATTAGTTATTTTGTTTTCTGAATGGATTATGTCTAATAGGTGAGGATGTTATCAAACAGTGTCTGGATTTTTTTATTCATTTTTTCTGAGAGTTAAAACTGAAGATAGCGAAATAAAAGACCAGTGCAATGTTTATAACACTTTCACCTTAGACAAAAAAAAATTAGATTTAGATACTATATGACAAAGATTATAAGGTAACACAATATTTTGTTCTTATTGCAATATCACTTTGCCAAAAGAAAACAATTTTCATTTGGTTACTTTTTATTGATGAAGTTTGTGTTCAGTTATGCAAAGATAGCATTTGGTATAAAAATTAAATTACAAATGCTTTAAAACTTAAGAAATAGATTTGTTTTTATTTTATATAATAATTTTTACATACAGATCATATCGAGCAGTCCATTCCTTTTTTATACAATAATTTCATACATGCAATGCAATCACGTATCAAAAATATAAATTAAAAGCACAAAAAGAATTACATAAATATAATGAACTCAGTCTCTCACAGCAAAGCCCACCAAAAGCTGTTACTTATAAGCAGCTGAGAACATAAATTAACTAAGATTATAATAATTAAATATTTAGACTCTCTTAGATAAAGCAAAATAATAATAAATAAATAAAATACAGTTTATAAAGCAGGATATTATAT
The DNA here is from genome assembly GCA_000611955.2 of Stegodyphus mimosarum. Lineage (NCBI taxonomy): Eukaryota > Metazoa > Arthropoda > Arachnida > Araneae > Eresidae > Stegodyphus > Stegodyphus mimosarum. The sequence continues at coordinate 235,960 of KK114349.1, read as the reverse complement.
AATAAACTTTTATTTAAAATAGATACAATTAATACACTAAAAGGGGAAAAATAATTTATCGTATATAGTTTATTAGAAATAATAAAATAATTCTATTTACAAAATTCATCTATAGTTTTATATGGTGAATAATAAAAGTGTGGGGTGCCCATAAATTTAAAAAGCTAATGGCTTATACATTTGACAGTGCTATTAGATTAAGAGAAAACTAAAAAAGATAATGGCTTATACATCTGAAAATGCAATTACATTCATAGATTTTGTTATTTAGGTGCCCCACATTTCTATTATTTCCAATAAATTATATAAAAAATTACTCCTTCCCTTATAGGGTATTAATCATCATATCCATTTTAAATAAAAGCTTATTATATAAAATCATTCTTTTAAAAATTACATTTTATATTCTGTTTTTATTTCCTTATACAAAGTAAAGAAAGTATTGAAATAATGGAAAATTCCAGGTACAATATTTCAATGAAAATATCCATTTTGACCACTATTGAACACAATTTGACGATGTTTTTGTGTGATATCTGTACATAAGAACAGAATAAAAGACTTTTTTCCTCAAAATAAATTATAAAACTCATTTAAAATAGATTCAGAAGAGATTTTTTTCATGGTATCTGTACATACGTACGTATCTCACATAACTAAAAGTAAGTGACCTCATAATGTTGAAATTTTGTATATAGGACTGCTATAATATGCAACTGTGTACCTTCCTTTTGGGTTGTAATCAGCCGTACATAAATATATATATATATATACACTCACTTTGCTACTCAACTCGGTGAACTCAGTTCTTTTTATTCTTATATGTTGGTAAATTGTGCATATTTTGCTTTAAAAGTGATTGAATTATATTGTTCTTATCTTCCAGTTAAGTTTTTTATGCCTTTAGCTAATCTGTATGCGATAGTTGTAGAATTATTGACAATTTAAAAGTTGTTTAAGTGCAGACTAAGGCTTTTTTTTTATAGCAGCCATATTTGTTTACACCTGAAACTTAGCAGAACAGTGAATGAAGTCTTTCTGCATCTTCAGTGTCTTTCTGCCATGTGGGACCAAAAGTAAACTTCCAGTTTTGTGCACCGAAAATCTGTCTTCTTGTCAGCTGCCTAAATTGCTTGTTTTTTCTTGCACAGAAACTCTAATTTTAATTGAAAAAATTGCTTTTTAACTGTTTCTAACTGTATTTGGTGTTTTATGCTATTCTGTAACACTTTTTAATGAAGCTATTTTGAGTTTTTATGCATTTGTGCCTTGCTGCAAAATGAGAAATGAATTAATTGAATGAGAAATATACCTCTCGAGGAAATAAGTTTAAATGGAATAAAGCAAAAGATGTGTATAATTTAATATGCTGTACAAGGAAATCGTGCTGTCTGCATTAGGTTTTTTAGTTTCAATTACATGTTATCAATGATGAATTATATATTATTAATTTTTAGTCATTATTAAAACACGATCAATAAATTACAAGAAAACAGTGAAATAAAGAAAAATAAAAGAATGCCATTCAGAGAATGAAGAAAAAATTGCCACTTTGAAAATCTAGTTTTGGAAACTGGATGTAATAGCAAGGTTACAAGCATTTTACTTATAAAATGAAAAAAATGTACATCGCCAGTTCATCATCATTAAATGTGCCAAGCTGCTCATAACGCTTTTCCTGTGCCAAGCTGCTCATAATGCTTTTCCTCCCACCTGCTTTAGATTGCAAAACATTTTTTTAAAATATGTAGAAAATCACTCAATTAATGATGTTTTATCATTCTTGTTTTAATCTGTGAAACTTTCAAAACTTTATATTTCTATGAAATAAAATATTTTTAGACATTTGTAGATTACTTTTATACATTTTTAGAACATTTTTTATGCATTTTTAGATGTTGAAAATCATAAGCATCAAATAGTCTAAACATTCAAGCAACTTTAAAAAATTTGCTAAAATTTAGAAATTATAATTTTCATACAACCAAGGTTTCCCTGTAAAAATTTGAAAACTGAAAACTAGAGCCAGCAATTTACCTTTATTTTGAAAAGAACTCTTCCCACTGCATCTGATGGTGTAGCAAGTAAAATTCACATGTTTATTAATTATGTTAAATGATGATATGTGCAAGATATGGTTCAAACATTATAGAAAAAACATTTAATTGAATTTAAAAAAAAAAACTGCTTCACAGCACTGCATTATCATCAACAAACAGTGTGCATACGAAATTTGAACTCAATAGTTCATCAAGAAGTATATTAAAAATCAGTGTCAAAATTCCATCTATAGTGAAATACCATGAGTCGACTAAATAAGAAAGAATAATACTGTAACAAAAAGTTAATGAAGAAAGTAAAATGAAAATAATTTAAGGAAAAGGAAAGTTTCTAATAGCAAAAATAATTAAAGTCAGAAGGTTACAAAAAGATATGAAAAGTGCAATATTTACATTAAAGTAAATAACAGTACAATGAAGGGGGAGAGGTACTTTCTGATTATTCACCCAGCCACCAAAAGGCCATGAAAAAGTACTAAAGACGCAATGCAGCATGTTACTAAAAAGTATTTATGTGGCAAGTCATGATATCACCAAAAAGTTTTTAACGTTACAACCCAGGTAAATGCACTGCATTCCCTCAGATGACTCTTCAGTTTTTGAGACATCTTTGCCAATATGACTACAAATTATGGTGTCTCCTACGGAAAGGTAAGTGTTTTAGTGCAGAGGTGGTTGGCACTTGTCTTCAGCAAAATTTTGAATAACAGCAGAATTGCCTTGCTTAAAGGTCTCTTTTAAGCATTTTGGTGCTAAGGTTGTGTGTTATCCCAAGTTTGTGCAATTCTCTGGCATTTTTTTTAAAGCAAAAACAGATTGCTATGTACAAGGAGAGAATAACAGTACAATAAACCCAGAATGTATGTGTCTCGTAAGAAAAAAATATTAAAAACAGATGGCACTAGATGCATTGTTGAAATAGAGAAATCAAAACAAACATTTCTCTCCAAAGTCAGCAACAAGTCGTTGTTGTGACTTGTTGTGCAAGGATGGGGTTGGTGGGGGCATGGATAATTCCTCGAAAAAGTCTATTACAGGAAGGTACGGAAAGAACATTTTTCTGTATTTTTTTTTCTTGGAACTATAGTCATGAAGTATAATTATAAAAAGAAATAACAAAGTAAATAAAAGGATTTTCATGCAAAAACAAAAGCATAACAGAAAAGGCTATGCTAGTTAATAAAGTCACTTTAAAAATTTACCAAAATTAGTTCAGAGAAGACATCAAATATCTTAAGTAGATACATTGATAAATAATTTAAAGGTTACACATAACTTCTATGAAATATTTTAATAACTGTTTTTAATATACTTTTACAAAATTACAGAAAACTTGATTTTAAAATTTAGATTATGGAACAATTCACTGTACCATAATATGCAGTGTAACATATATTTTATTAAAATAAATTAATTTGATTTTCCTATAAGAGATATTCAGAAGTAATTTGAAAATATAATATTGAAGGAAACACTATAAGAATCACTTATTTATTATTAAAGTTCTTTTTAAATATAGTGTAATGGAATATCTCTAAGATAATTCTACAGATCTGCTATTTTAGCAAGAAAATGTGTGGTCATCATCATTTTCTTTAATCAGTTTTCTACTTACTGAGTCATCAGATATGAATAAGTATTTCTTTATAGTTTTAAAAGTATGATATTATAAAGCCTATTATTAACTACAAAGTCAAAATGTCCTAGTAAGCTAAAAGCATTGATACCTTATCTTCAGATTTTGGAATGTATGAAATGGAAATTGGCTGCCATTTCAGATGTTTATCAAACTGCCATTTTGAACTAGGAGCATAGAAAGAAGCAAGGTTCGTTTCAGCACTTTTTATACATCGATCAGTGGCTGAACTTATCACATCTATCTGAAATATACATTCAAAATATATTAGAAGACTTAAAAATTTACAATATAATCTTAAAATTTTAGTTAATATTGAATATCAAGTTTAGATAATACAAAAGAGATAATTTTCATTAATCTAAATTCATGTACATGGTTCAAAAAGGGATTATCCAATAAAAAAATGGAACATTTTTATTTAATTAAATAATACATTTTTTAAAATACAGCTAAATATAATAAAATAAGGAAATAGGTACTGTTCTGTTATCAGGACTGGGTGTAGAAATGTATGTATGCATGCATGGATGGATGGATGTGTTCATGTATGCAGGTATATATGTACATATATATGTCTCTCTCTGTGTGTACACATATACACATGTGCATACATACACTTCTGAATCTGGTCCTGATAACAGAAGAGTACCAGGAAATAATTTATTTTAACATTATGCATGTTCTAAAAACTAAGACATAATAGAAAGGTTATAAACCATACATAACTGCTTTCCAGAGTAATACAATTTCTAAATACAAAGAAATCTTCAAACTAAATGAACAAGGATTGTGAATATTTATGTATGATTGAAGTAGTTACTTACAAATAAAAATAAATAACTTAGATTACTAAGGAAAAGTATATGCTGATAAAGTTTTAAATTTCTGTATAACATACTGAAACTTTTCTTAAAAGAAAGAAAATTGAGCCTTTTCTTTTATTCCCGAAACATTTTTTCCCCCTTATGAACTGATTTTAAAAGTAGTAATTTCCAAATTATTTTAAAACTACATCTGAACCTTGGATGATGAATGCATCACTTTAAGAATAAATTAATTATCTGGGCAAAAACTGCTTTGAATGATGAACAGTGTATCATGTTATGAACAAACAAATCGGCAGCATGATTTGCAAAGGTGTTCTGAGCTAACCTATGTCACATAATTAACACTCAGGGACTTCTTTAAATGTTATTTTAATAATTTCCATTTCTTAATTCTCATTAATGAAGCCTGGCAGCAAGTGAATTAGAGAATCATGAATTCTGCTTAAAGGAAATTTATGGCGAGATTAAGTTGAAGACAGAGACTTTTGAGTGCTTTCAGGTGTGAGTGCTTTCAGGTTTGAGTGCTTTTAGTGAAAAAAATATTACCTTAGTTCTCTCACCTGCAAACTTAGTGCAAAATGGGGCAAGATGCAAAGTTTTCTTGAAATGATATCACTCTGGTAAAGCAACAATAAGCTAGTGCATAAACATTTTTAATAACAGTGCCATGTCCCACCACAGTTTAAAATGTTTCAATAAATCAATAATTAGTAAATAAATAAATATGTTTCAATACATCAATAACAGTAAATAAATAAATTCAATAAATCAGTTTTCAAGAAATCAATAATTACATTAGAAAAATTCTGAATGAAAGACAGACCCATTGAGTCTCAAGCAGCACTTAGAAGCAAAGAAAAGATAAAAGAAGGTGCCCTCTAAAGACACTTATGTTTTTACGGAGAGGAATTTTGATTCCGAACAGTAAAATTTTCCTTATACTTTTTCACTTATGAGGTCCACTCTCTTTCACAGAGGTACTGTAAAATTAAACTAAGTTTTAATTTATTTTATCTGTTAAATACTGTGTTTATCTTTTTTCGTTGTTGTTGTTTCATATTCAGTTATTTCCAGTGATTCTGGGTTATGGATGCATGCACAAAATAATAGGTTGTCTGAAAAGTCATGATGCATTTCTTCTATGGTCTTCAAAGGTCCTTTATTTATACAAGGAACAGTGTGTAGTTAATAGTATATTCCCCTTTTTGCTCGGTAACTGTTTGCTTTCTTTTAATGAGCTTCATAATTCCTCATTAACAAAAGAAGCTGGCTTTATCAGCAAAAAGCTGAACAAGGTGCTGATTTACGGTCTCATCTGATTTAAATGGTACACTGTGAAAGAAATTTTGAAGAGAGCGAAACAGGTGAAAATCTGATGGCACAAGATCATGGGAGTATGTTACATGTGGCAACACTTTTCATCCATACTCCAACAATTTTTGTCAGTGATCAAACTTGCATGTGGTCTTGGTTCCAAGCTCCTACCAACCAGCCAACAAATATTTCGAATGTGTGCTGTCACCAACTGAGCAGTTTCAAAGAATCTATCTTTCAGAAACTTCATCATATAGGAAACTATATGATAAAATCATATAGGAACTGCATTCCATCAAGGTAAAGTGACACCACATGCAAATTTGATCACCTAACAAAAATTATTGGAGTTTGGATGAAAAGTGTTGTCATGCGCATCATCACCTGATCCTGTGCTCTAAGATTTTTACTTGCTTCAATTTCTTCAAAATTTCTTTCATGGTATAAACTTCAGTTACGATGAAGCCTTATTAAATCTTTCGTTGATAAATAAAGGTTCTCTTGCGAATGAAGAACAGCAAAGGTCATTAAAAGAAAGCAAACATTTATCAAACAAAATGGGTATGCGACTGCTCATTGTTCCTTTTATAAATAAGGGCCCTTTGAAGAACATAAGAAAAATGCATCATAACTTTTCAGACAACCCAATAATGCTATACAATTTAAATAAGCAATCATCTGTGATCCAAGAACAATTAAATCATTTTAAATTAATTCCTAAGAAAAAATTGTTCAGATTTCCTCACATTTCAGTTGACATATGGAATTCAGCAAAAAATTAAATTCATGAACCAAGGTTTTCCAGTAGTAATTTGAAAATGAAAAAAAGAAGTAATGGTCTTTATAATAGCACAGCAAAATTTTAACTGAGTGAATTCAGTGGCAATAATCTGAAAACTAGAACAAGCAATTTATCTTTATTCTTAACCCATACATATTTCTCTGGGAAGAATAAAATACAATATTTGTGACAGAACTTGTTAAGTTTTACATACGAAAATTATACTAAACTCTCCCATAGCAGCTATTAATCTGAAACAATAACCTCAGAAAATTAACACTATTTCTAAAAATATACATAAACATCAGTACTAATAGATGTATAATTTCCACTATGACCACTTCCTGATACAGTATGGCAAATTAAATCACAGTGCCAGCAGGGAAGCTCACCAATAACAAGCCACTTTTATTTAAAATTGAAAATTATATTTATTAAATCAATCAATAAATTAAAAGCAAAAATTAATTCTAAGCTTCATTTTACTTGGTCCACAGAGAAAGATAAGAATCCACGTAATTAAAAGTTCTACTGAATACACTAAAAAAATACATAAAGTTAATGCGTTTGAACAATATCATCCAATCATCAAATGAAATTGAAATTAATACAGAATTCATAAGAATACAGTATTTTATCATGTTGCACCACAGGATGTTTTCTGTTACATGATAATAAAGTAGTCATGTTACATTAGCATAGCTGCTAAATCTTAAAAACAAGAAGATTTTGCAGAAAACACGGGACAAATCGGGAGGTTTTCACACTGCGTAGTGATGTCACTTCAAAGGAACTCCAAACTGAATTTAATTCACTTTATAATACATGATTCAAGTTATTGAACTATACATAATTCAATTCTGATGTAAACTACATTAGTATTTAATTGGATGTTCTAAATTTTATGTTCTTTGGCTAATTTCAATTTTTAATTCGCTTACACTTTTATACTAAGAAAATCCCAAGCAATGAAAGAAAGCTTTTATTTGTCAAAGTTCTTTTAAATACAATGAAAACAAAATTAGTAATTAATGTGCATAGTATTTGTGTAGATAGGCTCAGTTATTATATACAGAAACAAACAAAATTAAATACAAATACTAACTGATTAAACACTGCTTGGACGTTGAAATAAAAATTTAGAAATGTCTATAGTAGCTTAAACCAACTCAAATTAAATGAGATTTAATATGACAAAGATCAATAAAATGTAATAAGACAAATTCTAGGGTTGGAAGAAAAGAATTTGTTTAAGTTTCATTAATTCAATTATGCTCATTTATTACCGGGAAACATTTTCCTTAGTAAGGACTAAAAATTAAAAGCAAGGAGATTCAGTAATTTATTGGAAGACAGGGAGACATGATGAAAAAAATGGGAAAGCTGATAGCTATGCATTATATACCTGAAATGGTAACAGCCTTATGATTGATATAGTTTTGATCACACATAGAAATACATATACTGAATAGTCACTAAAAGTTTTCTGAACATTTACCATACAGACTATATATTCTACAAGTAAATCAAGAATATTTTACCAGTTAAATAATTTAAGGTTAACTTAGAACTATTATAATGGTGTAAAATGCTACTTTATTACATACCTCAAGAGGACTTGATGCAGTAAAATTCTCATAGAGAAGTTTAAAAAATTTTCCTAATGCATAGTGTTGCTTCCTTCCAAGCTTTTAAAAGAAATGAGTATTAATATTAATGAATATACAGGTAAAAGAATAGCAATATCTAAATCCAAATATATGAATTATTATTAAATACTTTATAATTTACTTATTAGGACTAAAATAGTCATACCTGATATCTGACCTACAACCAAAATGGAAAAATATCCTAGCTATCTTCATGGTTAATAAATTAAAATTTGTTTTGTAAAAAAATATGCAATTCAAGCATAAGAAATTAATGAGTAATATGTTGCATAAACACCAAAAATTAAATCATTTACTGATAATACCAACAGAATTTTATCTACTAGCAATTTTGTATTTATGACTATTTTACTGCTGATTCATTTTATCTCAAGTAAAGCAATAGATAAAAAAGGTATTTTTGAATGCTTTACTCCTGTATTTTAAACAATGCTGCACAAATTCAAACTGTAGTCAGCTTTGGAAGGCTGCTTCAAGTTCATTAAATTTGGCCAACAATACTACAATTCAAATCCAGAAACTACACAAGGTGTATATATGAAGCTTATTTTCATAGTTGCTGGATTTAATCTTAGTAGTAGCATGACTAAGTAGCAGCAAACTTTAAAATATTTTTAATAATGAAAATTTAATAAATAATAATAGTTTTTTTTTTAAATGATAGATATTACGAGTGGTACTTCACCGTAAAAATTCAATTAACGTATGAACACAAGAGATATTTTATTTTGTTTCATACCCAGTAATTAGATGTTACAAAATTCATTTAATATTTAGGTATCTAACAAAGCTATTTTAATAATTATACAATCTCTACAATGATTAAGAAATACGTATTACATTATTATATTGAACTACATTCCTAATAATTTGGATTATGACTACTTTTTATTACTATAAAAGTATTAAAAACCACAATGTTCTCTGTCAGATTAAAATTTATAATTATCAAGACCAAAAAAATCTTATTAGAAAATTTTCTTTGCAAACAGTTCTTGAAATTGTATGTTAAAAAAATGTATGGCTTTTTATGACTTTATTTTAATATCTGAAGTACATTATGACTGAATATAGACTAAAATCTTTAGTTAAATTTAGTTTAAAAACAGCACATAAAAAACAAAATCTGAAAGCTTTTAGGTTTTATGCCCAAAGAAGTATTTATTTATTTATTTTTTTTTTCATTTACAGATACACACGTTTCAAGAGCACACACATGATACACACGTTTGGGCTAACGCCACATCGCGCTAAAAATATTTAAAAACAGCACAGAATTTCCGATAGACAGTCTTGCATGCTGCAGATAAAAGTGTTTTATTTTCTAGTGTTGTTATGGCTCACTTTGAAATTGTTGAATCTTTTAATAAAAAAATTGTTAAAGTTTTACAAAACGAAATAGACAATATAGTTATACGAAATAGACAATAAAGCAAATTCCAAATTCGGACTTGCGGGTGCCCATGTTCTGGTGGAAGATTATGTTATTCAAAATTTAATGACTCTAGGTACCATTGTTTTTTTACAAAGTGAGATACTTACATACATTCATGTAGATTCTTCATTATTTAGTTTCTTTAAGTATAATACAGGGAGATATTTGGTGATAAAAATCTGAAAAGTGATTCGATGCAAAATGCCAATTTGAGACTACTTACCCTTCTGGGCTAATGTCTATTTGGTCTAAAAAAGCATGAACAAATGCCATTTAATTAATTTTGTTATAGAAACAAATATGCCGTTCATAGAAAAAGCTTTACAGGAATTCAAGAAAAAGATTTATATATATTAAGGATAGGTATGGTAAAGGCTCACATAGAATAAATTTTTTTACACTTTTTTTAATTGCTTATAAAATTCATTTAACATTTGAAGAATGCATTTTTAATGCTGGAAGTGAAAACTGGAATCCTAAAAGTCCCCATGGGGTCATCTTAGTGAATGGTGTTCAAGAGCTCACCTCAGGAACAGAAATTAATAGCTCAAATAGAACTAAATGGCCCAGGCATTGCAGATTATATTAAAAATAAATAACAAATATTGTTTATAATAAATTCTTTGTAAAAAAATCAAATTTTTCTTTTACAGTATCTGAATTTCTAATTTTCAATTTTTTTCTTACATTTAGGTTCACGATTTGCTCAAGATCATATATTTTAACAAAAATGTTTTGATGTTAGGTAATTATAATGACATGTAGCCTATGTTGCATATATACATATATGCAACACACACACATTTACAGAAAAGGGCGAGAGAGTGAAATTTGAGCAGCTGTAGCATTGATTTGTATTCTTATGACATGAAAATACATTTTCTTATAGCATTTATTATTAATATTACACAGTCCTTTACCAAAATTTAATAAACCTTTTATAACTAAATTCATAAAAAAAAAGATAAAAAATCACCTGTTTACATGACTTCCCCCTCCCCTTGAGAAGGTTAATAAGTTGTTTCATTTTGTCTTACATGATGCAAATTGTGACACTTTCCCCAATAATCTCTGTAACTTATTTTGGATACTAAAATATGATTCTGCAATAATCATACAAACATTTTTAAGCAGTTTAAAATAATGTAAAAGATTAAGAGAAATAAGAAAGCAAATACCATAGTTAATTTGCCCAATCCTTCTAGCCAGGAGTTTTCTGGATTAGGATCATTTGGGTATAAATTAATAGGAGCCCGGTCGCCATGCCTGAAGAGCTAAATAAATAAATAAATAAAGAGGAGCAAAATGTCAGCTTAAATTATAACATACATCCAATGCATTTACTTCTGAGGATGGGAAAATATAAGATAATGCTAAAAAAGAAACATTTCAGAATTATTATTTATTTGTAAGAACAAACGCAACCTAATATTTATTTGTAAGAATAAATGCAACTTATCATCCATGGCTAAAAGATTTATTGCATTATCAGATATGTATTTTCATAGCATAAGTAATCAGCATGGGCCCACCAGCGGCCAAGCAGTAAAAGCTGCAGAACACCAGTAGTTCGGTCCGGGGTTCGAATCCTGGCAAGGGGCATTTTTGTGGTTTCCCCTATGTGTAACGTGGATACGAGACAGTTTTCCCTAAAAAGATTTCCACAGGGCATCCCTTCCTTTCTGTGTAGTGCCTAAGGATGAAACACACAATAAGTAATAAAAAAAGCAATCAGCATGTCCAGCTAGCACTGAAAGGTATATGCTTCAAATTCTTGAGAGCTCACAACTGATTTTTCAAGCTTCCTGCTGCAGAACAGCTTCAGTATAGCCCACCTTCAAAACCTGGTGAATTTTTTTGGCGCCAAAGGGCCCCTAATACCATGTTTTGAAAAATGGTTGCTATCAAGATTTCCGACGAAATTCCGTGTTTCAAAAATGGCAACCATCTTGTTTTCACCAGAAATAATGCATAATAAAAATAAATTTACAAAAGAAAAAAAAAATATTGAGGAATGATTAATGAAAATGATTAAGGTTAAAAGGATGTAATTCTGAAAACCGTCCCTAAAACCTTTAGATATTTCCCCTTAACAAATGATTCTGTAATTAAATAATTAACTGTAAATTAAGTTTACTACAAGTGAACTAAGATCCTAGCCTAATTGACTTCTCAACTCTACACTTCTTGCAGCTCCAAATACTACCATTCGATGACTTTTCCTGACTAACTAACCCACATGGTATCTTACATTTTTTACAACAAATTCTATCCACAATCCATCAAAAATCCTCTAAAACGTTCACCTCTTGTTAATTCATACATAAAATATCTGGAAAGCTTGGCTTTCCCAAACTTTTATATCTGTTTGAAAACTCCCACCTTAAATTTTCCTTAAAGATCTCCTGAAACTTAATTACAACATCACTAATAGCAGGTTTAGAGTGAGCCATAACTAAATGCAAAAAAATCTCACCTCCAAAGCAGCCAAAAATCTTATCTCCAAAACAGTATTCTACATGATGTTTGAACTTTAAATATTCACTGATAATACTGTTACGAATTTTGTATTTAGATAGTTAATTTTAGTACAGTAGAAGTCCAGAAATGCATAACACTTGAGACCAGAGGTAGTGTGGATTTTAGGACAGAAAAGATAAATCATAATATTAAGACTAAAAGTGTAAAATAAATAAGACATATTAGATACAGTTAATTAAATTATTATATACATTATTACAATAATATACATATACATTATTACATTAATTTATTATATGCATTAAATTATTATT
>KK114349.1:104718-223401 GCA_000611955.2 Stegodyphus mimosarum | reverse complement strand
AAAAGCATCAAAGACATACAATAAAGTCATAAAAATAAAGCATATTAAAATCATAATTTTTTTTTTTAACGTGTTTCAAAAATTTTTCTGGTAGAGGTTTGTTTTAAAACTTTAAGGTGCTCCAGAGTAAGTTTTTTAATTTTTTTTTGTATATTATATATAGAGTCAGAATCTCTTGCTCTGTGACACAGCTCTGTTCTAAGAATTTTAAGTATTTATCACCATGTTCCAAACCCTCGTTAAAAGTTATTTTCTGATTCCTATCAAATTCAGTATTTATGTCATGTCGGAATCGTTTTCTTGCTGTGGCGAGTTCAAAACAGATTTTATCATCAGTTATCTGATATGCCAGTGTTGGCTCATCCAAACACATCTATCCAAGGATATCTGCAAAGCCTCTTCATTTACTTACTCTTTCTTTTGAATATGAAAGCAATTCTCTTGCTTTAACCCTTGCTGCACTGACCCTAAAAGCAGAAAATTCCCCGACATTCTCGATTTCAAACTATCAAATAAATGGAGTCTTTGATTGTGTTTTTTTTTATAATGACAAAGTGAAATAGTATGGTCACTTGAAAAAATTTTTTTAGAAACTGATTTATTTTTACCTCGATACACATTGGAGGGAAAAAAACTTTTACCATGATGCCAATAATTTGGAATTTCTGTTATATGTCATTATTATTCAGTAATTATGACTTTATTATTCAGTAAGTACTTTTTTCTTCAATATTTCGTTTTCCGTGTTGTGGTTTCAGGAACCTATAAATTGAATGTTTATATTTTGAGAGGGCACATGGATTTCAGGAGTTGGCGGATTTTCATTATTTCACTGTAGAATTATAATTAAAATTGTTGTATTTCTCCATGCAATGCAGCATGAGATAAATTTTAAGAGAAAGCTATGCTGGAAAAATAAGAATACAGGGGCACATGCAAATTTTGAGTAAATGGATATCTTGGTTATTTGTATTGAAAATGAATACACATAATTGACATAACCATAATTCTTATTGCTTTCCAGAAACCTCAAGAAGCAAAAAGTACTAGAAATTTACAGTTGTTTACATTGTGTTTGCCGAATGGTATCGATTACCACTTGCTCGTACACAGGTATATGTTGCCACATCCAATCACTTATCGCCATCTTGGCAATATGTTTTGGTGAAAAATCTGGGTGGGCTATACTAAAGGATGGCCCCTGCTACTAATTATCTGATAGTCTCTATCGTGCGATCCAAAACAAAATGTGATGATTGATAGACAATCACCACATGCATTTGGTCAGCTGAGTCTAGTGACTCCATCCATTCACCTTTTAAATGGAGAACATTATTGCACTCTTTTGTGAATACTCTAGTGGTAAAAGTGATTCACAAGTTTGGTTAGCAACTGAAAGATCTGTGTTCAAATTCTGGTGACGGCACAGATGATTTTTCATGTTTCAAAAATCTTAATGGTCTCTACAAGTATTTAAAATTTTAAAAAAAAAAAAAAAAAGGTTAACTGTTAACTGCTAAAACTGAAAATCAATAACTTTGCTCTTTGAAGAAGGATCCCATGACAAACTGTAAAAATGTCCCATTTTATTTTTTATTTATTTATTTTACTAAACCACTGTCAAAAGGTTGAATTTGCCAAAATTTGAAAAAATAAATCATTTCTATGAATGCTGAATAATTTCTTTCACTAGCTTGATTTTTAAAATTATTAACAGTTTTTAAATAACATGAATATCAAAATATGGTATTATAGAAATTATATGATGCTATAAAAGTTACATTTATGTTCAGAACATTAAAATACATATATTCTTTCCTGAAGCTTTTATATATATATGGCGACATAATTGCATTAACTGTGTTTCATCTACCAGCAAATGTACATATGAATTGCAATGAATGCTTCCTGCAGTTCATAAACACAGAACAGCCATTTTTACATAAAATACTGACACAAAAAAATACGTAATTCTTTAAGAAAACAAATAAATATACACAAGGAAAAATTTAAAAAAAAAAAAAAGATATTTTTCTAATTTGTCATTCAAATACAAAATAAAAACTGATTTTGTTTACATTTATTACTTGTTTTCAAAAGTTCCTTCTTCCAGTAATTACTAAAAGGAAATCTTCGCAAGATTTACGGAAATACAAGTTACCATATGTTAATTTCTGTTTTAGTACCGCGTACATTTTGCAACAGCTAAGAACCATGGAAAAGGAAAATATTAGGATACACATAAAAAGAAAAATATAAGACGTCTGAAAATATATATTAATCAAAATTTTGTATACATTTAAAAAAATTAAAAGCTTACAATCTGAACAAAAAGGAGTTTGGTGTCCTCTTTAGCTTCACTACATTTTAATAAATATATAAAGAGGCAAACTGCAACATATAAAAAAATTTTCGTCATTTTGAATGAGACACATAACATGTTGGACCAGCTGCAATAATGGTGAATGCGCTACATGACTACATTGACAAACAAACCAGCTGCGCTGAAAATAAAAACCACGGTAACTTTTGTTGACATGTTCGTGATTGGCCCAAAGATGTCTTCTTCTTCATTTCGCATACCTTTCAAAAATTTAAATACCGATAATTAATGAAAATGAGGGAGAAAAAATACTTTCATTAAATTAAAAATACAATCAGTCTATTTTTTACAGTCTGAGCAAATATAAAGTTAAATTATTAGCAGGTGGTAGTACACTATGTGTCACAATATTTTCATTACTTGTTATATTTATTATGAGGGTATACTTTCCGTAGGCAATGACGCTAGCAATACCGATGTAACGGGATCTTAAAATATCTTAAATCTTTATGCTGGAGGCAGCAATGTAATTTGATCAACCTATCTTTATTCCAATAATTATTTAATTCGGTTCGAGTAATAATTCTCTTATGTAGCTACGAAGTTAAAAATATCAAAGTGCAGGAACATGTAGCATCTGACTTCAAGAGTATCAGTACTCTTATATCCGGACAACGTCTGGATGCGAGACTAAAGTGTAATGTAAAAACTGCGTAAAAAGCGCATCGTTATGTCTGTCTTAGTAGTTAGTTAGCAAACTTCTGGGAGTTAGAATCCCTTGGTATTACATATACCGAATTGAGAAATGAGGAAGATAAGGCCCTAGAGATGTTCAATGAAACAGTTTGTTTTAAAGACGGACGATATGAGGTTGGGTTACCTTGGAAGAGAAATTGGGAGGAACTTAAAGACAATTATGGTGTTGCAAAAAATCGACTTGAAAACCTTGTTAAGAGAATAAAACGTGATGATTTCCTATATTTAGAGTACTGTGATATCTTGAATAATTATTTGAGTGAGGGAATTATTGAGAAAGTGATGAGCCCTGTTAAGGAACTAAATAAACCTTTATATTACTTACCTCACCATGCAGTTGTAAGACAAGAGAGCTTAACTACTAAGGTAAGGATTGTTTTTGATGGAAGTTCGCATGAACCAAGACAATTATCTCTAAATGATTGTTTATATCAAGGAGTTAATTTAAACCCAAATATATTTCATTTATTGACATTCTTTCGCTTGAATAAGATCGCCTTCTTGGCAGATATAGAGAAGGCTTTCTTGCAAATTTCTTTACAGGAAGGAGATAGAGATACAGTGAGATTCCTTTTCATTGACAAAATGAATAATGTATGTGTATATAAATTCAAGAGGGTAATTTTTGGAGTAAACGCAAATCCCTTTTTATTGGCAGTAACTATTAAAAACATAGAGAAGTACAGAAAAGACTTTCCTGCTACAGTACAAACACTTGATACCTATTTTTACATTTAGCTACGTAGATGACCTTATCACAGGTAATGACGACATTCCATCTGCCTTTGAAATTTAAAACAGTGCCGAACAAATAATGAGAGATGCTGGGATGCCCTTAAGGAAGTGAATTTCAAATTCTGAGCAGTTAAGAAAGGAGTGGAAAGCTGTGGGATTTAAGCAGTTATGTCCAAAAGATTTAAAGGATAAATTGCATAGAGTTCTTAGTCCCTTATGGGATCCATGTAGTGATTAACTGCCCTTAGAAATTAATAGTTTGCTAGAATTTCCCCAACAGAGAGGGAAAACCAAGAGGTTTCTAATAACGGCTGCTGGAAGAATCTTCGACCCAATGGGTCTTGTGACTCCTTTTACTATCCGTTTAAAGTGCCTGTTCCAGGAGATCTGGCAAAGAAAACTTTCTTGGAATGAAGTTTTACCTCCTGATATAAGCGAGAAGTGCATGAGGTGGTGTGAAGAAGCTCCACATCTTGAAGATTTAAAGGTTTCGAGATATATACTTGGTTCTTTTATTGATCAAGATGCAAACCTGGAAATTCATACATTTTCGGATGCTAGTATTAAAGCTTATGGAGCAGTTGTTTACTTAAGTTAAAGGTTGAGAACGAAATCTTAATCAATCTTGTAGCTTCAAAATCCAGAGTGGCACCGTTAAAGAAGCTGTCATTGCCAAGACTTGAACTTATGGGCGCTTTACTTGCGGCAAGTTTGAAACCAGTTTTGACAAAAAACAAATATCGAGAAGTTTTTTTGGAGTGATTCAAGGATCACCTTATACTGGATTCAAAGTCCAAGTAAAAAGTGAAAACAATTTGTATCAAACCATGTGAAAGAGATACAAAGCTTGACAACTGAGGCTATGTGGCATCATTGTCCAAGCAAGGCTAATCCAGCTGATTTACTTACACGTGTTGCAAGTAGTGATTTTTCTTATAAATAATTCAACTTGGTGGACTGAACCTGCCTTCTTAAAGGAAATTATTCCTGAACATCCAGAACTTAGTGACACAGAGGATGTGTATTTAAATGAACTGAAAAAAGACTGTGATTGACTCTTTGAAACTCCCTAGGGAAACAAAGGACTTTTTAAATCGTATTTATGACTTAAGTAATGATTTTATGCATATTTTATGTGTTTTAAGTTTTCTTTTCAGGTTAATCTATAATGCAAGAAACCCGAGTTCCAAAAGGTCAGGATATGTAACCGCTGCTGAACTAGAGCAAGCAGAGATTTTCTTAATCAGACAGATACAATCTCAAGAATTTTCGGCAGAGCTAAAACGTTTATCTAAGGGTAAAACAGTAGCCCGCATTAATAAGCTAAAAGGTTTAGCTCCTTTTATTGATCAAAATTCTATTATTAGAGTTGGTGGTCGCCTACAAAATTCTAATCTTGAGTTCTGCAAAAAAACATCCTGTGGTGTTTCGACCAAAAATAATTTAAAAGATTTAATTGTAATGTATTTTCACAAAAAATGCTTATGTGGGACCGCAAACTTTATTATATTATGTGAGAGAACAATACTGGCCCATAAATGGGAGAAATATTTTCAGAAAGATTTGTCGTAAGTGCGTTGCTTGTTTTAAGATAAATCCTTCTACTTCTTCTCAGTTAATGGGAAATCTGCCATCTGACCGAGTTAATGAAAATTTTGCATTTAATGATACAGGAATCGATTTTTGTAGACCCTTTCTTGGGAAATACAAAAACAAGCGTAAGGGTGTATTTAACAAAGTTTATGTTTCCATATTTGTTTGCCTCGCAACCCGTGCAATTCATTTGGAAATCGTAACAGATCTACCGACACAAACTTTTATTTCTTGTCTTAAAAGGTTTTTTGCTCGAAGAGGCAAATCTAGAAAACTTTTTACGGAAAACGTACATTTGTAGGTGCGGCAGCAGAGTTAAGGAGATTGTTTAATATGGTAAATTCTCCTGATGAACTTCTTGCAGGATATTTATCTTCCGAAGGTGTTGACTGGAAGTTTATCCCTCTCAAGGCTTCCAATTTTAGCGGTCTTTGGGAGGCTGGCGTAAAGTCATTCAAATACCATTTGAAACGCGTCGTGGGAACATAGATATAGTATTACTTTATCTATGCGTGGGAAATACTAATTTAACTATAGAGGAGGTTTTAACAATTGTGATACAAATCGAAGGGTTTTTAAATTCACGCCCTCTTTCTCCTATGTCTTTCGACCCTAATGATTTTAGAGTTTTGTCTCCCGGACACTTTTTGATCGGCAGAGAAATCACCTCTATACCTGAGCCTAATTTAACAGGTATTCCAGAAAACAAACTTTCCAAGTGGCAAAATATAACTAATTATGTTAAAAAAGTTTGGCAGTTGTGGCGGAAAGATTATCTTATTAATTTACCTCAAAGATTAAAGTGGTAGTTTGATAAAAATAATGTTAAAGTTGGAACTGTTGCACTTATAAAAGATGAGAATCTTCCACCAACTAAATGGTTGGTTGCTAGAATTGCTGAGATATTTCCTGGTAAGGACGGAGAGGTAAGGGTTGTCAATTTACGGTTACCAGATGGAACATTTCTTAAAAGAAGTAGTCGGCATGTATGTATCTTGCCAAATCAATAGTTAGACTATATGGTGTATTATTGTAAATATGTTGTATTGATTATAGTATAATTATTTTCATTTAAGTTGTTAAACAGTGTTATTGTAATGTATGTTTTATTATTATATATTATAGTTATTCAACGTTTGCAAAATTTGTTTTGATATTCTGATATTGAAATTTGCAATTTTAATGGGCGGGAGGATGTTCAGTCTCACCTTCTTGATATATGTACTGTAAAATATAGAAAATGCCTCCAGAGGGCAGTGCTGTGCAAAAAAAGGGGAAAAACTGAGAGTGTGTTCTCGCCTTTGGGGAAGAAAGTATTCCCGCGTTTGTGGCGAAAGTGTTGAAATAATTATAGAGATGTGAAATAAAGCTACAGTCCTAACTTATAAGTGTTTTCGAGTTATTGAGAAGTTGTGATTTATAGTAGACATTGTTCACTAAGAATAATAAAAGTAAAAATAAAACTTGTTCGCGTTGCTTAGGGGCAAATCACAATAAAAATAATTGTAAATTCGCAACAAGTGAATGCCGGTTTGGTTAAAAAATTGGTCATATCGAAAAAACGTATTATTTATTGAGGAAAAACCGACAGGTTAAACAAAAGAAAGTTGAGGTAATTAAATAATTACCAATTTCGAATCATAATCAAATAATGATTATGATTCGAAAAATGAGGTTCCTATCTATGGATTTAGCTCCAGAACCCACATGTTAAAAGAGGAAGAGCCAAAGAGACTGCCGATAATGGTTCAAGTTAAAATTGAAAACAAATCAGTTAGCATGGAAGTTGATACTGGGGGAACAGTTTCGGTAATGTGTATAAACAAATTTAGAAAAATTTCCAATAAAAGGATTCTGCCTACAAATTTAGTTTTTAAAACTTACAGGGGTGATAAGGTGGTACCTTTAAGGTTATGTTCCTGTTAAAGTTGAATACCGAGGTCAAAAATTCGTTTTAAATCTGTACATTGTGAAGGAAAATTTGGATACAATCTTCGGGCGAGAATGGCTGTATAAAATTAATCTCGATTGGAATGCCATCAAAAAACTGACAACTTTTAGTGAATTGAATTAAAAAAATTGCTTGAGAAGTATAAGGAAATTTTTGATGGTAAATTACGTGAAATTAACAATCACGAAGTAAAATTAAATTTGAAGCGTAATACTCAACCAATATTACGTAGGTCACTACCGGTACCCTTCGCATTAAAAAATAGAGTTGAATCAGAAATTGATCGGCTTGAGAAAGAGAGTATCATTGACAGGTGGAGACTTCAGAGTGGGCAACACCAGTTGTACCAATCGTTAAAGCTGATGGTTCCATTAGGCTTTGTGCTGATTATTCTGTGACACTGAATCCTAATTTGGAAGTGCCACAGCATCCACTACCAAAACTTGAAGAAATATTTTCATGCCTTAATGGAGGTAAACATTTCTCGAAACTTGATTTCAGTCACGCTTATCTACAAATGAAAGTGCATCCGGAGAGCCAACGATTATTAACAATAAACAGGCATAAGGGGTTGTATATCTGTAAACGCTTAATGTATGGATTAAATGCTGCCCCGGCTATTTGGCAACGTTATGTTGAGGGATTATTTCAGGGGATCGAAGGAATTAAAATTTTTATGGATGGTGCTTGAACGACAGGACCGGACGATCAGTCTCATTTAAAAGCATTGGAAGTATTTTTCAAAAAATGCGAGGAGCACGGTCTAAAATTGAATTTAACTAAAGGTAATTTTTTCAAAATGAGATTAAATTTTTAGGGCACAAATTTGATGCCAAGGGGTTGCATGAAACAGATGAAGAGATTTTGGCAATTGCTAATGCCCCTACACCAAAAGGCGACCAAGACATTAAAAGCTTTTGGAGATTAGTGAATTTTTATGGCAAATTTTGCCCTAATTTGGCAACCCTGACACATCCCTTAAATAATTTAACAAAAAAAATGTTAAATGGAATTGGTCAAAAACCTGCCAAATCGCTTTTGAAAAAATAAAAAAAGAAATTTGTTCAGACAGAGTTTTAACGCATTATGATCCCACATTACCGTTAATGCTACCTACTCATGCATCTCCGGTAGGTCTTGGGGCAGTGCTCTCGCATGTTTTGTCCGATAGAACGGAAAGGCCTATAGCCTTCGCATCAAGGACACTGACTACCACAGAGAATAAATACGCCCAAATCGATAAAGAAGCACTGTCAATTGTTTAGGCTGTCAAAAAGTTTTATCTATATCTAAAGAGAAGACGATTTTCTCTGGTCACAGATCATAAACCTTTAGTGGCTATTTTCAAGTCGAAAAGAGGGCTTCCTATCCTCACAGTCACCCGTTTTTTACATTATGCACTAATATTGCAGGCAGATCAGTTTGATATTGTGTATCGAAATACCAAAGAACATGGTAATGCTGACTGCTTGTTGCGCTTACCTTTAAAGTCCGAAGATTTAAGCATTAAGAATTATGTTGAAACATTCCAACTCTCCCAAATTAAAACTCTTCCTGTAACAGCCACAGAGATAGCTCGGGAAACACGAGCTGATGAAGAATTAAGTATTCTTTATATGAAATTAAAATCTGTAGAAAGTTTGGAAGGCAGAGTACACCTTACAAGATGACTGTATAATGAATGGTCAAGGGTAGTTGTTCTGAAAAAGTTCCGAGTTAAAATTCCCGAAGAGTTACACCAAGGACATTTGGGAATCGTTAAAATGAAGGCAATCGCCAGATCCTATGTGTTTTGGAAGGGAATTGATCATGATATTGAAGAAGTTTCTAAAAACTGTGTTGATTGCATTAAGCTTAAATCAGATCCAGTAAGGGCAAAGGTCCATCACTGGGAATATCCAAGTGCGCCTTGGGAACGTATTCACATAGATTTTGCAGGCCCTATTTTTGAACGAATGTTCCTGATTATTCGTTGACGCACATTCTAAATGGCTAGAAGTGTATCCTTCAAAGTCAACAAATTCCTTTCAGACAGTTGAATGTTTGAGAGACTGTTTTTCAAGATACGGACTGCCTTTTGTAGTAGTGAGTGACAATGGTCCTCAGTTCACATCAGGCAAATTTGAAACTTTTATGATAAATAATGGAATTAAACACAAAACGTGTGCTCCATTTAAACCGGCAAGTAACTGGCAAGCAGAGCGGTTTACACAGTTAAACAAGCGTTACGTGCAGTGCAAGGTTATCCAGGAAATATTAAGCAAAAACTTGCCATATTCCTCATGAATTATAGGAAGGCACCGAATATGACAACCTTGTTAAGTCCTGCAATATTATTCTTAAAAAGAGAAATTAGAACTCGGATTGATTTAGTTGTTCCAAATCTTAGACGAAGAGCGGAAGAACGCCTCCGAAGGGATACTTGTGGTTTCAAAGACAGAACTTTTGAGATCGGAGAAAAAGTTGCCATTCGGAATTATAGATCGGCAAATTCTCGATGGAAAATTGGCACAGTGACAAATAAAGATCGAGCGTAAAGAAAATCGAACGCAAATAAAGACCATTGACGTTCAAGGAACTTTACTGCGCCGGCACGTCGATCAGATCAGATCGGTAGGGAGCGAGGTTCCGTCTGCACCGGCAATCTATTAATCTCATGTGGTTACTACACTGGTGTGCAAAACTTAAGCAACAGCAGGGTTTTTTGCAATAACTGCACGAGAAATCAACTGAGAGACATGAAATGCAGAAATGAAGGAGAGCATCATGTACGTAAAGGATGACGAAAGCATCGGAGCTGAAAAAGGAATACAATGCATATGGTACGGAATCAAACAAAATCAAGCTTTATTGAACGCATAGTATCGTGACTCATGATTGTCTATCCAAGAGGAAGAAGAACAAGCAGATGTTTCTTAATATGGGATATGCCCTCCCCTCACTGCAATGGTTGCTTCGCACCGTCTCCGCATACCAGAACCAGCTGGTGCAACATTTCTTGCTGTAGGAGTGCCCATTCTTCAATCAGCATCTCTTTGAGTTGTTGGGTGTTCTCCAGAGGATGTAAGCGTGCTGCAATGCGTCTCCCCAAAGCATCCCACACATACTTACTCTGGGGACTACGCTGGCCAATTCATTCGAGTGATATCTTCACTTTCCAGTAGCTCCTCAACAGCCAGAGTCCGATGTGGCCGTGCGATGTCATCCATAAAAATTAAGTCTGGGCCAATGGCACCTCGGAACAGACGCACATGGGGAAGGAGTACCTCCTCACAATAGCGATCCCCGATTACTTTTCGCCTGCAGGATGATATATCGGTCATCCCCTGCAGATATCGTCCTCGGGCGGCCACCAACAACCTTTCTAACAGCTGTACCTGTGGTTTGGAACGCTTTCTAAGCGCGCGAAACGACACTTTTGTTGATTCCGAACTCTGCAGCTACACTGGTGACAGTACGCCCCTCGTCCAGCTTTCCGATCATTCTTCCGCGTGTGAAGTCGTCCAGGTGATTTCTTCTAGCCATATTTCACGAACTGATTCACTGGCACTTGCAGCGAATATGTTGAATTGCGTCTCCGTCCTTCCTTTTATTATACGGTTGAGCTGCGCGCGCCGACATCACGCGTTTTGTGTACGCTCAAGTCGCCTCTGACGTTTCGTTCCTGATATTTGCATACGCATGACGTTTCTACTGACTTACGTGTTCATTGTACTGATCTCCAGACCTCCTTTTCTGCAATTTCATGGCTATCAGCTAAATTTTTACATTGTTGCTTAAGTTTTGCGCACCAGTGTACTTCAGATGTCAACGTGAAGCCACGGGCGCCGGACAAGGACATCGAACAAAGAAGTGAAGTTGTGCAAACTTCAGCCGGACTTGAGACATCATCAGTTCCGAGGAAAACTGAAGCAGTTATTCCAGTGACTCCTGATAAAGACTTGCAGCAGCCCTAGCCAAAACTTAGACGATCTTCGCGCATCCACAAAGCTCCTCAGAGATTGAATCTCTAAATAAGTAGGGAAGGATGTAGCATCTGACTTCAAGAGTATCAGTACTCATATCCGGACAACGTCTGGATACGAGACTAAAGTGTAATGTAAAAACTGCGTAAATAGCGCATCGTTATGTCTGTCTTAGTAGTTAGAAATAAATGTTAGTGATGTTAAACTAGTCCGTTCTTATTGCACCCTGCATTTACCTGAACCCACGCTGCAAAGACACAAAAGAACAGTTAGTTCCTTTATATTGAGTCCTTTATTTTCGTACTTATTGGCTTCATTGCCAATCACGGGGGGGGGCGGGCGAAATGGGTCTCTTCAAATAAAAGCTCGCAAAAATCGTATGGATCACCACTTCCTGTTAACTGTTTAAAACCTGACTGCCCTTAAAAACAATTCTTTTTTTTTTCAAAATCTCTGCCACGTGTTCATTCTTCGATGTTTTCATTATGTGAATTTTCCCTTTCACGGTCGTTTTCGTAATTACTTTCTTCAACAGTGTCACTAAATTCCTTATTGCTAATTTTTATATCCATTTTAATATTGTCCTCACATTCTTATAAATATCATCTTCGTGTGTTTTGCCACTATCGGGTTTCGGCGATGCCCGAAATTTGTATCACCACCTATTTCATTTCTTGTACTTCCTGGTCATGAATTGCTCATTTTAGTGTTGATCGACGTAATTTTTAACATTTATACACATTTAAGCTTTGCAATATTACAGAATGATCTGATCTTCACTGCTAGTTCTTCGCAACTGACTGATAACGGAAGTTCATACTCATCACACGTATGGTATGCAATTCGGACAAGTGCATATTATACTGTTACGAAAAATTCGGCGGTTGCGCCTGTATGTAAGCTTTCCGGCATAGCACTAGGGTTGCCATAAAATAGTGTATGGTAGGGTTGCCAGATTGGCGACTTTATCGCCCATTTGGCGACCAAATAGACGATATCCCATGGTCCAATCGGGAAGCTTCTAGAATAACTTCCTGTCGAGATATTTCTCGAAACGTGTGGAACTTAAAGAAAAGCTATATAAACCCTTGCGTTTCTGAGAGCCGGGAGAGTGTGATTAAGAGTGTGATTAGTTGTGAGAATTGTGAGAATAGCTGCTTACTGTGAGTGCTAAGCTACGCGAGAGTTTTGTGAACGGAAAGCGATCGAGATAGTGCTTTGCCGTGAAGCTACCTTTACAGTATAGCTTGACAGTGTATTGGTGATTGTTCCACGGTGTTTATTATAAGTTTAGTGTTGCCGTGAAGCTACCTTTACAGTTACAGCCTGAAGCTGTGTTGCTGATTGTTTCAGCGTATTTATTGTAGATTTTCGACGCTTTTAAAGGTAATTTTGGAACTGTGCTGTAAATAGTGATTCTTGTAAATAAATTGTGCTTTTTATTGTTCTGCATCGTGTTTTCATCGGATACTCTCAAATCCACGAACCCGTAAAACGCAACAACTGGTGTCAGAAGTGGGATTTGAGAGTGAATGCCAGTCATCCGTCTACAGGAGAAAATGAAGGCGGAGGAAATGAAAGCTTTGATGGACATGTTAGCAGCTCTGAAAGCCGGACAAGAAAAGATGAAAGCCAGACAAGAAAAGATGAACGCCAGACAAGAAGAGATGAAACAAGACATGAAAGCCAGACAAGAAAAGATGAACGCCAGATATGAAGAGATGAAACAAGAGATAAAAGCTGGCTATGAAGAGATGATAGCCGAGATGAAGGCCGAGCGCGAAAAGAGGAAAGTCGGCCGAGAAAAGGTACGAGAGCAACTCCAACAGATGAAAGAGGAGCTTGCAGAAGAAACTGGAGCCATAAAAGAAGATGCGGAAATCAAAGTGGCATCTGAAGAGTCAGAGGATGAAGAAACGGAGGAAGTAGCTGGTGGAGTGTTTGAGAAAGATCCAGAAATCATGGATGAAACATCTGACGTGATTAAAGAAAGAGAACGAAAACATAAAGAAATAAAAGACGAGAACGAAGGTTTTGATTCTCACGTGCCTGAAGTAGAGACAGAAGAAAGTGAAAATGCGGCTGTCAAGATCATAGAAACTGATAATGAAGTTACGAAGTCGCAGTTAGCAAGCATTGAACGATCTGATGAGATGCGTTCACATGTTCACATCACATGTTCATGTGATGCTGAGATGGAAGAAGCTGATGTACAACTTACGCGGAGTGCTCCAGCATTGCAAGAAAATTTACCCATTTCGCAATCCATATGTGTGTCTTATAATGAAGATTGTGCAGACATGGACTCGATTCTAAACCTGGATACTTCTGCTTGTAAAGGATCGGATTCTATTCATGGTCCTGGTGTAAACATCGGAACTCGCTTTCAGGAAATAGAGGTAAATAAGCATGTACCTTCTGCTGTGAGTATCGAGGTGAACTGTACAAACGGTGCGAATAAACTACAGAGTGGTGAACGAACTGTTTCAGATCTTCCTGTGCAAGAAAAGTCTGAAATGACTGAATCTTCAGACTGTGATATGAAAAACAGAAATATATCTGAGAACTGCCGTGGAAAAATATTTGACCCGGGTATAACTTAGTGAAAAGTCTAAGACTAAAATCCATTCTGAACTTTAATAGTATAGTTTAAAATTGTTATGTGTTTAACTTGTGTATATAATTTGTATATAATGTAAATATTTATTTAGTTATGTTATTTGTTTGTTTTATTACCTTTTGTGTGTACCGAATTATGCTTCTGATGAAGGATTGTACTGCCCGGGACGTGCAGTCCTTGGGAGGAGGCAGTGTTACGAAAAATTCGGCGGTTGCGCCTGTATGTAAGCTTTCCGGCATAGCACTAGGGTTACCATAAAATAGTGTATGGTAGGGTTGCCAGATTGGCGACTTTATCACCCATTTGGCGACCAAATAGGCGATATCCCATGGTCCAATCGGGAAGCTTCTAGAATAACTTCCTGTCGAGATATTTCTCGAAACGTGTGGAACTTAAAGAAAAGCTATATAAACCCTTGCGTTTCTGAGAGCAGTTAGATTGTGAAGCAGTGTGATTGTTGTGAGAATTGTGAGAATCGCTGCTTACTGTGAGTGCTAAGCTACGCGAGAGTTTTGTGAACGGAAGGAGATCGAGATTGTGCTTTGCCGTGAAGCTACCTTTACAGTATAGCTTGACAGTGTATTGGTGATTGTTCCACGGTGTTTATTATAAGTTTAGTGTTGCCGTGAAGCTACCTTTACAGTTACAGCCTGAAGCTGTGTTGCTGATTGTTTCAGCGTACTTATTGTAGATTTTCGACGCTTGTAAAGGTAGTTTTGGAACTGTGCTGTAAATAGTGATTCCTGTAAATAAATTGTGCTTTTTATTGTTCTGCATCGTATTTTCATCGGATACTCTCAAGTCCACGAACCCGTAAAACGCAACAATACGTTGTGTAGTTAGTCTTGCATACTTATACATGTTGGAAAGTACTAGGGTAGAATTCAGGTTCGACGTTACCAGTCGCAACTGCCTGGTAGCTGGCATACTAAATTCAAGTGTAATGCTTTGAAGACATGCCTCTGCTAAATATGTTAGGATTATAGCAAATTTGGTGCAGATCGGAGTTTCCGCAAACTCCTAACAGCGGTTTCAGGCTTCTTCGAGTGGTGCAAACACCGGAGTATCTGGTCTGCGGAGATCTACGTCTATCAAGTAAATAGTAGTTACTTTTTAATTTACTGCGAAGTAGTAGAGGCATTCCTAAATGCTGATGAATGACAAAAATTCTAAGCATAAAAATACCACTCTAGCATAGCTGGTTTCAGATGTAAATATTAATAAATTTGAGTTTAAGTGAAAGATTTGGAATCTCCTTTTAGAGTTTGAGACATGTCTCAATACCAGCCAGAGAAATATTTGGAATTAGAATCTACTATATTATTTCCTTCTTTTCTTTGGAATACTAGCACTTGCCTTAGGAACGAAACACGCCAGGCTAAATGTCGAGATGGTCAGCATGTAAACAAAAGGAAGTTGCATATGTAAAAGCAGTGCGAGTCTTAAGTCCATCATTGCAAATTTTAAAATAATACAAAATCATAACGGATTTAAAATGCAAAACGGGAAATCTAGTTGTGCTAGCAAGCCGGCATCTATCATCAAACTATCGTTTCAAAAATCGTCATCGTTTCGTCCAAGCCCTTGGTGGCAGTTGTTGGACAGGTTTCTGCCTCTTCGCTGCTGGGAGTTCAAGGGTGAAGGTCGGGCTTCGGCCTGACTCTTCACCGACTGTCTCTTCACCTACCACCTCGCTTCTTGATGCACGTTTAACTTTCCTGAAAAGTCCGATGATATGTTTCCTGATTTATAGAAAGCCAACTGTAGTTTTTTTTATTGAATATATTCATTCTACATGCAGTTTCTGGAAATTCATCCAGCATGGAATGATATTTTTTAAGCAAGAATCATGAACGATCTCATTGTGCAATTTAAGACTCATCCATTGTCTATCGCCACGTGGTGCACTGCTCAAAATTAATTCACTGGTAGAAGCCTCAAAATCAGAAGAAATTTCAAGATAAGTTTATTGCTGCTCTACATATATTTTCGATACAAGGTTTTTTGTGATTTATAGAAAGCGATGCAAATCGATTTGCTCTCCAAGTGTATCGTTAAACGAATGGACGTTCTGCATTTACAGTAGGACTATAGTTATGATCTGATTATTTAATTTTCTTGTTCTATTTGAGTGAGTTCAGCAGTAAAATTTTTGATATGAAAAATAAATAGAATG
Organism: Stegodyphus mimosarum; assembly: GCA_000611955.2. Lineage (NCBI taxonomy): Eukaryota > Metazoa > Arthropoda > Arachnida > Araneae > Eresidae > Stegodyphus > Stegodyphus mimosarum. The sequence goes on along the minus strand of KK114349.1, from coordinate 207,282 downwards.
AATTGTAGATGATTAACTTGTATTTTCTTCTTCAACTATCACAACGTCTGGGGTAAGTACATTATTTTGCTATCCTCTGTAGGTCACATATTTTATCCCTATCATTCGGGTTATTGCGGAAACAACGTGATGTACTCTTAATCACATGTCTTAATCCTATACTGGGTAGTTGGATTTCTTCATTCTTATTCGCGGTTCATCGCTGATAAAATTAATATTCAAAATTTTGGTTATCACTTGTACACCAGAATAATTATAATTAATATTTCTCATAACCTACAGAAATTAACACAATTTTAATTACATAAGAAATTAAAATATATTTAAGTATTTTTACTACATATAAATATTTTTTACTACATATGGTGCTGTGACAAAAGAAATAACTTAATAGTTCAGGTTGAGAATTTAAATAAAATGTGTGACCTATAGTATATTTGCTACACATATGATTTATATTGTTGAAAATTTATGATAAATGATGGGTAATATGCCATGAAAGGAGTAATTCTATTTTGGATAATTCAAAAATTCAATTTATATGTATTGTTATATATATGTGAATATTTAATGAAAGTTTTAAGATATTTGAATCAAAAGCTGATTTCAGTAATTTCATTGGATTGTGGTATGTAATGATAGAATAATGTTCAGAATTATTAGAATCCAGAAGTATTAATGATCAATGTACTTATATTGCATCACTAATTTGATATATGCATGGTTAAAGTTGCAGGAGATCCTAATTAATTACTAAATTATTTAAAAAAATTACCTATATGCATGTCTGGTAAATGTATATGTAAATTATCAGATAGAGTGTTCAGTGTTTGTGAAAAATAATGTAGATCTCAATATCATTAAAATAGAAATAGCAGATTGTAAGGTAATGCAACATAAGTAACTATATTTCTTCATCCATGTCAAAGCTTAAAGGTAGATCTAGCACTGGTATGGCAACTTCCCTAGCTTCTGCTCTGCCCACATTTAGTGGCAACTTATCTGAAAATGTAAATTTCTTTCTTGATCAGATAAATAGTGTTGCTAAATTAGAAAAATGGTCAGATGAAAAGAAAATAATCATTCTGAAAATAAACTGTAGGGATAAAGCTCTAGATTTCCTAATTAATGATCCAAGAGCAGCTAAGGAAAATAAATTTGAAAATTTAGAAAAATTATTAAAGAATAAATTTGCACGAGTTGAATCCTTTCAGGACATTCAACAGCAATTCTCAAACATTTCTCAAAAGTGTAACCAATCTGTTAGGGAATTAGCTGACGAGATTACTACAACAGCGACAAAATACATAAATGAAGATTCGGTTGAGGATTCTAGTTTACATAAATTAAAAGAAAAAATAAAAACTGCTTAACATCGAGGACCACAAAACTCAAAAAATTCATTGTAACAAATTATTTAAAAGAGTTGATCCAAGGTTCAATTTAATTAATTAAGAACATTTATTTCATCGAGCTTGTTTTTCTTGTTCACTAAGTTAGAAAAAATAAATAAATAGAAGACATACACACATTTGTAAGTGTTAGGAATTTATTGGATTTATTTCCAACAAAAAAATTTTTTTTTGAGATTTCATGATTTGTTTGGGTGTCGGTTGGCCACCTTCACTCATACGTTTGGTTGGCTGCAGGCTGGTCCGGGTTGACTAATGTCATGGAATTTACAGAAACAAAAAAAAAAGTGTGCAGTACACTTAGTGATCATTACAAGTAACGAGCTAGACATGAAAATTGTGCTACTAAAACAAGTTTGAGTAGTAAAAATATATATATATAAATAACAATAATAAAAAGAGGAAGAAGAAAATTAATGTGTTCAAAAAAATGAAATTGTAGAGTAATTGGTCTAGATGAATTTAGTAAATTCAAGGGCAAATTGATGTTATTCAGAAGAATTTATAGAATCTGTATAATTAGAAACTTGTCAAAAAATGATCATTAATGCAGAGTTGTGTTTAACAGTGAAAATGTATGAAATGTAAAAATAGGTATTAGCTTACAATTTCCATTTACAAAGAGAAAATTGTAATTTGACTACAGATTATAATGAAAGTGTATGCTGTAACTATATGAGTAACTTGTATGATATGTATTAGTTATTAATTTTTGATTGTACTTCATATGTGTAGCACTTATCCCAGACAGTGAAATTATGATAAAATAATTTTTGACTATTTTTCATTTGATTTAACTATTATACCAGATCATACTTGTAATGAGTGTTGTGCGTCAGTAAATTTATCGTGCAATGAACTGTGTTTCAGTGAAATTTATCATGCAGTGTTGTGCGTCAGTGAGGTTTCATGCGGTGATCTGTGCTTTTTCTTTGGCCGGAGGGAATGTGCTAGTAAGCCGGCATCTATCATCAAACTATCGCTTCAAGAATCGTCATCGTTTCGTCCAAGCCCTTGGTGGCAGTTGTTGGACAGGTTTCTGCCTCTTCGCTGCTGGGAGTTCAAGGGTGAAGGTCGGGCTTCGGCCTGGCTCTTCACCGACTGTCTCTTCACCTACGACCTCGTTTCATGATGCACGTTTAACTCTCCTGAAAAGTCCGATGATATGGTTCCTGATTTATAGAAAGCCAACTGTAGTTTTTTTTATTGAATATATTCATTCTACATGCAGTTTCTGAAAATTCATCCAGCATGGAATGATATTTTTTAAGCAAGAATCATGAACGATCTCATTGTGCAATTTAAGACTCATCCATTGTCTATCGCCACGTGGTGCACTGCTCAAAATTAATTCACTGGTAGAAGCCTCAAAATCAGAAGAAATTTCAAGATAAGTTTATTGCTGCTCTACATATATTTTCGATACAAGGTTTTTTGTGATTTATAGAAAGCGATGCAAATCGATTTGCTCTGCAAGTGTATCGTTAAACGAATGGACGTTCTGCATTTACAGTAGGACTATAGTTATGATCTGATTATTTAATTTTCTTGTTCTATTTGAGTGAGTTCAGCAGTAAAATTTTTGATAGGAAAAATAAATAGAATGAATTGTAGATGATTAACTTGTATTTTCTTCTTCAACTATCACAACGTCTGGGGTAAGTACATTATTTTGCTATCCTCTGTAGGTCACATATTTTATCCCTATCATTCGGGTTATTGCGGAAACGACGTGATGTACTCTTAATCACACGCCTTAATCCTTACTGGATAGTTGGACTTCTTCATTCTTATTCGCGGTTCATCGCTGATAAAATTAATATTCAAAATTTTGGTGATCACTTGTACACCAGAATAATTATAATTAATATTTCTCATAACTTACAGAAATTAACACAATTTTAATTACATAAGAAATTAAAATATATTTAAGTATTTTTACCACATATAAATATTTTACTACACTAGTACCATATACTAACTTGCCAGATACAATACAAAAACAGCCAACTACTGACAACTTCAGTACACGTGAAATAAGCATATTGAGCGAAGAAATATTTGTTTTAAATGAAACTTCCCGAAGCTGTTTTCCTATCCTTTTTATGACAGAAAAAGGTCTTTCGCTGGATGCTTTGAGCCTAAAATAATCAAACTTTTTAAGAAATAATTTCTGCGTTAGGAATAATTTCTACGTGCATCATGTCTATACGATTTTTATAAATTTCTTTAAATTTGTTTAGGCAGATTTATTTTTAAAATTAATGAATGTCTTTAAAATTCTCTATGTCATCCTTATATACTTCATTTCTGCAAGCAAATCCTGCTATTACATTATCACAAATAATATTAAAAAAATAAAAATAAAACTTAGCTAGTTGAAAGCGATTTAGATTCTTCATTACCTTCTAAAACATATTTCTTTTTACGTGACCTTCGGTTTTAAGTATCTAAGATGCCATAGCATTGCTTCTTTTATTATCTTAAAAATTTCATTTTAATAATAAACCATTAACTCACTTTTTCCTTAGTAACAATGCGCGTAATAGCAATGTTAACTCATTAGACAAATAAAGAGATTTTACAACAAGGTGCCACGATTTTAACACATATTTTGTTTAATATATTAATCAATACGTAAATTAAAATCATACTTCGTAAAAAAAATGTGTTTCATGAAGATATTAATGCTTTTAGGATATTTGCCAAAATGGAGTCTAATAGCCTAACTGAAAATTGCCGGACACTTTATGCCGCAGCACCACAAGGAAATATTTTTGGCTTGGTATGCACCTGGCAATTTTAGAAGTGGCAGGTTGCCAGGAAAATACATTATTAGACAATAATGCATTTTCCTATTTGCAGTGTAAAAATTACAGTTTAATACTTCATATTCTACTTTACAAGCCTATACCTGATGTTTGTTATTAAGCTAATTTTCTTGCACTACAAAACGTGCAAGTCCGTCAAAATATACAAATTAATCTTTTTATAATTAGAAAGATTGATTCGTATCAAATAAATAAATATAAAAATAATTTTGTATGAAGATTGCATATTAAACTCGTGCATGTGAATCATATAAAAATATTTGTTATACTTTCTCAAGACTTCGCAATTCTTTTCAGGCACAGCGATAATTCGCTCTACGTCTGCACGGTGTTTGGACTCAGTTTATGACACCAAAAATTACCAAACTCTATAATGTCTTTATATTCCAGATTTAACACATCTTATATTCCGACTATATATTAGCACTTTCATCTGCCTGATAGTGCTACAAAATGGCCTGCAGAATAATTGACTAAAATCTTATCATATGAGACAGAGAAACGGGAACGGGATCTTATTCAAAGGTATGGAAACGTGTTTTGTACTTTTTAATACTATAAAAATGAATGTCTAATAATATCATTATAAATTATCGAGATCAAAGGTATGACATTAAATCTAGTGCACTTATACAAACGGCATGAAAAAAAGACAAGCTGGTTGTTGAATTTCCTGTAGAAACATTAAACTTTTAATACAAATGCATTTTGAGCCATAACTATAAGAATTCTCCTATCAAGAATTCACTTCTTTCATATGCTATATTAAAAGCCTTTAAGAGTTTCAGCATGTTGTTCAAAATGTAAAGTGTCCGCAATGAACTTAATTGGGAAATATTGACAACGGCAGATAGAAAATGCTACTGTTATCCCTACGTTTTATTTTTGATGCAAGTGATAATGTATATTCGGAAAAGAAATTTGTGGCAAAGCTACTTAATACGTCTCCTCCGAAGCATCATTTATTAACTATACTGATGGTATAAGCATTAATAAACTTACTGAAAAATATTACTTGGGAATATATATTGTTTTTATACGTATCACTTTGACAAGAATCAGTTAGGCTATTGTAATGCGAGATGTAACTGAAAGAGGATATGCGGTATAACTAGGCAATAGTTTCCTTTTTTTATGCTAGGTTGAATTCGAAATGAAAATATTCACGCCAGAGAGGATTTTTGCTACTAATCGAAGCTAAATACGTAAGCTAAATCTGTACGTAAGGACATAAAAAAGGACTCTTTTTCCCAAACGAATTCTAAAACTAATTTAAAATGGATTCAGGGTAGATTTTTTCGTGGCGCCTGTACGTACGTACGTATGTACATACAACATACATACATACATACGTGCGTACATATGTATGTACGCACATAAAGAGCAGCCTGGTTGAAATTATGTATGTAGGACTGCTAATAGCATGTAGTTGTGTACCTCCCTTTTTGGTGGCAATCAGCCGCACCAGAAGTATATGAATATAAATAAATATCAGTAAAGACTTAAAGTAATAAATTTAGAACTACGTTTTCACAAAGACGAAAACTGAAGTTTATAAGTAATACATTTAAAAAAATTCTATAAATGCAACAAAGAATTTTTAAAAATTATTAAAGCCAAAACTTTTAGCCAAGCATATATCCACACTGTTACTCCGCTCATTGAGCTCAGTTTTTTTAAATTCTTATATTTTTGGTAAATTGTGCATTGTTCGCTTTAAAAATGATTGAATTATGATCTTGTCTTGAGATTAAGGTTTTTATGCCTTTAGATAACTTCCACGCAATAGTTGTAAAATTATCAGCGTTTTAAAAGCTGTTTAAGTGTGACTAAGCCTATTTTTTACCATAGCAGCCATATTTGTTTACATTTGAAACTTAGCAGATTGGTGGATTTGTTGCCAATCTAGAGAAACTAAGCTTCGCATCAACAAAGATAACGTTTTTTTTATTACTGCGAATTAAATCATGCTTAATCATTTCTGGAGTTATCATTTAAGTTATTAAATTATCTCATATATTGACTCAGCATAGCATCCACAGCAAATTAAGTCAGTTTCTACGCCTTCAGTGTCTTTTTACAGAGTGAGACAAAAGTAAACTTTCAGTTTCGTGCACCGAAAAAGCTGCCTTCTTGCCCGTTGGCCGAAAAGAATTTTTTTTTTTGGCTTAGAAACTCTAATTTTAATTGCAAAAATTGTTCTTTACATTGTTTTAATTGTATATATATATTATATTTTTTTATATTTTTCAATTTTTAATAAATACATATGTTGATATTTTGATGTTTCATGCATTTTTGCTTTGTACTGAATTAATTGAACGAAAACTATATCGTTAATGAAATTCGAGGAAATAAATTTAAACGAAATGCAGGAAAAGAATGCGTGTAATTTAATATTCCGCACAAGGAAGTCATGTGATGTACAAATCAGATTTTCTCAAAATTCTAATTAGATTTTTTAAAATTTAATGTTGAAAATATTTTTCGTGTATTACTTCATTTCAAAATAAAAGTCTCAGAATTTTACTATTTGCAAGAGCGGATAGACCAGAAAAAGTCTTTACTTCCTTTAGGAAGTTTATTTGAGATTTCAAAGTAATTTCTGATTAGTAAAATCTCTAGATATTTTCGATCATTTGACGGATAAAAGTAGTAAGTTGGAAGTAAAATAGTAGTAGTTGGATGTAAAATAATGATTATTCATTATGAAAAATAATTTTTCAGATTAATATGAATTATTTGTCACTGTGACTAAAAAAAGTTAAATATTTTTATAATATAAACTTTTATATAAAACTCATAAGACAGTAAATGAACTAAAAGCAGGAAGATAATTTATCATATGACTAATGGCAGAGAAAGATTAAATAATTCTCTTTACTAAAGTCATCTAAAATATTATATCGTGAGTAATAATAAAGTAGGTGCCTAAAAATGAAGCATAATAATCGAATAAAACTGTCAAAAGTATAAGCCATTAACTTTACACATTTATCAACAAAGTCTCAAGCTTTTATTATTCGTGATAAAACACTGTTAGAGGAATTTGGTAAAAATCGTTTGCTTCCATCGAACTATGTGAAAAATTATTTTTCTACATTTAGTTCATTAATTATTTTATAAGTTTTAAATAAAAGTTCAGATTATGATAACTTTTATTTATTTATTTAATTTTTTTAACCTTTTTATAAATTTAAAGGCAATCTTTTCGAGGAATTAGAGAACTGCAATTTTTGTTTTCGCAATTTTTATTTCTATTTTTGATGAAAAATAGGAAAACTCTTAATTTTAATAGACGTCAAAGAATTACGTCATCATTAAAGTTAGACAGAGTTCAGTCTTAGATTTTCAGAGAAAATTACTGGTCGAGAAAATTTTAGGTGAAATAATATTTGCAGAATGTCGCACAATGTTTCTAATAAGCACAGGTGGAAAATTGTTAGAATTTTCGTAAGAAGTCTTGCGTTATGTAAGTGTCTTATTTTATTTTTTTGGTAATTAAATGTATAATATTTTTAAACTTAAATCAATACTAGTAGTACAACCTTCTACTGAAAAAAAAAACATTCAGTACATTTCTACGTAATCCCAACAGAGGCCAGGCCTGCGCTAGGCATTTTGCCGCCCTGTGCAATCTCTGTAGTCCTAGATTTTGTTGGTCACTGCTTGTTTAAACTCTGAACATTTTGCCGCCTCTAAGCTCTGCTGCCCAAAATTTTGCTACTGGATTCTTCTCTAAATTCTAAAATTGCCCCCCCCCGAATACTCCCCGACTGCGACCGCACCGGTCGGTGAAGGGTCTGTGGTGCCGACCCTTCAAGAGGCCGATACAAGTATTTTGACTTAAGCTCGATTCTAGATGAATGGGATGGCTGAATAAGAGTTTTTACATTTTTTCTTTGTGTAATTTAGATGCGAGTCAATTTCGATTTGAAAATCCTCTACAAAAGCATCACTCCGCTTAGGCAGACAGCTATCGAGTGCCATAACTAAATATTTCAAACATCTCTAATTAATTTCTTCTTTGTGAGAGCAAGAATTAAATTTATTATTAACGTGGCACTCTTGTGCTAAAATTCTCAACATAATGCATCAGAAAACTGACACAACATTTAATAGATCAAAATCAGGTTCCAACACTTTTTTTTATTGAAATGAACTATTTGCCCATCCAAATTGCGCTTCGTCCTTTTACCGCCACCCGAAAATTTGTGAAACTCTAAATGTTTTTGCATTTATGCAAATTAAGTAAAGAATAATAATAAGTATAATATTAATCAATATTAAGTAAAGAATAAAACTTCAAGATTGCAATTAAATATTGAAGACGGAAGTTCAACGATGCAAACTCAATTCTTATAAAAAGCCCAAGATTATGTTAAGAGGGTGTACTACACAACGTGACTTCGATGTGCTCATTGTGACGTCGGGTTTTATCACGAATCAGCTGTTTATTGCAAACACAGGTTCCCCCTTTTGCTGGGAAAAAATGCAATGCCTGAAACTATATCATTTCAAGAAATACGGTTTTTGCGAAGTATTTTAAGAGTTATTTTATCAGCTAAACTAATATTTGCAGAACTGAACTTTTATATGAAAACATTTTGCGTTTGTGATATTTTAAATAATCGTTGCAAGAAAAGAAAGTTATAATTTAAAATATGGATTAATTACGCTTTTCACGCTGAAATCCTTAATACGGTTTCCAGCTTTTACGAAACATTTGCGTAAGAATTACTATAGTTGGTCTTCTTTGTATTTAGACCAACTGACTAATTAATTTAGGTAAAGTTTAGTTTACATTTAAAGATCCAAAGATAATAAACATTTTAACAGAACAGTGTACTTTTCTTTGAGTTAGATTGTTTTGTTTGATATGTTAGACAAAGTAAAATAATTTTCGTATGATTATTTTACTTTAAATAATTGTCTGAAAGAAGTACTCCGTTTTTAGGAAATGTTATTGTATAAGAAAATGATAGCTGTTTAGTGGTGCAACTGGGGGGGGGATCATTGACATGATCACTTAGTTTTTTACCTTACTTAGATAAATCCGCAGGTTCATTCTTCTGCTCGACGTTAACAAAGCTCGACGTTAAATATGCAGTACCCGAGGATAATCTTTTCCCGATATGAAACTAAAAATTAGATTTTAGCATGTAAATACGGTTGAGGCAGCCATTTGAGTCTACGGCTAACATACTTTGCTCTATAAGCTACTTTCATTCGTTATGCCAATGACAGTTAATGGGTATCTTAGTAATGAGACTCTGATGTCTTAAGTGATTTCAGAATTAACGAAGCATAAATCTTCAAAAGACAACTTTGCTTTAAAATGAAGAAATAATTACAAAGAACCATCATACGAAGAACGCTTCTCATAACAAACGTTTCATAAAGCGAATCTTGCACAGGCCGAAATGTGTCCTGCACAGCGAACTTGGTATCGCATTATAAACCATATACATGCATCGTCAATCATCACCAATGTCTTAAGCGTGGAGCTAAATTTTCTTTACTATCTAATTAAGCATGGCATAAATGCAGAAATTTCGTTTCTATGTAAAAAAGTCAGCATCGCCAATTACTGGTGGTTTGATCCGAATTCATAATGGGAATGGGAGGACTGCATAAGAGAATTTGTGGTTTTATCCGCGTGTAACGTGACTAAGAGTTTGTTTTTTATTAAAAAAATCCTCCATTCCTTTAAGCAGATGGCTCTCAAATGTTTTCTCGTAACCCAAATAATCTATATATATATATAAAGAAGAAAGTCTAATAGCTCAATCATTACGAAAACTATCGCCACCAAACTTTCTACTATTCTTTTCTGGATCCTGGACAAGATCGACGCCCACTTTTTTCTCAAAAAAGTAACTCGGAAAAACGATAATTTTCGCCCTCATTCTTCCGAGTGGCAACAGTTTCGCAAGCTCGGGAGGAAAATCTGCTTTCGAAAGAGATGAAAATTTGCTTTTTTATTTCGAAAGTTGTTGCCGCTGCTCGTTTTCAAATCCTGTAGTTTGTTAATAAAAAATTCCGAAGTTTTAAGACGAAATAAAAATAGCATTGCCAAACATTAAATGCATTATTCCCGATTCCAAAAATTCGTGGGAAGCCATTTCGACTATTCCCATCTTTGTACGATTTTAATCTGCCTAAATATTAATTAAAAATTCTGAAAGCGGTAATTTCCGCATTCATTTTCCCGAGTAGTAACAGTCTCGAGGCGTTGGAGATAAAATTGCTTTATTTCGTAAAGTGTTGTTATTTCTCGCTCTCAAATCGTAGAGTTTGTTAATCAAAAATTTGTAAGTTTTACAAAATTTATGCATACAAAGAAGAATGTCTGTTTGTGTGTTTGTTTGTTTGTTCGCGTTATTGATTTCTGATCATTTATGATAAATTTTTTGCCACATTTAATCTACTAAAATTGAATATAGATGAAATATTGGATGGAACTTGAGCTTTTATAACCAATTGATTAGAAAAACGAAAATAATTAAAAACAGACTGCCTTTGTTGCTGATACAACGAGAGAGAATTAGTTTATTTTTCTATCGAAATTTTTTTTGGGCGTTCCATATCGCACCAGACTGAAAAATGTATGACTATGAATCGTATTTTTTGCATTAGAGAAGTTAGTTCCATTAGTTCTCTCTGTTGTTAGATGCATCACTCTCAATGTAACTTAACTGCCTTCGGGTACTTTCGCTAGTATAAATGCAATTCATGCTTCTGAAGGAGTAAGTGAGCTACAGGCTGTAACAGAGCAGCAACATCCTACAGTCAAGCTAAAGTGAAAGAAACTGCAGATATATTTAAGGTTAATAATGCTTTTACTTCAGGACCCTACTGAAGAAGAAAAGCTAACCACTTCAGACAACTTCTTGAAAGCTAGACTTATCAGAAAATTAAACGCAATTGTGCAGTAAGCATGAGAACAGCTGAGATTTTTACTTCCAGCGAAAGACTGCAAAACGCATAAAAACCTGCGAGACTGGATACATACATAATAAAGGCAATTGCTTTTCTAATAAAAAAATTAGTAAATTTCTAGCTTTCTAAAATTGGCAGTATTTCTAATATTCTCTGAAAATATTGTATGATGCTTCACGATTCTGGGCCGAGTTTAACAGTAGATTAAAATTATTTGTATGGTAACCTATCGAAAACATTGCTTCACAGAACAAACGCCGTCCTTGAATGGATTATTTTTGCTATGCAAGTACTGTTTGCCTTGAAATCAAAAAGAATTTTTTAAAAACTTAAAAGACAAGTAAAGCTCTTTGCTTATAAATAATACAGCAAAGCGCACTACTTTGGACTCAAAGATTTTGCCTAAACTCTGCGTAGTTAAGAGAAACATCGAAGCAATGTATCTAAAAATATCTCAAGCACTTCTTTCAGAAGTAAGGAAAAAGATAAAAATCTAATGTCCCTAATCCCTGGATCTAATACTTTACTGGCAATAATACATTATCAAAAATCTGCCACATTTTAAAATTTAAAACTAATCTATTCTCTGGCATTTTTAAAGAATGCTTAGGAATATAAATCTTTCACTCCCCACAATGCCGCTAAAATAAACATAACTTTATTTGCATATCGAAATCTCCCAGCTCCCTGCATCTTATGCATAGCAACAAACGCGAAATGTGTAAGGCCTTTTCTTACATTATTTTTATCTCAATTTAATTTTATAAGAAAATTTATTCAAAAAATACTTTTAAAGGAAAAAACTGAAAAATTATGTCGCATGAATATATCAAAGAAAGTAAATTTCACAAAATACTTTCAAATGGTGTTTATGGTTTTCAGGAAACGGATTTCGTAGCATGGCAAAATAAAAAGTATTGCCACTTGAGGGAGATATTTGTTGCCAGCCTCGTGCACAAGCGATTCAGAGAAACAGATGCACAGCTATGACAGAAATAAATAATGTTTATGATTTTATGTTTAACAGCCCGAATTCCTAGGAGATTATTTCTGCACAGTCGTAACTGCTCAGCTTAAAATTGCTTTATTCTTTAAATTAAAATCTGCATATGAAGTTTTGAATGCAAATTTTAAACAATATAAAAATCATAAATTTATAAAAAATTGCATAATTACAATTCTTTAATAATTTTCCTTTTTTTAATTTTTCTTGTAAAAATTTAGCGTTAAATTTCTTAAAGTGTTAAATTTTAATTTGAAATTTTCAGACTGCAGTGTATGCCTACATACTGTATATCCTATATGTATTGCTTTTATTTATTGTATTTTTATACAAATTTACTATATGCAAAGACAATAATTATTCACGAAAAGTCATTTTGAAGGAAGAAAACAAACAACGAAGCTAGTGGAAAATTTGAATACCACTAAATTTTTATTTACTTTTTTAATTTGTGGTGCTTTCTAAACAAATTTATTTCAAAAAAATAATGAGAGGATATTTAGGGAGAAAATATTCAAACTATAATAATATATTTCAGCCTCGTGATCACTGAACGAACGTGGGAATTATATGACAGCCCAACTTATATGTTTTCAACAAAATGTCAAAGAACAAACGTTTTTCATTAGGAGAAGGGTGTAAAACCCATTTATTGAACTCAGTTATTGTGTTTGCAAATCCACCATTCACTTGTGACAATAAAACTAAGGAAAATCGTAAACTAAACTAAAGAAAAGCTCATAGCTCAAGATTGCACAAATTAATTTAACATAGTAGGATGACTCAGAAACTTACGCCGGTGTGATGTTAACTCCGGCGGCAAGAATGCGAAGCCGAGATTCAGAATTCAAACAACTGGCAGAAACAACAATGTGCGCATTCAGTAGCAACTAACTTTTTCTCTACTTCAGTTTAAATTCACTCTTGTTCACTCTAATTCCTTTACACCCTGGCAAGGAAATGCGAGAGAAACAAGAAATGACAGAGAAATAACAAATTAAATTAACTATTAGTAAAAATAATACAAAACTCATTTGCTTAACAAATGTATGATGTTTTTAAGTAGCGATGAGTTAATTTTGATAGAAACTTCTTGAAATTCAGTTTTTGGTTTTTTAGGAACTAAAAAAAATTCTGTATTTTTTTATAACCCTTCTGACTTTTCGCTACAGTTGTAAGGTTTTAGTTTAAACTAACAAAGTTTTATTTTAATTTCCTTTTCCTATCAGTTCTTGTTTCAGCTTCCCGTTAGAATGAGCGCTCGTTTCAGCTGTATGCCAATTTGAAGTGGAGCCAAGTTTGTATTTAAAAGTTAGCGAGGAACTTCTCGGTGTGAGAGAGCTTTTAGTCTCAGATCATTGCTGCTCTGTTTGACGTCAACCTGACTAGCCAGCATTTAAATTCTAAGCCTTAGGCTGTTATGCTATTACTTATTGAAATAATCTAAGTGCGTTAGTATTAGCTAAATCTTGCTATGCACCATTAATAGTTTCGCATAGAGGCCAACCTCGCGTTTATAGCTCTGTGAGCAACAACTACTTAATTTCTACTTAACTTTAGTTTAAATTATTTAATTGTTCAGTTAGACCCAAGTGCGGTCATTACTTTTTGTTCTCCCTCCCGAGTTGGGAAGTGGCTGTAAATAATATTGGTTTAATAAAAGAGGATTTTAAATCCTTCTTACGTGCAGTTATTCTACCACTTAACCACAGTATTCTACCACAGAACATAGCTGCATTCAGCTCCCTGTTCAAGATCAGGACATTAACTACTTCACGAATATGTTCGCCAAAAGTATGCATAGAACACTCAGTCCTGACACAGTAAATAACATATATCCCAAGGCTATTATAAAAAAAAAACTACGAATTTTAACCTCCGTATTTCATTGCTATTGCAATTCTATAGCAAGTTAATTTCACTTTGCTTATTACTTCTTTAAATCCATTTTTAAAATAAATTTTCTTGCAATATAAAATGAAGGTAAGAAAGTAGGTTAAAGGAAAGAGTTTTATGCTCTGGGTTTTTAATTCACGTAGATTTTGATTCGGACGTGGGTATTTAGCCAATAAGCTCTTGACCGACGGGACACTTGATCGACAGGACCTTTACCTGATACGTATATACTGTCGACACTGGCATTCAGCCAACAACAGATTTAATCGACAATACGTTTAATGAACAGCAAGTTTAGTTTGCCGGCTAAATGTCCATGCCGACTTAGATAAACGTCTAAAATCATATCAAAAGATTCATGTTTAATAGTAATAAAAGAAACGAACTGAACTGCTTTCATCGCCTCCCTGCATGAATTTTCATTCCAATAGGGTATGTTTCAAAAAAATATTGCAATGAAAATCTATATACTTATTGTTATTATTATTTTGAAAATGTAGTTCAAAATATTGGCTTACATTTTTAAATGTCTAACCAGTATTAAGTACTTCTACAAACTTACATATCTAAATTAAATATACACTCTTAGACAAAAAAAAAAAAGAAACGACGCACCAAGAAAGAGTTATCGAAATGGGACGAAAATCGGTAGAAGTACATGGAAAGAAAAACAAATGATTACAGTTTGAGAAAAATTGGACGATTTATTGAAGTGATAGAGCTTCAGAAAGTGAAAAAGTCAGTAACGTATTTGTCCACCTCAGGCCCTTATGCAAGCGGCTATTCGGCCTGGCATCGATTGATAGAGTTTGTGGATGTTCTCCTGAGGGATATCGTGCCAAATTCTGTCCAACTGGCGCGTTAGATCGTCAACATCCCGAGCTGGTTGGAGGGACCTGCCCATAATGCTCCAAATGTGCTCAAAGGAGAGAGATCCGGCGACCTTGCTGGCCAAGGTAATGTTGGGCAAGCACTAAGACAAGCAGTAGAAACATGTGCAGTGTTGTTGCGGGTATTATCTTGTTGAAATGTAAGCCCATGGTGGTGTGACATGAAGGGCAACACAACGGGCCTTAGAACTTCGTCGGCGTACCGCTGTGCTGTATGGTTGCGACGGATGACAACCAAAGGGGTCTTACTATGAAATGAAATGGCACCGCAGACCATCCCTCGTGGTTGTCGGCCTGTCTGCCGGAAGACAGTCAGGTTCGTATCACACCGCTGTCCGAGGCGTCTCTAGACTCGCCTTCGATGGTCGTCGGGGCCCAGTTCAAACTGGGACTCATCACTGAAGACTCTTCTACTCCAGTCAGCGACATTCCAGTGCGAATGAGCCCGACACCAATGCAAACGGGCTTACGTTGTACAGAGGTCAATGGTAGTCGGCGCAAGGGGCGCCGTGACCTCAGCACCCTTTCTGTGAGCCGTTTATAAATGGTCCTTGCGGTCACTGAAGCACTAGTTGAACGTACAATCGATGATAATGATGCATCTGGGGCTGTGAGTGCGGCTCTGACGATTGCTCGGTCTTCACGTTCTGTCGTTTCTCTAGGCTTACCCCTTTCATCTTGACGCTGTGTGTGGCCATGGTTCGCTCATTCCCGCCAACATCGTCTAATAGTGGCATCGCTCCCTCTCAAATGTCGAGCTATTCGCCGCTAAGACCAACGGCTTTTTTGAGCCCAACTACACAACCTCTCTCAAATTCTAACATCTGTGCATATCGTTCGCGCACCTGTATGCGAGGCATAGTTTCTGTCTACCAGAGTACACGGAATGAAATTCGTGAAGAATTTATGACCTGGAATTGTAATTTCTCCTCTTAAATATCTTGCCAGTTGCGCAGATCAGATGCGCCGTAGCGAGAACCGTTCATCCTTTGGCAACCAAAATGTAAAATTTTGCATTTTCCGTCGAAACCTGTATGCATATCAATTTGTGTCCAATTTGCTTTATATCTTCTCAGTGCGTCGTGGTGCGTCGTTTTTTTTTTTTTTTTTGTCTAAGGGTGTATATTATAACAGAAATGAAGTATATGTGAAGAAACTCTTAGCCATTTTTTCCGTTGGGATTCCCCTTTTACGTTTTGCGACGAAGTTCCGTTTAGCTTGTGACAATATGATCGGTTGATTTAAGTTCTTTCTCATAATGCTTTCCATATAAATTCCTAATTGAAGCTTCATACTTATATCCATGTCTTTATATATATATATCTCTCTCTATATATATATGTAAGGCGTGTGTTCAAATGAAAGCGATTCGATGTGCCGCATGTGAAAAGTTTGCACTGGAATTTCGTAAAGCAAAGGCGATAGTGAAGCTGCATTTACCACGCATGCGTGTGCGAAAGAAGATGTGTGCTAACTTAAGTCGTAAGGACGTGGCATTCATTCAAAAATGGCTGGTGTGGATGAGTGATACTGCAAGTTATTTTTCTGGTTAAAACGTTTTATTTCTTAAGTACTGTGATTTAGTACACAGTCTTTTTTTTTATCAAACTGATATTACCCTTGCACAAGTGAGGCTTTTTGCCCCAAACATAATCTCTCTTTTGACTTAAAACATCCAATGACGCGTTTAATTATCTGTGTATCTGTGGGAATAATTCTCTATTTATAATCGCTTTCTTGCCGTAAAAGTTCTAAGCATATTTTCGCTATCCTTTTAGCCTTCCTAAGCCTTTTTTGACTTGAAGATTGGATTATTCAGATTACTGAAAAGGACTGAAGGAATTTTTACTGGTTCGCACTCACGTTACATATGGAGGTAAAAACTTTTATGCAGCCATTCCGTTTCTCAGAACATGAGCTGGGTCGTATTACCTGTTTATGCGGGTTTACTGCCTGGGCCGCTGGTGAACTTAAGACACAATAAATTAAACCTGTTAAAGCCCGTTTTTTCTCAAAAGTGGTTACGAAACAAACTTGTATTACAGTATGAGGTATTGACTCAGAACAAGACATTCACGTCGGGAGGTTGCGGAAGATGTTAGATGTATTTAAACTGGTTTTCAAGGCGTATTCCAACCATGATGCAGGTTTCGAGAAGCACACGAGGTCTTACCTAAGGGGTGGTATGCCTTCAAAGAAGACTTTCTAAGGGAATCTGATTGTATCCATTTTACAAATGGGGAAAACCATGAAAATGTCCATGCAAGCAGCCCGTTTGTCCAGAATCGAACTTAAAAGAGGCCCACTGGCGGGCGAGTGCTAAAGTCATTGAACAGTTTGGTTCGGAGTTCGAATTCCAGCGAGTCAGGCTGGGAATTAAAAAAAAAAGTGGGAAATTTAAGTGTAAGTTTTTATTTCAAATAATTTTCAGAATATTCTGCAACTGAGGAACGACTTCTCATAACAACATGACATCATATATCTAAGATGATTAAGTTTCAGATAAATTTCTTCACCTTCGGAAAAGAGAGAATGTTTTTTTAAGATTACAATAATATTTGCTTTGGTTTCAATCAGTAGTGGTTGAGTGTGCTCTTGAAAAGGATAAGTTATCTCGATTTGTAAATCTTTCGCATGCTGGGATATCTTGAATTTACAATTAATGTTGACATGATTTACAACAGCTTTCACAAAATTTTTTGACTAGGTTAAAAACTCCTCTTTATTATGCTTATTATTACTTTATTAGTCCAAAGGGGCAATTTGCCAGAAGGACTTATAATTTCGTTTTGGCATTTTGCGTTGATTCACTAAAAGCGTTGTTTCACTTTTCAGATTGTTGCCACCAAATATTATCGACCTGTATTATATTTAAAGAAATTAAATAATGAAGAATCTGCATAAATGTATATATGTCTCTCGCATTGTGATAGAACAACGGTACCTAGAGCCATCCAATTTTGAATATTGAACGTTTCCATCCGAATATGGGCATCTGGAAGCCCAAATTTGAAATCTGGAATTTGTTTTACTATCGATTTCCTATTTTTTGAAATTTTGATTAACAAACTGAAGGACTTCAAAACGAGCAATGGCAACGTTGTACAGAAAAAGGGTTTTTATCTCCAAGGCGCGAGACTGTGAAATTCTAAAGATATGCTCATTTTAAAATTATTTTGCAATATTGCTTTTGAACTTAATTTTATGGTTTACGTGCGAAGAACATGCTATTTAATAAATAAAGGTAACACCCAAAATGACAAAAAGTCGACCCTTTAGACGTAATTTAAAGTCTGAAACCTTTCAGTTTTGTTTCTTTTTTTTTTTTTTTTAATATGTGCTTGACAAAATTTTGCTCTGAGCATTGAACATTATTCTAAAAAGAACGCAACATTTTTATTTACTTAAATAGATTCAAACGTTTTTATTTCCTTATCTTTATTTATTTTCTTATATTTTAACATGTCGACCAACGTTTTATTATTAACTCAAAATTCAGTCATTGCTGGACTTCACGCGGTTTTTATTTTGGAAACATTGATTAGTAGACACATATTTTCAATTGCAAAAATGTTTAAGAGGGGAAGAGGGATAAAAATTTTGTTTTTAAAACAGTAAATTATTAGAAATACTATCAGAATCTTTTAAATCACATTTATTTTAATCATTTTATTTTAAGATTTGTAAATTCAGTTTCTATTGTTTCGTCTTGTACGTTTGCTTGAAAATAGTTGTTTTGGCCTTTCTTGGGGTTAACGTATTTAAATCGTGATAAAATCGTAATTAGCTTTTAAAATGCTCAGTTATAAAAATACGTTTTTTACGAATATATTGGTATCCGCATTATCAAAATATTTGTATTGTGAAAATTTTATTCTACCTTTAAGATGCAACAAGCACTGTAAAGAAAACTTTTATAAATTTAATCTGCAAGGAATTTCTCTAAGATACAGTTTCTTGCTATCATGTTATTAAACTCTTTTTTCTTTTATTCAAGATGCAGAAAAAATTAGATCTAACTAAGAGTAGACAAATGTAGGCACAATTTAGCATAGATATTTTTTATTGCTTAGAATGATCGTATAAGTTAGTTAAAAATTATATAAATGCCCTGTAAAGGAAACAGAGATTTCTCAGTTTATTTCAATCAGGCAGCACAGTGTAAGTCATAAAAATCCAGTACAGAAGACAAACAAGAATAAAAAGGTTTTCCCCCTCTCCAAATAAAATGTGTGCTATAAAATATGAAAAGTTCGATTCTAATAATAATTCACAAGCTTTCTGAACACAGAGAAATTTTTATCTTCTTCCAGTTTTCCAGAAATTCTATTAAATATATTTAACCCTAGCCCTAAGAACTGAGTCGAATGTCCTCCTTTGTTCCTCTGAGGTTAAAAATAAGCGTTTTCGTAAATTTCTACCAAGTTTAAATACCAGCGGTATCCGTAACATGATAAATGAAATTAATTTTGCCAGTATCGGCATTAACTAAGTCAGTATTCAGCGTTTATCTGACACTAAGATGAAATAGTAATTAATTTATTCATTCACTGATTATGTTTGGAAATATATACATAAATTAATCATAGTTGAATTATATCCTTAATGTTAGTGAATATGTGCATTTCATTATTTTACATGTTATACAATACTTAACAATGTATGATTATGCAAATAGCTAACTTTTGATTACATAAAATTAAAAATTCCATTTAATAGTATTAAAAAAATATTTGGTGTGCAGTGGTATGCCATCATAAAAATTAAGGATTCGCTCCTGGCGACGCCTCTATAATTACAAAACCCAGTGCTTAAGTACTTCATTCCCGAAAAAGGGATTTATTACATGATTCATATCCATCCACTCCATTTCTTAAATAAATCGGTCCGAAATGAGTGTTTATGCTCTTAGTTGCATTTCTTATACTGAAACTATAGCAATATCTTAAAATTAGAGATAACGTGATTATTTATGACGGCTCAAGAAGATCTCGTTTTCTGGGAATTCATGTTGACGGTTACATATTAATGTAAAATTATAAATGCGTATTTTATCATAAGGAAGTAAATAACAGATTTGTTAGGAATAAAAGAGTTATTATTCGTTGTTGAAAAATGATTTTTCAATTGATTAATTTGATTGATAATGTATAATTCGGACTGAAAAGATGAAAATAGAAAAATATAATCAAATTAAAATTAAAAGAAAAAGTCTGAAAGGTTTCAGATTTTAACGGTCGCCCAAAAGGGTTTGTTATGGTTTTTTATGCTCTTGCTACCCTCGCAGTCTACTAGTCTGCTGTTACACTCCTATTAATCCTTTTTTTGTTATTATTTATTATTATTATTTATTATTTATTTATTATTAGCTTTATTATTAAGCATAATTTTCTTCAGACTTACTCCATATACAGTTCAACAGCAAAATTACAAAAATTTTAAAAGCAGCATGAGAGTATAAGTTTAGAATTCCCGAGTCAGCGTTAAATGTTGGCATACACTTTTCAGTTTCTTCAGTCTTTTCTTAGTTCATTATCAATGTCCAGTTTTCTTACTAAGATGGTTTTTCAAAACTTTTTTTGTCTTTTTATTACTAACATTTTATCCGTTTACTTTACTTATTAAATACCCCGTTCTTCGCTCTTACGCCGCATAAAATTAGATTTAACTGCAAAGTTACAAAATATTTAAAAACAGCACATCTATAGAATTTCCGATAGACAGGCTCGCCCGCTGGCAATGAAAACATTTTTTCCGTACAGTGTTCCCACTGCTCGCTTTGAAATCTTTGAGTTTGTTAATCAAAAATTCATTAAAATTTTACAAAATATGACACAGATAATAAAACAAATTCGAAACTCAAAATTCCGGATTAAAGGCGCCCATGTTCCGGTGGAGGACTGCGTTATTTAAATGGATGGCTCTAGGTATCGATGTTTATTTCACAATGTGAGAAACATGCATGTTTTCATGCAGATTCTTCGTTATTTAATTTCTTTAAATGTAATACAGACGATAATATTTGGTGGCAACAGCTTGAAAAGGGATACACTGTTTATATTGACTCAACGTAAAATTCCATTTCGAGACTAATATCCTATTCAGGACTCACGTGCCTTTTGGGATTAAAAATAAAATTTTTGCAAAATAAGATTTTATTTAAAACTCATGAAATAATTAATAAGCTAAAAGAAAAAAAATAATTTATCATATAGTTTGATAGGAACAACAGGTTAAATATAATTCTCTTTTCAAAATTCCAACAGTTTTACGAATAATAAATACTTTTTCAAATGTTTTTTGTGTTTTATTCTTTATATAGAGTACGAAACGTTTCTAAGTATAATTATAGTGGCAAGTAGAACATAAAAAATTAGACTTTATAATTTTACAAAATTCATTTCTTAAAGTTAGAAATCCCAGAACAAAGTGTTTATGTCTTTTAAAATAATTTTGTAGCTGGGAGTATATGTCAACGACTGTCATGGGAAGAAATAGTTCACTCAGATAACACAGTTCGAATCGAAAGATAACTTTTGCAATATATTTGACACCATATTTGTAACATAAAATGTTACCCTGAACTTCTCTTTACACTCATTTTGAGCACTACATACAAATTTCAGTTTTTCAACATTCTCAAAACTAAATTTATCCTCACATAAAAAAGATTCCTAATAAATTTTGTACTCATGATTTTTGTAAGCATGTGTACGTTTTACTCAGCTCAGAATGCAAAAAATCTAACTTTTTTTTTTTTTTTTAAAGAATTCAAAAGAAAAACAACAAAGCTGGTCAAAATGATTTCCATAAACTTCTCACTGAATCAGGGAGTTAAGTGAATGAATTTATGGATAACGACCAATAGTTGGGAAAGTAATAGGACTTTTATGGGCCTAATGTACACTGCTGGGAAAAAAAAAGGGGGGGACAGTTTTGTTTCTTCCCTTCTACTGGGCCGATTGACGAAATTCAAATTTCGTTTTTTATGTCTCGAAAGCGTGACTTGGATATGTATTAAGATTTATATATAACATTGTTCTAAAATAGGTATTTTGATACAAAATCGGACTTTTTCTAAAATGACATCCGAATTTTTTTCCTTATTTCGATTCTACGACTCAAATTTGTGTCTAGATATTAAATTTTGTAAAATTTGGGGTGACATTTACAGCGTAATTCAAAAATTTATCTTGGCACATTTTTTCAGTTTGTGCCAAGAATAAATCACTTGGCGGACTTCTTAATTTATAACAAACTATTTTCCTTTCCTTTCTTTCACTGTACACTAGCGGAAAAATGATCATCGTTCATACTTTCAAAAAATTTTAACAAAGTGCGTAAACCACATTTGGCGTTATTATCGCCTATAACGAATATGCCAAACTTCAAAATGCGCCAAAATATAAATTCACGTATATCTTCGGAAATTTTGAATAAAAAACTCTAATTTTTTTGCAGGTACGCTTAGAAATACATCTACTTTACGATGATGGGAAAAGTTTTATTGATTATAATTAAAAATTTTTTTCGAAAAATTTATAAAAATACGAATTTTACGCGCTTTCGAGAAGTGACAAAAGCAAGTTCAATTTCGTCAATCGGCTCAGTAGAACGGGATAGAACTGCACGTTTTTTGCGCAGTGTACATGTACATTAAATATATCTGCTGCTCTCTGTGTATTATATCTCCAAGAAACTTTGTAGTTTTGTCGCTAATTTAGGCTAAACTTTCTTCAATAGAAATCTGCTACTACGACAACCTTTTTGCTTCCATCTCTTAATACATACTTGCATTCCAGTCATTTGGTTTTTAAAATTTTAAGGCAAGTTGGTTAATTTTTGTTTAGTAGTTTGATTTTTAATTTTTTTACTACAGTTTTTAACTTTAATTTTATGGATTATTACTTTTAATCTTCTTATGATTTTTTAAAATTTGTTCTTGAATCTACTTTTGTTTTTACTTTTGTATTTGAAATGAAAAGAGAGTGTAGGGGATATGTCTTCTAAAGTAAGCGTCTCGTTCAGATTAATTGTGTTCTTAATAAAAAAAATTTAATCTTAAAGATTATTTGCTTTTTAACAGGATTCTTTTGGTTTGGTGACTAATGTCTTTATTTTGATTGAGTATCGGTTAGTATTTGAATCTAGCAAATAATTTGATGCTTACTTGGAAGTAGGATGAAACACTCTCTCTTATTTTAGTTACTTTTATTTGATGGTAGATTGGTATATCCCCTTGATAAGTCGATTAATCTGCTATCAATAACAATAACTGGTTTTTCATACTTAAAAGTTTACTTTTGATTTTGGCATTTTTGCGATTTAGTTTTTCCTTGACTGTGTTTAAAGCAAGGAGAACTGAAAATTCTATAAATTTTTTTTAAATTCTGAAAAATACCTTTTCAATGGTGTTTTCAAATTGAATTTCCGTTGCTTGGAGATGTAATATGGAGAGTTTTCTTTTTATAATTTATGGTAAAATATATATGCTATATATATACGTGTAAAATTGGCTTAAATGTTTTCTAATTAACTCAGATTCTAACCATGTTATTAAATTAAACATAATCAACCATTTAAATTGATATATTTACATCAATGAGCATTTCGCTCTTAGATTTGGTTTATTTGATTATGGTAAGCATGCTAGGGCTGACTGTCTAAGGTGAGGGATGCAGTCATGGAGGATTTTCCAAGGGAAGCTGGCTCGTATCCACGTTACACACGGGAAAAGCCACGACTCAGTCCGTTTACTTGGACTCGAACTCAGGTTTAACTAGCAGTGTTCAGCGTTTTTTGCCGCTCGGCTGCTGGTGGGTCTCCTTTATTTTAGGGTCTTCTCTTTTGTTAATTCATAGCTTACGTTTTTACTTTACCTTCTAATTCATTATGTACTTTATATTTTTTTATTTTTTATTTTGTATTTTGTATTTTTCGTATTTTTGTATTTTGTATGTTTGTATTTTTGATTAAATACTAATATGTATTTAACCAAAAATTTTATCAATAATGTACATTTCAGTATTCATCATTGTTAAGACTTTTTTGGCAATCTAATTTGTGTAATTTCATTTGTAATACCCGCATAAAAACAACTAAGTTTTAAAAAAAATAAAATATGCCAAGTTGCAAGCAACCTGCAGTGTACTTTTAATTTGAAAAACAGCCCTTAGAATCGAAAAGGTTAAAAACCATTTTAGTATAAAAAGCATTTCTCTTATTCGTCGTATTCACATAGCATAACATTTAAAATATAAAACTGCTCTCAGTGTTCATAATATTAATTAATTGATGTAAAAAATATGTATCTTTCTACTATTACTCTTGAAAAAAAAATTGTATTTGGCTTATACTTCATCTTTCAGTAACCCATTCTCATAGCAAAAAAACTGAATTCATAACAAAAAATACATTATTTTTATATATTTCTGTCTATGTCCCATTGGCCCCTGTTGGAACTTTTACAATCGCCCAAATCGAAAGACAGGACTCTAAAATCAAGTCGGAGTCCGATGTCAGATACAAGTGTAAGCGGGAAGACACAATTGGTTGACTACTTTCTCAGAAGAGCAAAATGCTTCCGAAATTATAGCCAAATTATTTCAGTTTATTAAAAAAATCATAGCAAGTGTTCACAAATTTTCCAGTCGCACCATCAACACATTGCTTTTTATTTTCATACTATGCCAAGGTTAATTGCTAAGCTTATTCCATGGTTTGCATTGATCGATATTACACTCAAGTGTAATAGTGATTTGAAACCATCTCAGCTTTAAAAATAAACTTAAGAATATTGCAGAAGTCAACAAGTAACTTTTGTTGACGTAACGTCATCCACTCAGCTTAATGTTAAAGTCAATATTTCTTATCGGCGTAATCTAAATGAACACATCCAACGGCTGAGTCAAAAGGTTAAAGGTCTGGATTATTTTCTGTTGAATCCTAATCTTTACTTCTTAAATCCCAAAGTTCATTCGGAAGAAAATTCTACAGTACAGAAAATACAAAATAAAAAATCTGATGTGCACACCCCATGACTTCCTTGTACAGAATACTAAATTATACGTATTTTGTATTTCATTTGAACTTATTGGATTGAATTAAATCTACTTCATCCATAGCGCATAAACCACAATAGAATAAATTCAGTCTTTACAATTCACTATATTTGTTTACCATAGGGACACTTTGGCGCTAGCTTCACTTAATAGTCTTATATTTCATTAATTTTATAACTCAAAATGCACGAAAATTATGTATATCATCTGGAGAATTACCTAATCATTGCCACATGTTCTGTTCAAATACATAATAAATCTAAAACGATGTATTTAAATGATTGTAACAAAAAAAGAGCCATTTATTATCATAAAAAGGGAGAAAAAATTTAAGTACATGGTTCAAAGAATCGAAAGAAAGTTTTCCTAAGGGATTCATGATTGTTGCTGGTTTTTCTTACATAAAGAAACAGTTTTTCACAGACGATTCAGTATTTCTCATTCAATTAATTCAGTTCTCACTTCGCGACAAGGCAAAAATACATAAAACTTAAAATATCTATATTAAAAACTACGAAGTAAGGCGTTATCTTCGTTGTTGCGAAGCTTAGTTTCTCTAGATTGGCAACAAATTCAATATTCTCCAAGTTTCAAATGCAAACAAATATGTCCACCATGGGAAAAATGATTAGGCTTAGCCGCACTTAAACAACTTTTAAATTGCTGATTCTACAAATCTTGCATGCAGATTTTCTAAAGCTTAACAGGAAGATAAGAAAAACATAATTCAATCATTTTTCAAGGGAAAAAAAAATGTACAATTTACCTACGTATAAGAATAAAAAACCTGAGTTCACCGAGCGGAGTAACAGACTGGATATATATATATATATAAAGCCAAGTAAAGGGAATAAAATTCTAAAAACAATTGCCTAAATGTAAATTAGATATTCATGTTCATATATATAGAGAGATAAATTTATGTACTTTTGGTGCGGCCGATTGCAACTAAAATAGGAGGTGCACATCTACATGTCATAGCAGTCCTATATACGAAATTTCAACGTTCTGAGGCTAGTCGGTTTTGAGTTATGCCAGATACATTCATATATACGTACGTATGTACGTACGCACAGACGCACAGTGCTCTTTATTGTTCTTACGTACGAATGTCACTCAAAAACATCATTAAATTGCATTCGATAGCGGTCAGAATAGATATATTTTTTTAAATATGATACCCAAAATTTTTCGCAATTACGATACTTCTTTTTTACTTCGTATAAGGAAGTAATAAAAGAAATCGTAAGATTATCTCACCAAATTCGATGCTGCCGAGAAGGAAAGATGCACAGTATATGCGAAATTCTTTCCGGTGATAGAAGGGGGCAAGAAAGTCTTAATTAAGTGATGCTAGATAACATAATGCAAATCTTTGATTTTAGAAGTAATTTTCACAGTTGCACGTTTTTTAAATTTCTTGATTGAAGTATGTTTTGCGCGTTTTCTTTTTGGTTCATAATTAGTCATTTAGGCTTCTTACATATTGGTGCAAACAAAAAGACCTCATAAAACCCTAAGGAGTTCAATAACCTATCCTCGAGATATTTTGGTAATTATCTTGTTTGTGGCCTCACCATTGACCGAGTGTTTAAAACTGCTAAACACTGGAAGTTCGATTCGGGTTCAGTAGAAAAGGGATGGCTACATGATTGGTTTGCATGGTTTTTCTCTCGCGTAAAGTGAATTAGAGCCAACTTCCCTTTCAAAGTGCTCCACGAGGACATTCCTCGTTTGCTTTTCCATATTCAAACAATCAAATATAACCATCTTTAATCTTTGTTGCAGATTTTAGGCGTTAACTGGGAATCGTGTGACACCCATATGACCGTGTGACACCCTTTCCATCAATGACAGTTACATCATATAAATATTGTTTTTCTCGTCCCCATAAATTCGTTAAATGAATTATTACTTCTTAATGTTTTCATTGACTGAAATAATCTTATACTACACTCATGATCACTATACATTTTCCAGTAAAAGGAATACAATGTACAGCAATTAAATAAAGAAAACCAATTTATAACTACAGAACTGGAAACACTGGAGCGAACCCATAGAGCTTAGCAAAGCAATATATAAAGTTGAGCGACGGTAGCATTCCGGAATGTGGAAATAATACAGTAGCACCACTAGAACGCTTGTCACGGAAATGGCTGATGCAAAAGTAAAACAGAGAACTGTTATTAGACATTTCGTTAAACTGAGCGAAAAGCACCCTAACAACATTTAACCATTTGCATGATGCATACAATGAACACTGTTTATTACAAGCTCGTGTGTATGAATGGATTTCTAGTTTCAAGGATAATCGAGAATTCGTTTGATATTATCAGTTTTGTATACAAAGAGTTCCTACCACTGAAACAGATTGTTAGTGCAACTTTTAATCGTAAAGCTATGGAATGTTTAATGGTAAAGGATAAATGGATGATTTCCCATTTGGGTTAAATGAGGTTCATTTAAATGCATAAAAGAAAAGATACAAAACAAGGTACAAAATGACATTCAAAGGGTATGGCGCAATAAAAATGCAACCACGAACAGCAATTACTACTACGAAGGTCAGAGAATGAATGAATTAGCTGCGTACTTATTTATTATATCTATGTGGAGTTTACTGAATCTATCAGTCACAGTCTTGATAAGGCTTGCAGTTTTAGAAATGAGCAACACGTTTTACATTTTATTTCATCGGCTAAAATAAAGTTATAGAATTCAATGCTGGAAGTGGGATTCCATCCGCAACAAAATCTTAATTTCATTGAAAGACCAATATAAAGTTTTCGCTTTATAAAATTGTCATTCGGCATTTCCAGTAGGTTTAGAGCAGTTCAAGTGTTGCCATTCGAAAATGTTGAAATGTTTTCACTGTAAACGTATTAATGAGAGCTGTATTGTCTTAAATGATCACAATCTCGAACCCATATATTCAAATAACAATATCTGAAATTTCATTTCGATTAGTGAACGAATAGGCCGCTAGGGATTCATATATTGAGAAATTTTTTATAGACAACCCTGTATTTACCTTTTATCCTCGGTTCTATGTTTAATTATCGTTAATTTATTTATCTTTCATTAATTTTATTATTTCACTTAATTTTTATGACAAGTTAACTTATTACTTATCTATTTATCATTAATTTAGCTTGACTTTTTAAAAATGTCATCTATCTGTTTACATTTTTTAAAATTTTCAATTAGTCATTATTCATTGCATTATTTATTATTATTTTATTATTTCATTTTTGTTCATTGTTGCTGGTGGCTTTCCAAAACGTTCTAATACTTCTAATTTAGAAAGGAAACCTTGATCAACCTAGCAGTTGGCGCGTAACTTGATCTTGTATCTTGATCTTGATACAGGTATTTATTTCTTTCTTCATTCTTTACGACGAGGCATATCAGACGCTGAAACACAGAAAAATATTCATTAAATTAGTGAATTTTTTTTAAAGTTCTGTTACAACTAGATGCTGACACTCTACACAAATAGTAAAGCCACAGAAATCACAGTATTTTGGCATCGCATTTTGCAATTCAACCACATGGAAAATAGAAAATAACATGAAAGTAGAAAATAACGACTTGCAGCGCCATCTATTGAGAACTCAATCAGTTGTTTACAAACGATCTGAAATTCCTTGTACCTTTGGTATCAAGCACTTTTGTCATTTAAAGATTGCAGCAGTATCTCAAAATAAGGTCTGTAATGATTTAGGATTACACCGAAACTCAAACGCAACTCCATCTGATCGGTGAGGGCGTTCCCAAACTCAAAATTTCACTGTTGTTCCGAATGCGATGTCAGATTGAGTCATGTGATCTTCGTTTACAGAATTTTTGCTTTGCCATATTCTTAGCGTTGTTCTTGCCTTTAAAGACTCACCAGCTGCTGAGCGGTAAAGTAGCTGCACAATCACAGTTCGCTCCGGGGCTCGAATCTCAGGGAAGGGGGCTGGCTGCATGACGTTTTCGCGGCTTTTCGATGTGTAACATGCATTCTAGACAGTTTCCCTTAAAACATCTTCCACAGAGACATCTCTTCCCTTAGACAGAAGCCCTTAAATGTTTTACCGTACTCAAAATAAACCAAACCAAATCCAAACTTCTTGCCATGATTAGTTTTGCTGTGAGCTATTGTATTATATTACGTTACGTTCTTCATAAATCTTATGAGCTTTTTCTGATTTTAACTACTCAAGGATAGGGCGCACAATCCATATAGTCTCATCGCCTGCTATTCTTAAGAGTTCTGCTTCAGGCAGGGCCACATTAAAGATTTGGACTTAACTACAGTTCTAAATTAGATCTGCTGTCTTATCTCTTTTGTTGCGCTACAGAAGCCTTTGATAACTTCAATGTAAACTGTAATGTGTCCATCTTGTTATTAATAATTAGATTAGAAAATGAGTTTATGAATGTTAATTATCAAAAATGTATTTTCTGGACGTTAATTATGTTCATTAATACACTGATTTAGAACCTTTAGTTTAATGCACTGGAGGAGGAATAAACGGCAATCAGACATTTGACTTTTATAAATCGTTAAATATGCAATGTAAAATAATCTACAGCTGCGAAAAATTCTTTTAGAGCAATAGTTTTATTTATTTATTTATTTTCAGTAAGAAGTTAAATATTTATAAACAAAACTTACAGATGTTGTTTCGAATGATGTATAAAACTTCTTTTCCCTTATAACCTTACAGAGATATTAGGCTTATTTCGAAGCAGTAGAGATGAAAAATGGGTAATGCCCTCGCAGGGACTCGAACCACGGACCTCTAGAACACGCGTCGAACGTGTTGACCACTACGCCACGAAGGCATGTCGAGAAGGCGGGAGAAATACCTTATATACTTCCCTTTTAAAGGACGACTGGGGTTTTGGGGACCCAATCGCCAAATCCTGGGGGATGGAGAATCATCAGTCACCAACTTTTTTAATTCGGGCGCCACTGTAGAGACACTATGTATTCCTTGAAAGCAGTAGAGATGAAAAATGAGTAGTGCCCTAGCCGGGACTCGAACCACGGACCTCTCGAATACGCGTCGAGAGTGCTGACCACTACACCACGAAGTCATGCAAAGAAGGCAGGAAAAATGCCTTATAGCCTGATTAAAATAAATCGCCAATAGTGGTTTAATATTTGTTTCGTCGGAGTTGTGAAAATGTCAAAATAATAATAGTGTTGCGTTATACGGGTTCGTGGATTTGAGAGTATCCGATGAAAACACGATGCAGAACAGTAAAAAGCACAATTTATTTACAAGAATCACTATTTACAGCACAGTTCCAAAATTACGTTTAAAATCGTCGAAAATCTACAATAAATACGCTGAAACAATCAGCAACACAGCTTCAGGCTGTAACTGTAAAGGTAACTTCACGGCAACACTAAACTTATAATAAACACCGTGGAACAATCACCAATACACTGTCAAGCTATACTGTAAAGGTAGCTTCACGGCAAAGCACTATCTCGATCGCTTTCCGTTCACAAAACTCTCGCGTAGCTTAGTACTCACAGTAAGTAGCTATTCTCACAACTCTCCTAACTAATCACACACTTAATCACACTACTCTCATTTAATCACACACTTAATCACACTACTCGCACTCTCAGAAACGCAAGGGTTTATATAGCTTTTCTTTAGGTTCCACACGTTTCGAGAAATATCTCGACAGGAAGTTATTCTAGAAGCTTCCCGATTGGACCATGGGATATCGCCTATTTGGTCGCCAAATGGGTGATAAAGTCGCCAATCTGGCAACCCTACCATACACTACTTTATGGCAACCCTAGTGCTATGCCGGAAAGCTTACATACAGGCGCAACCGCCGAATTTTTCGCAACAATAGGAATAATAAAATAAATAAATACATAAACTAAATAAATAGAACGGGAGAATGACAGAAAGAAATGTAGTTAACATATCAACTTCTTTTGATCAAGGATCCTAAGAAGATGCAATTTCATCGTAAAATTCTAAGAGTAGATAAAATTATTCTTGATTAGATTAAAGAATAAAGTAGTCACATATTCTTAGTTCGTAAAATAACACTAAATATAGAATGTATTATTGACTATATTTATCTCTTAAAAGTAAGCTGAAAGTCAATAATTTTTTTTAAACATACAATCTTTAATAACGTACCTTTGTTTCAAATTTTGATAAATAAGATCTTTCAACAAATACATGATCACGAATTTTGTATAAAAAAGATTGCTAAAATTATTTTAAAAACATGTCTTTCATCTTCTATTAAATTTTAAAACTCTTTTCCTTGGAAAATAATATCTATAAATCTGAAAAAATAAAGTATTTGGTAAAAAATCAAAAAATATTGAATTTCTTTTTTGATTTGGTGACTTTTCTTTCGATAAACTGTAAGCTAGTCTTTGAGCTCGAGGATTCTTCATCTAGCACTATTCTTTCTTCTATTACTTCATCGGAGCAGCTGATAGCATCATTGACTTCAGTACCTAATAAAAATAAAATAAGCTGATAGAGTAAATATATATGTCAGTTAATTTTTATATGAAAGTTTTTGATAATGAAATACAAGAACTGGCTTAAAAGCAGTGGCAACATGTCGTTAGTTCTGAGTAAACCAATCGTACAGTCCCTCAGTATATTTGCTCACACGCATCACGTTTTGGCAAGTTACTAGAAGGCGTCATACACCAATCAGCAAGTTCTCTTATGTTGCTATTCCACACAGAATATTCTGTAGCAGTAGTCTTCAAATTGTGTTCCGGGAGTCAGTTCCCAGGATTTTAAGAGTCAAAACAAAAATCCAAAGAGAAAATTATTCAACACTCACACTAGTTGACTAGTGTTTATTAACTAAAAACATAAAGATACATTTAGTTACAGATTAGATGTAAAACTTAACATGTGTTTATGATATGTCAAAGAGAATGACGTGCAATGATCTACAAAACTAAACCTACTAGAAAATACATTGAATTTAGACGACAATGTTAAAAATTGTACAATATAACACCTTTTACAACTGAAGAAAACTATAAAAGAATATATTCCAGGTGCAAAAACTAAGCATAATTGAAAAAAAATCCGCTCGAGTAATAAGAAAAGGAAATAATTTATCGGTATATCAACACATTCGACATTAAAATTCAAATTTAAGCAAGAGCTGCTCTTAAAGTTTTAGTTGTAGATTCGTGAAGAATACCTGGAAGCTTCTCTCACAATTGTAAAAATTTCATGCCATTTAGAACAACATATATTTAAGTGAAAAATCTCTCTCAGAGTATGTGGCAACAAAAAGTGTAGAAACAAATTAAATTCAGAATATGAAAGGTGACTACAGATAATATCAATAGAGCTAGACTTTGAGAGTTCAAATGCAAGTAGAGACCGTCACTAAATATAGTGCAAGCGCAGGTGACATCTGGAGCACTTGGTTAATGCTATTAATGAATGAATTCCACTAATTTTTGCTAAAATACTTTAATAAAAAATGCAGTACCTTTCTTTAATTATCTTTACATAAAATACCTGTAATATATTGATCTACTTTAAATATTATTTTATGATATACTATTTTCCTAATGGTGGGTTGGGACTCCCCGAAAGGTTCTAACGGTTCTGCGAGTCGATAAAATTTTAAGACCGCTGTCATACAGTTTGGGTAGAGATTTTTTATGTTGTAATAATAGATTCCTTACAATATTTTTAGCATCAGAGGTTCCATTTGTCTCGAAACGGGCTTTTTCTTCGAATCAATTATCAAAATGAGGCCATCAAATGCTATTGCCATGTATTATTTTTAAAGATATTAAATACTAAAGAATCTGCATGGATGTATGTATGTTCCTCGCTTTATGGAAAAGCGGCGCCACTACAGAATATTTAGTACACCGAATGTTTAGTACTCAGCCAGCACATATGTACTTAAAAGCTCGAATTTCGAATTTCGATTTTTATTTATTTTATATTTTTTAAAAATTTAATGAATTTTTGATTAATGAACTCAGTTATTTGAAAAGCACAGGCGGTAACATTATCCGAAATAAATTTTTTATTCAACACGCGAGACTGTTGCAATTCGAAAAAATGTAAGATACTATTTTTTCAATTTTAATTTAATAAACTCGGCTATTTGAAAGCAAATGTGTTGCACATGCCAAGAATAAAATATTATCTTCCAAGCGGCAGCATATTGCCATTCAGTTAAGATAATTAATTTTACGTTTTATTTTGGGAGATATTGAGTAACTAACGATTTGAAAACTAACGCTTACTAAACGATTTGAAAGCAATAAACACAGTAGTTAATAATGTATTTTCGACTTTTTAGTGATTGATTTAAATAAAAATGCACTAAAGCCATGAGATGTCTAATTAGAAATATTAAACACTTTTATGAAATGACAGTAATTCACTGCAAACATTATGTACATCTTTTTTAAGATAATTATTTTAGGCGGCTCCCGCGCACGTTTTTAAAGAAATAATATAACGGAAAAAAAAAGGAAATCCGAAATGTTTCAGATTTTAAATTACGTCTAAAGGGGCGTTTTTTAACATTTTGTTTGTTACCTTTGCTTATTAAATATCATGTTCTTTCCACTTAACCATAAAATTCAGTTAAAGAACAATATCGCAAAATAATTTTAAACTGAACATATCTTTAGAATTTCCTATGTACAGTCTCAAGAGCTGGAGATAAAAATGATTTTTCTGTACAACGTTGCCATTGATCGCTTTGAAATCCTTTAATTTCTTAATCAAAAATTCGTTAAAGTTTTACAAACTCTGAAATCTATAATAAAACAAATTCCAAGTTTCAAATTTGGGCTTCCAGATGCCCATATTCGCAGCAACATTACGTCATTCAAAATTGGATGGCTCTAGGTACCGCCATTTTATCACAATGCGAGAAACATACATACGTCTATGCACATTTTTGATTATTTAATTTCTTTAAATATAATACAGGGCTGCTATATGTGGTAACAACAGTTCGAAAAGTGAACGAAATTTAATATTTGACGACGCAAAATTGCGAAACGAAAGCAATAGTCCTTCAGGCACAAATCCCCTTTGGACTAGTAAAGTAAGAAAGACACGATATTTAAAAAATAAAAGTTAAACACTCAAAAGGTTTTCAATGTAAAAACAAAAAAGCTATAAAAGTGCAAAAGTGTATGCCAACTATTTATACTGTATTGGAAATCTAAACATTGGCTGCTTTTAAAACAATTGCGATTTTGAGTTGGATTTAGAAAGCGATTCTTGATAACAAAGCTGAAAAGATGGGGTAGAGTGAATGTGTTAGCAAAGTGAATCCAAGTGTAGACTGCGAGCTCAGCCAGAGCATAAAAACTTTACAAACTCCTTGGTGCGACATTAAAATTTGAATAATTTTAGCTTCTTTTTCTTCTTCTTGTTCATTTTGGCAAAGATATTATAGCCACTTGGATTTATATGAGGTTAGTATGGTTGCTGTTTCCATGACAGCCTTCAGATTATGACACTGCATATGGTCCTGGAAGATAGCGGTGAGTGAGTGCACCGCTATGATGGCTTCCGACCACGGGCATGAACCACACGGAATTATATACCATCTCATCGGGAAAACTCCAAAGTAACAGAGTTAAGTATCACGTACTAATAACCGTTTCTATAGCTTGATAACTGCAGGCACCAAGCATTATTCTGATTATCAGCTTTAAATTCTGAACATTT
Organism: Stegodyphus mimosarum; assembly: GCA_000611955.2. Classification (NCBI taxonomy): domain Eukaryota; kingdom Metazoa; phylum Arthropoda; class Arachnida; order Araneae; family Eresidae; genus Stegodyphus; species Stegodyphus mimosarum. The sequence goes on along the minus strand of KK114349.1, from coordinate 172,519 downwards.
CAACATAATACGATGCAGGGGTGTTTCTGCTTAGGCAGTGTCTTGAGATTTTTCTCTATTTCACGAAGGGCTGTTTTTGAGTGAGTTAGTCGTCCACATTGCCCAGGCAGGAGTCCGCTGGTTTCTTTAAAAGCCAGGTTCTTGTATGTACACAATGAAAGTAATAATGGTCCGTGTCGCCTTCTTCTTCGCATTCGCAGAAAGGAGTTTCCCTAAGTCTCAATCTATTCAGGTATACTGGGAATGGTCCGTGACCTGTCAAGAATTGCGTTAGGCTAACACGGTGGGTCTTTATTTCCATGTTAACTTTTGACAGTAAGCGATATGTCCATCGTCCTACCTCTGCCTCTGTCCATCTACTTTGTAAGTTTTGTAGCAAACTTGTCAAAGTTGTTCGTTTAATGTGAAACCAATGTGTGTTCGTTTAATTTGGAAGATGGTGAAGTCATCATTCGTCATCTGAGATTCCATATTTGAAAAATTCAGTTTTGAAAAACAAAGAAGATACGATGAAACTAAACACATTTTGAATTTTGAGTTATGTGTAAGCTGCCTTAGTAGTTCTCGTGTTTAATAGTTTACTTTTGAAACATGTTAAAGACTATAAAATACGATGAAAAGCTTAAATTCAAAAAGAAAACATAAAGATAGCAATTATGAAACAATTAATTAATTGGTAACAATTGATGAAATATTGTATTTATTATTTGTGATAAGTATGATATGCGCGAAAAATAGAACAATTACCAGACAATAAGAAAGAAACAGAGCAAAGTTGCAAGCATAATTTTTTCCCTTTAATCAGATCAATGTATATCTTTCAAATGTGTAATATTAAAAATGGAATTACGCATACTTTGAATGGGTGTAGCAATGTAACATATACAGGGTGTCCACAAAGTCCCTGAACAGATTTAACAGCTTGTTGTCTGGGAATGGAACAATTTATACCTCTGGTATCGGCCACACTTTCACAAGCATGATTAAAAGTTTTTATTTCGAGGAACACAAATTACACAATCTCGATATGCGCACCATTGGTTGAGAGCAAATTATTATGTCGAAATTCCAGCTCTGACCATCTACGGTGCAATATATTGTGACGAGTGGTTGGAATGGCATTTCTGATTCTGGTTTTCAGGTCTGTAATGCTTCTCGCTTTCGAAAGGTAAATAATGTCTTTACTATAGCCCCACAGAAAGAAATGCAAAGAGGTTATATCAGGCGAAAGTGGTCGACATGGAATAAATTCAACCCTCCCGAAGCATCTTTCGAGAAATGTTCTGTCGAGAAAATTGTGAACATTGAATCTCCAGTGTGGTGTTGCTCCATCCTGCAGAAAAATGTTATTAATCGATCTACCGAGCTAAACTCCGGCTGTTATTGTTTACTTAAGGAACAAAAATAGTGCTAAATTCTTGTCATGCAGCATCCCACATCAAACATTCACTTTTGGGTTGTCCTCCTTCAACTCTTCTGTGACATGACGATTTTTGGATGTCCAGTTTCTTATAAGTCATCTGTATCGTCAACAATTATATGAACTTCTTTGCTATTTGTGTTATCGATTCAAATGTAAAAAATAAATAAATAAATAGTAAAAAAGTGGAAGGAGATTAATTTATTCTTCAGCAATTTTCATTACATTGTGAATTGGCACTGCAAGACTATGCATGCAAGATGAGTTTAACTGAGCATAGCCGAACAGCCAAAGGCAATTTTTCATCCGTCACGGACTAGAATCTAAGAAATGTAGGATCATATGTTTGTTAAGCAGAATGCGAATGCTAGTGCATATTTTTTATTTTCCTTCTATTTATTTTATATTGCTATTATTTTTACTACTATTTTACCAGCATTTATTTGTTTTTTTTTCTCATTTTTTTAATTCACATTTAGGTTTTAAAGGTTTGCTTGAAGAGAAACAACCCAGATAATTCTGAAGAGACTACGGATGAAGATTTAGGATCTCATATAAAATGCAAAAGATTGCTAAAAAGAAAGAGGCGCAGAAAAAGTTCACACGAACCTTTTCTGCGTATTACATCCTCTACATATACTTTGCATATTACATTACTTTGCATATTACATCCTCTACTATTGTGTCTCGTTCGTGGTAAAAAACTTTCGATTGTAGCAATGACTGCAACAAAAGAGAACAGATATTTCACGACCGATCATATTAACATGAAAAATAGAAGTAATAAATTAAAACTGCGTTAAAATTTCAAAATAAACAAAGTACAACATTTTACATTCAAATTTAGTGAAAATGCTCGAGAGGCAAGTTATTTGGCAACACAGCTTATTGCACAGAAGAAGTGAAATTACACAGTCAGCGAGAATCTGATAATTCTCGCATGTAAAATCATAATGGGTAAAATGTGAGACAAGATGTAATAAAGAAAATGGAAAATATTACACTTTCGTGCAATACAGTAGCTCGACGAATCAATAATATTGTGAGGTTATTTTAATTTTATTAACTAATTATTTTATGCTATGTATCTGTACTGTCACTTCTCTCGTTCCATTTTCCTGCCGCAATGCAGATTTAGTTCCCGTGTTTTTAAAGTGATGTTTTGAGATTGTCAGACAGAATGTGCTTTGCTTCTCATGGTTAAGTTTACTAGATTACTGTTTCACTGCTTTAGATACGAGTTCTTGTCTTCGGCCTTGCAATTATAATTGCCAATAGCTGAAATCCATGCTGAAGTCTTGAGCCAATTTCGCTTTAACTTGCTCTGGGTAGCCTGTGCCCATTAGGTTATTTAAATTTAAGCCTTAAGTATGACCTCTGATTTTAGATTCTCGCCATAAATGTTCGCGGAGTTCTAAGCACGAGGACTGCCTCCTGGTCACCTTATTTAGTTTTAAGTAAAGGGTCTTACCCTTCCCAACTTTTAGTTGTTACTTTAGATGTTGCGATATTTCGCTGTCAGTCTGTCTGCAGTTGCCACACTTCCCTATAGTAAAGGACTTTATAATGTGTTACATGATGTTGAACAGGTTTCGTAGGATAAACTGAAAAATGGCAATTTTTCAATTCAAGTGAGACGAATCAAGAAATTTAAATAACAAATGTTATGTTTCAGCATTTAGAAGACTTATTAATGAGAAATTCAAGAAAAAATCCTCTACTCTAAAGCATTACTTGAGATAACAGAAGAATAGATATACTTTAGATTTTATCCGCATAACTGGAAAAAAAAAAAAGATCTTTCTTTGATTCTTTGAAGACCTTGTATTGGCATTTTTATGGATGGTGCTGCTTCCATGGTTGGCTGCATAAAAAAGGCTTTGTAACTCTTGTAAAAGAATAAAACGCCAATGCCATTTTCACACAATGTTTTATTCATAGAGAAATGCTGATGTCCAGATCTTTTGTAAATGAACTACAAAAAGTATTTGAAAATCCCATTAAAATGGTAAACTTCATTAAAGGAAAGCCACTTTCCTCCAGAATTTTTAAAAAGATCTGTGAAAACATGGATAAAGACCACACAAATCTGTTTTTATACACTGAATTCGGTGTTAAGTAGAGGCAGAGTTTTTAGGCGTGTATTTGAGCTAAAGATAGAAATGACACACATTTTCGACAAAACTTCCAACGAGATTTTGCTAAATATTTTGAGGATCAAACGTAGGTGCAGATCCCGCTTTATTTCGCAGACATTTTTCATCTCTTGCGTCAATTGAATAGGTTACCCTAAAGGCGGCGGAGAAAATATCTATATTAACTTCAAATAACAAAATTCTTGATTGAAAAGAAAATTAAACGTATGGAAAGATCATATTGTAAAAGTGAATCTTGATACGTTTCAATTATCGTTGGGAATGAATGATGATGGACACTAACAAATGTCAATTTTTATTGTATCCCACCTGTCGAAGAAAACTAACTACCATTTTCCATCTCTATCAACAGAACTATACGATTCGGTGAGGAATCTATTTTGTCGTACTTCAGTTCATTCCTACAACCGAAGAATTAGAACTTGTGTGACTTTTAATAGGATGGTTCGTTGAAAATGAGATTAAATGATATAGTTTTGGGCAAATTCTGGAATTCTGTTGAAAGTGAGTGTCCAGTAATCAACAGGTAAGCAACTGAAATATTGCTACATTTTTCAACATCATACATGTGTGAAGAAGCTTTTCCTGTTTCAACAATTATTAAGAGCAAGGGTAGAAATAATTCCCTTTCTGTGGAAGATGAAATCCGCGTATGTATATGGAAAATCAAACCCTGGATTCAAAATTAACTTTCCAAAAAAAACAGGCCCAGATTTCACATTAATATCTGTTATACTGAAAAAATTTACTACTTATCTATACCTAATTATACACTCACGTTTGTGAAAATTGCAACACCAAGAAGGAATCGTCATAATTGAATGCAATTTAATACACAGTTGAGTGGTAGTGATACAAATAAATGATTAAATGTTCAAAGCAAACAAACAAGAACAAGAGATCAGAATCAGTATTTTGTGTGGCCACCACGCGCCGCAATAAGTGCTGCTACACGACGTGGCATGGAGTCAAACAAAGTTTGAATGTCTGACTGAGGAAGAGCATTCCATATCGTTTGTACGCGTACCCAAAGTTCGTCTGCAGACGCAACAGGACGAGGATCACGAGCAAGACGCCGACCAATGACATCCCACACATGTTCAATTGGCGACATATCCGGGGAACACGCAGGCCAAGGAAGAAGCTGTACCTGCTGCGCTGCAAAGAAGGATTTAACAATCCGAGCAGTATGAGGGCGGGCATTGTCCTGTTGAAATACAGCGCCTGGCAAGCTTTGAAGGAAGGGAACAGCTTCGGGCTGTAGAACTTCACGGATATACCGGTTGCTGTTCAGATTGCCCACAATTCGTAGCAATTGAGATCGTCTATGATATGCTATGGCGCCCCAGACCATAACTCCGGGTGTTCGTCCACTGTGGCGTTCGATAATGCACTCCGGAAGGTGGCGTTCACCGGCATAGCGTCTGACACGAATGCGGCCATCATGGTACCACAAATTAAAGCGGGATTCGTCAGAAAACACGACATGCTGCCAATCAGCACGCCAGTCTCTATGCTGATTGGCCCATTGTAGCCGCAGGCGGCGATGGTCGTGCGTTAGGGGGATCCTGTATAAAGGAGTCCGTGCGCGCAGTCCACACTGCAGCAGACGTCTACGAATTGATGAAGCACACAATGAAACACCTGTAGCTATTGACCACAGTGCTGCCAATTGTCTAGAGGAAGCTGTACGGTCCGTCCGCGCCATGCGGACCAGGTGTCTATCATCGCGAGCTGACGTCACATTTCGGGGTCCACTCCCGGATTTCCGAGTTGTCCGACACTCGTCCGTCCACTGCTTCCAAACGCGCATCACTGTGCTGCTGTTACGCTGCACACGAGAGGCTACTGCACGATACGACAATCCAGCTTCACGAAGGCCGATGATTCTCCCTCGTTCAAACTCTGTAAGTTGTTCAAATCTCGCTCTCTTTCGTCGACGAGGCATAAGTACAGATTGAGTTAACGTTTACCACTAGCAGATAACCACCGATAACCATACACGCCTCGCTACAGCCGTCTATTTATTCGGATCCATCAGCCGTTCAGAGGGCGCTGCTCAGCATACGCATGCGCTACGGATTTGCAATTCTAATCATTTGCATATCATGCGCTACTTTGCATTTCCTGAAAATTTCAGCTCACTCGCGTAAGTCCTTCATGGTGTTGTAATTTTCACAAACGTGAGTGTATTTAGAATTATACCAATTGCATGTACTTGCACTTTTTTTTTGTTTTGAAACGATTAAAATGATATTCATTTTTTTATTTCCATTAATGATCGTTAATAAAAATATTAGAAAAATTATTGTTACATGGACGTTGAGGTTCTTTAGAATTTAGACATTGTCACAACGGTTCCTTAAGTGTCAAAAGGATGGAAAATGCTGTTCTGGCTGTAGTTTTTGAAATTTCTGTAACTATCGTTGGCTCCGGTTTACGCTTATTGTCCGATCCTTATACCCTGCGTTAATATTCCTATTAACAATTATTTAAATGAAATCATGTGTCAAAATGTGTCGAATATGTTCCTTTACCATTTTTATTTAGATCTGAAGTTTGCACTAAGAAACGAGGTAAATAAAATCACTATCTATTTCTATAACAGTTTGATGCAGATTTTTTATCCCGATCCCCTACGATTTTTCGTTCAACTGGGGGAAATAATAATAATAATAACAATAATAAAGTAAAAAAAATCTGAAAGTTTTCAGATTTTATATTACGCTTTTTTTTTAAATTTTTGAGTGTTACCTTTATTTATTGAATATATTCTTCGCACTTAAATCATAAAATTTAATATCAACAGCAATATCACAAAATAATTTAAAAAGAGTATATCTTTAGAATTTCCGATACACAGTCTAGAACGCTGAAGATATTTTTTTCCCCTAGAGTGTTGCCATTGCTCGCTTTGAAATCGTTCAGTTTCTTAACCAAAAACTCATAAATACTTTACGAAATATGAAATAGATAAAACAATAAATTCCAGATTTGGCTTTCCAGATGTCCATATTCGGGTGGAGACAGACGTTATTAAAAATTTGATGGCTCTAGGTAGCGTTGTTTTATCACAATGCGAGAAACATACATACATTTATGCAGATTCTTCATTAAATTCATCTGAAATTTACAGTTTATAGGTCAGACGATAAGTTTTCTGATTTTGGCGACTAAGCAAACTGATTGATTTAACAGGGAGGTATTACCTATCCTTATATATTTGATACATACTATTTGTATAAATTTCATATGTCATTCAATAAATATATTACGAGCGAATAGTTTGGGGAATTCATATACGAAATATGACTTGTCGTAATATCGTTATAGTAATATTTTACTGAAAATGTTCATACCTTTTAGCCCCATTTTGTGAATAGATACTGAATTACAAATACCTTGTTGGTGAATAAAACCGAAAGAGGTCTGCATTTCTTCTTCTTCAAATAGATAATCATATGGAGGTAGCAAGAGAAGTCTGTTCCAAAATTCATCATCTTCATATAGATCCGTTATTCTTTCAATATCACCTGATGAAATTAAATACATTTAAATGTAAAATATTTGAAGTTCTTTTATCACAGTAAGTTGTTTGAATGTACGTAAACACGAAAAGTAATATTTATCTATAATTTTTCACTGAAACAGTTCAAATAATAAAATATTATAATAAAAGCATGGTAAAGGTACATATAAGTAACACTATAAACAAATATATATATATATATTAATGATTAGATTGTATAAATGTCAAGATGTCAGCATTTATAAGCGATTTATAAATCCTGATAGCTTAACGTTCGAAAGTTAAGACTAAAAATGTTAGTATACTAGCACTGAAATTTAAAAAAAAATGGTTGTTGCCATTCGACGGATAAGAAACTTGACAACATGATTTTTTTCTGATTAATTAATTATACTAGTTTATAAATTTTTACTTTTTGTTCTCTGCTCCAGAGATAAAATGAACTTTTTTTAAACTACAAACTTGTAGATTTCACCTCCTGAACATCAGTGCGAAAGTTAATTTCTAAGATAGGCTGTTTGTTTAGAAGTTGCAGCAAAACTCATGTTATATTTAAATTCTCATGGGCAATGTTTTGCTCGTCATTTGAGAATTCGGCATAACATAAATGAAGAAATAAAACAAGAGTTTTCTTGATAAATTTGACTTCCTAAACATGAATATGCGCTTATTGTCTGGCTCTTCTTTAAGTTAGATTGAAATTTAAAAATCAACACTTTTTTATTAAAGTAATTTTTTGTATAGGAAAACGTAGCAGATAACATAAAAAAATTATGAATGTTTGAAAAGAAAAAGAGTATAATGATTTGATTTTGCAAATGCCTGCACTTTTAACCTACAATTCCTAATTCTGCAATAGAAATTGACTAACGACATTGCTTTCGACCTTCCTCTGCAACATTTTTCCATTATTGCAGTTACCCAAAATGAAAGCTTTCTCCATGGCCATAATTCAAATACCCATAATTATCTATATATACACTTTTAGACAAAAACAAAACAAAACAAAAACAAAGCGACGCACCAAGAAGGAGTTATCCGAATGGGACGAAAATCGATAGAAGTGATGTGCATGTACAGAAAAGCAAATGACGACAGTTTCAGAAAAATTGGATGATTTATTTAATTGATAGAGCTTCACAAAGTGAAAAAGTCAGTAACTCATTTGTCCACCTCTGGCCCTTATGCAACCAGCTATTCGGCTTGGCATCAAATGATAAAGGTTGCGGATGTCCTCCTGAGGGATATTGTGCCAAATTCTGTCTGCGAGTTAGATCGTCAACATCCCGAGCTGGTTGGAGGGCCCTGCCCATAATGCTCCAAACGTGCTCAATAGGAGAGAGATCCGGCGACCTTGCTGGCCAAGGTAATGTGTTCAGCAAGCACTAAGGCAAGCAGTAGAAACATGTGCAGTGTTGTTGCGGGCATTATCTTGCTGAAATGTAAGCCCTTGGTGGCGTGACATGAAGGGCAACACAACGGGCCTTAGAACTTCGTCGACGTACCGCTGTGCTGTAAGGTTGAGACAGATGACAACCAAAGGGGTCCTACTATGAAATGAAATGGCACCACAGACCATGACTCCTGATTGTCGGCCTGTCTGCCGGAAGACAGTGAGTTTGGTATCCCACCGCTGTCCGGGGCGTCTCCAGACTCGCCTTCGCTGGTCATCCGGCCTCAGTTCAAAGCGGGACCCATCACTGAAGACTATTCTACTCCAGTCAGTGACATTCCAGAGCGAATGAGCCCGACACCACTGCAAAAGGGGCTTGACGTTGTGCAGAGGTCAATGGTAGTAGGCGCAAGGGGCGCCGTGACCTCAGCCCTCTTTCTGTGATCCGTCTATGAACGGTCCTTACAGTCACTGAAGCACTAATTGCACGTAGAGTCGATGATAATGGTGCATCTGGGGCTGTGAGTGCGGCTCTGACGATTGCTCGGTCTTCACGTTCTGTCGTTTCTCTAGTCCTACTGCTTCCTTCTTGACGCTGTGTGTGGCCATGGTTCACCCACTCCTGCCAACATCGTCTAATAGTGACATCGCTCCAGCTCAAATGTCGAGCTATTCGCCGATAAGAACCGGCTTCTTTGAGCCCAACTACACGACCTCTCTCAAATTCTGACATCTGCGCATATAGCTCGCGCACCTCTATGCGAGGCATAGTTACTATCTACCAGAGTACACGGAATGACATTCATGAAGAATTTATGACTTGGAATAGTAATTTCTCCTCTTAAATATCCTGCCAGATGCGTAGATCAGATACGCTGTAGCGACAACCGTTCATTCATTGGCAGCCAAAATGTCAAATTTTGCATTTTCCGTCAAAACCTGCATGCATATCAATTTGTGTCCAATTTGTTTTACATCTTTTAGGTGCGTCGTTTTTTTTGTCTAAGAGAGTATATATATATATGAATTATAGCTTTATTACGTTGCAGCTTTAGCGTAAGTCTTGGGCTTATTAAGTTGCTTTTAATTACTTTTATTATATTCAAATGAGAACGGATGAGATGTAGTTTTAATAGCACTAGGTCTTTCATACGAATTTTTTCATACGAGGTCACAAGATTCCCCAATATATATTCAAATGAGAGCGAATGAGATGCATTTTTAACAGCATTAGACTATTTTTGCAGCCAGCGTTATTTCACTGCCTGCTCTGAAAGAAGTTGTAAGTGGCATGAAAAATGCAATCGGGTGTCTGGTTGATCCGGGTACGTTAAAGTGATCTTTTTGTTTTGGTTATGTTTTAAGAATGATGACACTACCAGAAATATAGTCTATTGTAGTATGGTTAGTAGGTTCGCATAACATCATGGGTTCACCAAGCTTTATACAGCGATCTTTCTTCATGTGCTCATGCAGGAAGATAAAAGGAACAAGTGATAAAGCATGCGTGAGGAGCTCAGAATCGGTCCTGGTTTCCAATTTTGAATCCAAAGTACAAGAAGTAAATTTTTGTTATTTCAGGTAAAATGACACGTTTTCTGAACTACGCAAATAGCAAGAACTGTTCGGCTTATTCAAGCATGTGACAAGGATGATATTTATTAGCACCTAAATACAATTTTTTACTCACCTAAAATCATATTCACAACACAAAAATGCCAGGTAGTACAATGTGTTTTGGACGGGTGCTACAGTTACAGAAGAGCGGCTGAATTTTTTTCGCTAAGTATAGAGAAGAACGCAACAGAGTTCTGCCATTGATTCCTTCCTAATGTGCTCTAATATCCACTAGTGGTCGAGTTAAATTGATGAACACTGGTAGTTCCGACTTGGGTTCGATTCCAGGAGAACGGGCTGGCTACACGCGGGCTTCGTGATTTCCCCCATGTATAACGTCATTACGAGCCAGTTTCCCTTATAAAACCCTCCACGAAGGCATCCCTCGCCTTAGGCAGATAGCTCTAGTGTAATTTGTCGTAATCAAATAAACTAAACTAAACTTAGTCTACTCAAAAGCAACCACTCCCTTTGTGGCTTGTTTCTTCCACTTCTTAGTAAGTGATGTCAACAATGGGAAAAGCCTAACCTTGCTTGTCTACTGATTTTGGAATAAACTTCTCTTTTGTTGTGCTTGTTTTGACGTCGTATAAAAGGTGTATTCCTAAACTTTCCTAACATTTCAATGCTTCTATTTTGATGTTGCCTAACAGTCGAAACTTATTGGACATCCCCTGTAGGTTTTATATGCGAGGACCAATGTTTTTAACCCGTTGATAAAAATGCATTACTTATGCACGGAAATGCATTACCTATGCATTTCCGTTTTTAACTTCGCACTTAAAAAACAGTAAGGACGAAGTGCTCCACGTCGGAAAGAGTAACATGTTTGCTCATTGCGCTGTAATTTTCTTGATTTTGCGCGCTCTAGATAACATATCTTCGTAATCGAGTGCTTATTTTGTGCATTATTTCCATAAATATCGTCAAGTTGTTTTGATATTGTCAGGATCTCAACTGTAATTCATTGCATAATCTGACTATAATAGATAAATACCTACTTATCTTCTGTTACGCCGAAACGAGAGCGTAATGAATATTTTGAAAATCATTTTTACGATCTGTACTTCCAAATTGATTAAAACTAGGTTATTATATAGAAAAATTTGCATAGAATATATTTTTTCACTTCCTGATGTTTAAAAAGTCACAACCTCGAACAATTTAATGAGATACTGTCAACTAGAATTCCGAAGACTAAATTTGTGTTAGAAAAAAGACATGCATTTAAACTGAAATCTTATTTCTGAAAGAAATATTACTGTGCAAACTTCTGTAACATAGTATCCATGAATTTATGTGGTTTTGCCATTTTTCCTTTGCGTAACAGTTTAAAATGATTAAATTTTATCTATAAATAAATGCACAAATTGTCGAAAATGGCCTCCAGAGAAAAAAAAACGCACAAACAAAGAGAATAAACATTTCTATTTATTAACACTGGCAACAGTAGTTCAGTTTAAAAAAAGAAACATTTGACGTCGGCTTAATTCTTTTAGTATCGTCTGCGACTTTGTGGTAGAAATGCTGTGTTTTTGTAGCTACGTTTGTTTTCGTGTTCGCCGTGTAAACATTATGAGAAATAAAAGTATTTTATGCAAAAATAGGCTTCAAGTACTGCTTGATGACTTTTCTACCCCTTAAGCTCGTCCCGGATTTTGAACCTTTGGAAGAAAAAAAGGGTAAGTCAAACCTTTTTTCCTAAATTTAGAATTTTGACCTGAAAAGCTTTATTATAGTTTTTCAAAGCAAATATCTCCCCGTGGCGTTAGTTTAAGATAAAATAATATCACATAAAATCCTTTTTTAACATCATTTGACATTACTATTTTTAACAACTCATTTTAAATGCAGAATTTTAGGCATAAAAGGCAAAGCATAAAAGTCTATATGCCTAAGAGGAGGGATGCCTTAGTAAAGTACTTCGAAAACTCCTATAAGATGCAATCTGAAGATTCGCTGAATCTTTTGCTAAATTATCTACTTTTGAGCTCCAGACTCCACAAAGGTTCACTAGTGCAACTTTGCTGAAATATCAAATACTGGTAGAATGGGAGTTGAACTGCTGGTTTCTTTTATGACAGGTCGATAAGGTGAGTAGTTCCCACACAAAATCACGTCGTTCGAAAGGACCTCTTCAGTGTATCTTTCTTCAAGCCATTCCAGAAAAACATCTTGATAATTATCATACAAGATATTGAACAAGAGTTTTTTAGTTGCTTATTCAAGTCTTTTCTAGGCGAAGCTAAATTTATTCGGCAAAGGAAAACTGTCATCAGCTCATAGCAAACAAACTTCGTATCGGTTATCTCGATTAAATTTCACTGTTTCTAGGAAGTGGTCTTTAGTTTTTAAGTTTGTCTCCAGTTTTGACTTTTTCTCTACGGGGTTCTTGATTCTAATGACAACTAATCTTCAGAGGTCAGCAGTTTCAATTTTCTTAGCAAACAACGGTATTGCAGTCATTGCAAAGTTTCTTCTTGTGGTATCCATTTGCGACCTTAACACTTTTTTGATTAACAGTTTGTGTTCGCAACGTAACACGTTTGCATTGCATTTAAATCCTGCTGATGGAATATTCAAGATTTATTTCAGTAATTACTTGGAAACTCTCTCAGATAATTCAAGATTATACATCAAAATTAACCTTAAGGGACATTTTATAAGCCAAACTTTAACTTTATCGATAATTCCTGATTACTTACTTCCCCCCCCCATTTTCTTTTTTCTTTCTTTCTTTTTCTTTTTTTTGCTACCTAAGAAGTTCTTTATTGAACTTTTAAAGAACTTTCATTGTCCAATAAGATACAGTATTTCTAGAGAATATTAGGGTTTTCAACGTATAAATTTAACTATGCCCTTGCCTGGATTTCGAAATACAAATCTTCAAACTGCCAATTGAATATGCTACTTACATTGTAACAGGGGCAAAGGAGAAATGCAATAATTCCTTTCAAGTTTAAGAAATATAACATCTTTGAGTTTCAATGAAATCTGTTCTCCTTAACTTTGAGAAGCTTTGCTTTTAAAAAATTTAAATTCTTTCTTTTCCTAACCTCTCTATTCAAATATTTTATGATGGATCTATTTTATGTTAACACAGGCAACTTCCTGAGAACGTATTAAGGACTCAAATTATTTACATTTAAACGTTCGGAATTACTAGTCGAATTTTTAACTCATTTTAAGTCAGAATATAAAGTTAGAACGTTTCGCTTTACTCTGAATTCTTCTATTTGTACAAAAAATAAGAGTAATTTATAAATCCATATTGTGTACGGTACTCCATTGGTGCAGCTATTGTTTCCAAATCCGCGTAGACGTGATAGAAGCATTCGGGTTAATTTATACCGTTAAGCAAAAAGTTTCATATTTTCACACGAAAGCACAAAGTCCAGATGATAGGCGTATTCACTGAAAGAAACCAGCTTTTAGTTTTATTTTCGAGATATCCGTGAGCAGCATCCGTTCTTCAGGATTATGTTGACATTCCAAAACTGCAGAAAAACATTATACTGCGTTGCGATGTATAAAATCATCGTATGTTTTTGGAAATGAGGGTTTGAATGATAATTTGTCACCAGCAGGATTTGGTGATAAGATGCCCTCCTTCCCATCCCCCTTTAAAAGAGGAAAAATGTAAGGTATTTAATCTCTCCTTAGCGCTTTCTTGTTTTGAGTAATTAGATTCACAACTGGCTAGCAATAAAGAGATTCGGAGTTCGAATCCCGATAAAAGCATTGTACATTTTGATGTTTCCTGCCCCGAAATAAAAGCTATGACTATACATAACTAATTCTTGCTTCCTTGAACGAAAACTGCATTATGATATCTTTATATAAAAAATTTCATATCTTTTATTTATTTATTTGCCAGTATTCAGCCAGACATTGATAAATTAAGGCAGCGAATATGACAGTTTAAATCACAGCTGATTAAACATGGATCAGTGAAACAGTCTAATAATGGATTTTGGCATAGAAAGAGTAATGTAAAGAGTTTTGTTACCAAAACGTGTAACCTAAAGAAGACAGGCTGATATAAAAATCGAAATTAGCATATACAATTACCTAGAAGTCACTAAAAACTTCTTTAGAGTAGCAATATGATGGCGTGACTATGCGCTTTCTCACCATTCCATAACCGTAGAAGTCTGTCTTAACTTAATGGAACCATCTGATGAAACTATTTAGAGAGCGAAAGTTTGTTTATACAGATGTCAGTTTTTTCCTTTTAGAGAATCTGAGAACTGAATCTCTATACAAGATTTGTATCCTACATTATTGTAAAAGGATATTCTTTGTAAGATCATTTATAAAGTTAATATTTCATTGACTAGATCTGATTTCGACTTTAATAAATTAGGATTTATTTTATATCCGTTAAGTTACTAACATTTTCCTATTAACATCTTACCTTAAAATTCAGAATTTGAATTGGAATTGAGAGAAACAATCATAAAAAACTGAAACGTGACCCTCTTAATATTTTAACCACTTATCACCGCAATATAATAATGAACAACGTGTGATAAAGACTGTTCATTGATATTCTAGGATCATTAAAAATATTTTGAAAGAAAACTTCGAGAATTTAATATCACATGTACTCAAAACGGGAGTTATTTTTGCTTACTTAAATTTCATTGAATCAGATGTACTTTGTTTAGCAAAATATCTAATGCCATGAAGCTAAAGAAATGATAACGGACATCTAACCCAATTTCATTTTATCTGATATTTCCATGCCCCATTTTGAATATAAATTAATCAGATTTTCTTTCTTTTTATTTTGCTGTTTTGGATTTACCCATATTGTTATGATATTTTATGCAAAGTTCTTAGGCTCTTTATATGTAACACACATTACATTACAAGAGTAGAAAAATCATTAATAATTGATAAATGCCCCAAATTTTGCCTCAAATTTTATTTTTAAAGCACATATTCACACAAAAAGAAACATAATTAAAGTTGAGGGAATATTTTCCGAATTTTATAATTCCTAAACATTTTATACAAATATGCATTTAAAATCAAACGTGATGCACGAAACAACTTTTTTCGGTGAAGGGAAAATATTAATTAAATTGCAAATATAAAGCCTTTTACATAAGTTATTTCAAAAATATAATAAAAATGAAGCAGACTTCACTAATTGAAAGTATTTGACTTCCTAAAACATAACAATTTCATAATGCATAATAATTTATCTCAATTTATTTATTCAAATCAATCATATAACACTAAGCGTAATATAGTAAATTATACGCAGTGTCTATAAAACTCATATACAATTCCAATTACAAAATTATTTTAAATGACGTAGATTCTTCTTTTGGCACTTTTAAATTTAAATTTAATTTTGTAAATATTACGAAATCTAATATTTTACATGTTCCTCCGGCACCTATACTTATATTTAGACAATTTTTGTGCTCTTGGTTAAAAATAAAATACAAAAAAAAAAAAAATTTCGTGTGCTACCTTTTTTTATTAAATATCATGTACTACGTACTCAAACCATAAAATTCAGTTCAAAATCAATATCGCAAAATCATTTTAAAATGAACATATCTTTAGAATTTCCGTAAGTCTCGTGCGCTGGAGATAAAAATGTTTTTTTTTCCGTACAGTGTTGCCATTGCTCGCTTTGAAATCATTTAGTTTGTTAATCAGAAATTCGTTGAAATGTTACAAAACATAAAATCGATAATAAAGCAAATTTCAAATTCAAAATTAGGGCTTCCAGATGCCCATATTCGCAGTAGGATTACGTCATTCAAAATTCGATGGCTCTAGGTTTTATCACAATGCGAGAAACATGCATACATTTATGCAGATTTTTCATTTTTTAAAATTTAATGCGCGGCGATAACATTTAGTGGCAACAATTTGAAAAGTGATACGCCGTTTTTGTGTTTCCGACGCAAAATCGCAAAACGAAAGTAATAGTCCTTCGGGACTAAATCCCTTTGGACTAAAAAAAAAAAAATTTCCCTCTCCCACAAAAATTGACAGAGATATTTGATACAGAAATCGAAAATGACATTCAGGAGCGGTACACAAATTGAACAGCGAAATGTTTGCATTTTTACATAACTAAATATAAAACATCGCTGAGAAAAAAAAGATTACGGGAAGAACATTTCTATGCAGATTATAATGAAAATATAACGTTTTGTACAAAAAGGGAAATTCCATTCACAGAATCATCGGTTTCGTGTTGTAGCAAACACTGTCAGGCTTCAGTATTGGCATGTACCCAATTCTTACTAATATTTATATTAATAAAAAAAGAAAATTTGTACTTTAATGAATTTTTTTAAATATCAGGTTATAATTCTAAAGTAAAAAAATTTCACGAGAATATTAATAACGTAGTTTTTGACTTCTAAATTACTCATACAAAATGTATTATGATGGTGAAAAAGAACACTAATAAATCACAAAAGTATATCGCTGAATGGCACTTTAAGGGGGATCTACCTCAAATTATCCTAATTTATTTATTGACTGACCTCTCAATTCAAATTCAAAATAACACCAAATATTGAATTTAAGTATCTCAGTCAATTTGGCCTTACAAAAGTCAAACTTTTTATGTTTTATTTTGTATATCGAATCCAAAATTTTACTAAATACGCCCAAGAACCAGAGGAATGCGTAAAATCTTAGATTTCGTAATTTATAAGAAATTATTAGTCCAAAGGGATTTAGTCCCGAAGGACTATTACTTTCGTTTTGCGATTTTGCGTCGGAAACACAAAAACGGCGTATCACTTTTCAAATTGTTGCCACTAAATGTTATCGCTCTGTATTAAATTTAAAAAAAATGAAAAATCTGCATAAATGTATGCATGTTTCTCGCATTGTGATAAAACCTAGAGCCATCGAATTTTGAATGACGTAATCCTACTGCGAATATGGGCATCTGGAAGCCCTAATTTTGAATTTGAAATTTGCTTTATTATCGATTTTATGTTTTGTAACATTTCAACGAATTTCTGATTAACAAACTAAATGATTTCAAAGCGAGCAATGGCAACACTGTACGGAAAAAAAAAACATTTTTATCTCCAGCGCACGAGACTTACGGAAATTCTAAAGATATGTTCATTTTAAAATGATTTTGCGATATTGATTTTGAACTGAATTTTATGGTTTGAGTACGTAGTACATGATATTTAATAAAAAGGTAGCACACGAAACGTTAAAAAAAAACGCGCCTTTGGACGTAATTTAAAATCTGAAATCTTTCAGATTTTTTTTTTTACTTTTTTTTTGAAATTTAAAAATACGAAAGAATAAATCTTTACGTCTTTTAAAATCTTTGTAATTAGATGTGCATGTCCACGACCAACGGTTGCCAAAATAAAGGCCAGGTTAGGACTTGTCTGGACAC
Source organism: Stegodyphus mimosarum (assembly GCA_000611955.2). Classification (NCBI taxonomy): domain Eukaryota; kingdom Metazoa; phylum Arthropoda; class Arachnida; order Araneae; family Eresidae; genus Stegodyphus; species Stegodyphus mimosarum. The sequence goes on along the minus strand of KK114349.1, from coordinate 154,999 downwards.
GGTGCATATGAGTGTTGTAACTAACAAATGGATTTGGGGGAATTATTTTCTAAAATCTGTCATACATCACAAAATAGAAAGTGTAACAATATGCAATTTATTTTTGAATATGCATTTTTATTCTTCAAAACAACCATGTATTCCAAAATAAATTATGTAGTTACACTAACTGAAAAAAACTTAAAACTGCATTTAGCTTCTTAAAGAAAACCATGTATTAAATAGAACACCTAATAATTACCAGTTAAATTTTTAATTCACTTCAGTTTTTTAACTTAGCCTTACATCACTAAGTAGAAGAACTAGTAGTAGAACTCAACAGTTCAAAAGGGTTTTTTTTAAAAGTCCGCGTAAACATATTAATAACCTGTATATGGGGGCACTACGCATTTAGAATTTAGAACGAGTATTAGTGAATCAGCTTTTTGTTTGACCATCTGTTTACGTCATGTGAAACGTGTTATCTGTCCTTGTATAAGCAGTCTTTGATATTCAATTACAGGTCAAATTCCGTAGGACTTAAAGAGTTATAAAGCGATTCTATAACTATTGATCTTGTATTCTTTCTGATAATTATGTTTTTCATTTTACATTTTATTTTTCAACCATTCCATGGTACTTTTACAGGATGGGTGAATCAGAAGTAGATCAAATTGATTTAGATAATAGAATATAATTAAAAAAGGTTTTAAACGGTTGCCCATGATAAACATAAAAAGACAACAGCTTATACATTTGGTTATGCAATTAAATTAACAGATTTCGTTATTTAGGCCTAATAACGTCCAATAACGAACTCGATAGCTTATCAGAAAGTGGGTTATAAGTCGGTGACGAAATTTCACTTATCATGCGGCACCATATGTGAACAAAATTAAAGCTTATAATAAAAGCACATCTTGCTTAACGCAGGATTTGATTAATGCCCCGAAATGAATTGCATCAATCTGTTCATATTTTCGGTAAGAATTTTAATTCGGTAAGAATATAAGTCACAAGGACTGTTTTCTAGCCCAGCGTTTTTCAAACTACCTTCTGCAGAACACTGCTGTTCTGCAAATCGTCACTAAGTGTTCTCTTAACAATTATAAATCTGAAGCTATTTTTTTATCAAAAAATATTTAACTCCTTGTGCATTACATAGTGCAATACAAGGCTTACAGAGATAAGTGAAAATAACAAACAAATAGCACAACACGAAAGAAAACAAAATTTACACATTCCCATGAAGAAACGTAAGAAATAAATATGCAAATGGGAAAAGGAATGGTATTTTATCTTGAGCAAATACATGGAGAGGTGGAGGAAACTTGATGTTTAATGAATCTGTCTGGCAAATATACGCTTTTTTTCTTTTCTCATGTATAAGCTCTGAACAGTAGAACAACAAATATTCTATATTTTCCACTGCCCTGAAGCTACAGGAAAACAAAACCGTATGAGATATCCCATATCTCTTTAGATGCGAATTTTATCTTGAATAAATGCTTGGACAGGGAAAGAAAATTTAATGTTTAAAGAATTTAACTGAGAAATGAATTCTTTTTTTACCAGCATACGTTCTGAAGAGTAGAACAACAAATGTTCGAAATTTGCACTCTCCCCGAATCTATAGGAACACAATTCCCTATGAGATACCCCAGATTTCCTTAGATATGAGTTCTATCTTGAAAAATTACATGAAGAGGGGAAGGAAACTTAATGTTTAAAGAATTTACCTTGGAAAATTTTTTTCTCTTCCATAAGCTTTGAACAGGACAGCAACAAATGTTCGATATTTTGCACTTCTCCAAAGCTACAGAAACACAATTCCGTATGAGATAGCCAAAATCTCTTGAAGCTATGTGTCCATTTAGATTTGTGTCCATTTATGAATTAAAGTGTACAATTAGAAATTTAGTAATGTAAAAAATTACAGAAAAAGTGTTTCTATTTGAATATGTGAGTTTGTATTACGAGAATATCTTTATAATTCACTTGAGAACTGGTTTGCTCCAGCTTTGTTTCTTGAAGGATGACTTAAGCAATATAATTGTGGAGAGAACATAATCCTACATTATTAATGAGTGTTCCTTATTTAGCAGATAAATTCGCTAACTGTAATGAAATAAATTTATCATTACAAAGAAGAAACATTTCTATTTTTAATATAACGAATAAAACTGCATCTTTCAAGCGAAAGTTGGCATTCTGGATTTTTTCACTAGAAAGAATAAATATGACTTTGTAGGCAACAATTATTATTGGTCTTAATAACTACAACTGCTTCTATTAGTTAATAACTTCTACTTTCACTTCACCCATGGCTCAGCTGAAGTGTTGTTATGATTGAGATCAGAAAGGGGAATTACCGACCGCTAGAAAGAATAATAAAACATTGTAATGCGAAAAATTTATTCTTGCTTTTGTTTTTGCCGTTTAAATTATCATACAAAAAGAACGTTGCAAGCCCCTACAACATTTTCCTACCTTTGTGGACTTTTAAAAAAAGAAAGATTAAAAATCGACAGTAAAATTTAGAATGAAATATTGTAATATTAGCATGACTTCCAGTTATCCTTTGATCAATGTTTCGCACTGTGCCATGAAGACAATTCTTGGATTCGAAATCCTTTCAAGACGACTGCTAAGCCGACAGATATGAGAGCAGCGGATTTCGAAAAATTAATTGATTTCGCAAATTATTTGACTTGACAGCAGATTCTAGCACGAAACAATAGCTATCATTAAACGAATTTTGGGTAAGTCGATCAGAAGAATTTTCGAATTTATTAAAGCTAGCTACTCGTTTTCACTTCCTTTTACGATAACGGATTTGTGTGGTATAGATTTTCTGTTGTTGTTGTTACTTCTGCTCACTTGTCTGACAAACTCAGTCCAAGGCCACGAGAATTTTCGTGTCGAGGAGAGCAAGATTACGCCTTCGTTGGCTACAGACTTGAGCACCTAACACGTGGCAGTGCGATTTGGCTCATTTCCGCCCCCAATTTTGATGGAGAGCACTCCGTGGGGGGGCGGGTCCGAGGGTCTCCCACCCCTCTCCCCTTCCACCAAACCACATAACAGGACTTTCGGCTCGCTGCATATTTAAAATGCCGCCATGCCGCACCGACACTATACATTTACAAACATCTATACCTTCTCCAGGATTCGAACCCGAGCCCTTCGGGACGGCAGTCAGAAACGCTAACCACTATACCGGTTGGGCGGCATAGATTTTCTACAGTACGCTGCATCAGAATCTAAATATAGAAAGCCTCATGCTCCATCTATATAAAAATTCAGGTTTCTAACATTGCACCTGACGTTGAAAGAGTTCGTAATTCGAAGACACATCTAATTTTTCTTATATTATTTGTTTAATATAATTAGTTTTATGTGCCATTCTTTTTGTAACATAAAAAACTGAAAGACGTTCCTTTTATGTGTATGACATAAAGGTTAGGTTAGGTTAGTTTATTCAATTATGGCAAAGCACACGAGGGCTATCTGCCTAAAGGGAGGGATGCCTTCGTGGAGGACTTTCTAAGGGGAAATGGCTCGTATACACGTTACACATGGGGAAAACCACGAAAACGCCCATGCAGCCAGCCCGTTCGCGGGATTCGAACCTCGGACCGAACTACCAGTGTTCAGCGTCTTTACCGCTCGGCCGCTGGTGGGCCGTATGACTTAAAAATTGGAATAAATGCTTATTTTGTTTATCTAATATATCTCTATTATTATTTATTGTAGCTAAAATCCGAAACTTACTCTGGTGTTCCTTAAAAAGTTTAGACTTTAAAAAAGTATTCCCCAACGAAAGACGGTTAGGAAACACTGTTTTAGCCGATAGAAGAAACCTGGTTGAAGAAATTATGCACTTGGAGGAGAAATTGGTTTTGATGTGGAAGATGCTAAGGAATTATTGCATTAAAATTGAGATATGAAATGGAAATGGACTTTTTGAAAATGAAAGAAAATCACTTACATGAAGACAACGAAAGAATGCCATGTGAGGTGAGTCTCTTATAAGGAAATAAAAATCAAGTAACTGCGTGAAAGAATTTGTAGTTTTGGAATCGTTTAAACGATAATTAATGAATATGAATCCAGGTATTAATCAAAGCAGATTGTTTGCCGAGTTATCATAGTTAGAGTAATTTTGGTAGCTATCCTAAAATTTTTGCTGTTAAGGCAAAACTGAATGTATTGGGTCGCTGACGGATACCGATTTCAAAACTCGGCTATAAATCGATATTTCTAATACTCAAAACTCAAATAATGTACGAAGTATTGACACAACACTCTTTTTATTCCTTATAACATTAATAATTACAATGTTTAATGATGTTTCTTCCTGAGACAAAAATTACTGCAAATAATGTAGATAAATTTATTAAACGTTTACTTTGAATTTACTTTTTTCTTTCTCTAAAGCGTTGCAAACAAAGCGAATTAGTAATATACGTAGTAATGAACTATGAACTAACTGTAATATTTACCACTGATTGGTATGGTTCTTTAAGTGACTTACATGCTGACTTAATCTGATTAATACAGGATTTTTGTATAATATAATACTTACTGTGTTAAAATCTGTTCGCATCTATCTAGTTTCTTGTTTGTTTGTAAAACAACTCCTCCAGAACGGTGAGGAGGTGAGTTCCGACAGAGGTACTTCCGGATGCCCAAATTCGTAGGAAGCCATTTTGACCATTCTCAACTTCGTACGACTTTCAGCAGGTAGGATGTTAATTAAAAACTCTAAAAACGCTAATTTTCGCACACATGTTTTCGAATGGCAACAATATCGCGCGCTGAAGATAAATAGGCTTTATTTCGAAAAGTTTCTGCCACTGCTCGCTTTCAAAGCGTAGAGTTTGTTGATAAAAAATTTGTAAGTTTTACAAAGTATGAAATAAAAACAGTATTGCCAAACATTAAAAAAAAAAACTAAAAAATCTGAAAGATTTCAGATTTTAAATTACGTCCAAAGGCGCGTTTTTTTAACGTTTCGTGTGCTACCTTTTTTTATTAAATATCATGTACTACGTACTCAAACCATAAAATTCAGTTCAAAATCAATATCGCAAAATCATTTTAAAATGAACATATCTTAAGAATTTCCGTAAGTCTCGTGCACTGGAGATAAAAATGTTTTTCTTTTTCCGTACAGTGTTGCCATTGCTCGCTTTGAAATCATTTAGTTTGTTAATCAGAAATTCGTTGAAATATTACAAAACATAAAATCGATAATAAAGCAAATTTCAAATTCAAAATTAGGGCTTCCAGATGCCCATATTCGCAGTAGGATTACGTCATTCAAAATTCGATGGCTCTAGGTTTTATCACAATGCGAGAAACATGCATACATTTATACAGATTTTTCATTTTTTAAAATTTAATGCAGAGCGATAACATTTAGTGGCAAGAATTTGAAAAGTGAAACGGGCATTCAGAGTGAATCGACGCAAAATCGCAAAACGAAAGTAATAGTCCTTCGGGACTAAATCCCTTTGGACTAATAACATGATATTATTATTTAAAGATGTATACTGCGGTTGAAGAAAGCATGCTGTTGCATGTGATGTCATTGTATGTCGAATTCTTTAATATCAGCATTTTAAGTAAACAGCTACTGTTCCAACTTTTTTGTTTCATGTTAGGACAATTCACAGGATATATTACTGCTGCGTTAATTCTTTTATTGATATTGAAAAAAATGTTATATTACATTAAGTTTAAATCATATTGTCATACGTATTAACCTGAAGTGTCAAAAGATTTTATTTTCTGGTTTAGCAACAACAAATTTAAGAATTTATTGTTGCGTGGAAAGTTTGAACTGATTTCATCATATTTAAAAATTTTTATGCATTTTCTTTCAGATGTACATAAAGCCTATAAATCTGCATATAAACATAAAAATCCAGTGATTGCATTACTCTGACTTTAGAGAAGTTTTTCTTTTTACCTCCATTAATGTTTATTCTTCACACTTAACGTTTTCTGATAAAGTCTAACGCGATTACTCAATTGTTAAAAAAACCCACTAAAAGCCATTTTTGTTTTCACTTCAGCCAAACAGATGCCTCTTGAATAAACAGCACTTTCAGACGCTTTAAACGTAAACTAACTTGCTCCATTGTCGCTAATTCTTTTCTAATATATATTGATAAAATAATACAGAATTAATCTATAGTTTTTTACTTTAATATAGTAATTTAAGGTTATTTTCAGCTAGCGATTTGACTTGGATCCATGGAAACAATAACTATAGTAAAATGTCGCTTGTTGGAAAGCATACCAATGAAGGTTGACTTGAACTACAGTCTCAAATGAGGCGGAGTAAGTAAGTGCTATTCAGTGATAATGACAAGTTAAGATCGCAAATGGATAGGAGGGTAGCTGGTAACGGGCCTTGAAGTTTCTATTTTAAAGGAGTAGAGTATAAGAAAGATCATGCTTTATTCACTGCAAAATGAATAAACCAGCCATTTATTTTAAAGTCTTGAAGAGTCCCATTTATGAAACATAAAGAAGCATAATAAAAGGTTTCAAATTTATACATCATATAACTAATGGAAATTTTCCAAGCGCTGTAATAATGAATGCGAAATGATAATGAATGTATGATTCATAGTAAAAATCAAAGATTTCATAGTAAATATCAAATATCTCCTTCATTTTACTGTTATCGTTTAGCAAATTCTTTTATAAACTAATTTCTGTAGTCGTGTACTGCATGGGAAATCTTCCGCTTTTGCACGTTTTCATGAATATTCGCAGAATAAATAGAATAACTTTTCAAATACAGATGACTATAATGTCATTATATTCGTTGCTGGTTATATGGAAAGAAGAAAATAATGAATGAAAAATGAGAAAGAAACATTTCACCTTGACCAAAATCTAGAAATATCCATAAGGTGTGTTTTTGTGTTAATCAGTTTTTATGATTATCTGTACTGTAGCTTATCCTCACTAAGATGTAAATAAGATTAAGGAGTATTTAAGGCTAAGGTTTCGAATGTTCTAGATATAGAACTTTTGGCATTGGCTGTTACAGTTCTTCTTTCTACCGCCCAACTCTGCCAATTAATATTCTGGCATTAGCCGTTTGTTAGCCAAAGTTAAAAAGTGGCATTAAAGTTTGAGCCAGTTTAGTTGTACCAAACTTGTGTGATCTCCGGTTACGATAAATTTTTAAATTATATATTCAACTTTATGTTAAACTAACACGCTTCCTGGATATGATAGTTTTTGGCAACCCTGATTGCCTTACCAAAGTGCCCGGGTTCAAATCCCGGACCAGTCATGGATGATGCGTCTGTGTTACAAGAGACGCTCAAAATACAGAACATGGAGGCATAGATGCCGACCTTGCTTCATAACCGCAAATGACGGAATTTAGATTCTAGGCACGAGTTAAACCTTCAATTCAGTTCAAGCTTAAATAAATAATAATAAAGAAAGTTTTATTTTAAACTTTTACAAGTCTTTCTCTTGTTCTTATAAGACTTTCACACGATTTTGCCGTCTCGGCGGAGGGATAACTCGCTTGGCAGCCTAACAGAGTTCAAAGGATTTTAAATTAATACTTCACAATCCACGTTTAGCAAACAGTCCATTATATGTATAAACCATCTGCGTTTCTTGTAAACATAAAGCCAGCTTGTGGCTTTAGGTATAATTTTTTTTAAGAACTCCAAGGCTCACTTCTTTGTTTTCATGAAGAAAAAATAGTATTATGTGAAATTATAGGAGGATTCTAATTTCCTTCACTCAGAGATAAGTCTTGACTTTCTGAGTTTGGAGGATATAAGTATTTAGGCTCTAGGAACTATAAAACTCTAGAAACTATAAAAAGGGATAAAAAATTTAAAAAGAGAAAACTTTTAATATACTGCTTATTAAGCCTGTAAGCCAATCTAATAATTTCGGTTTCAGTTTAATTTTAAATTAACTAATTTGTGTTTTACTTCATATTTTATGTTTGTATGGCTTCGGAATGCTCCATCTATATGCTTCGGAATGCTCCATCTATTTTCAAGAATTAAGAGAGTCTTGAACCGTTTTTCAGCAATTTAACGAAGCAGGATTTTATTAGTAATTATCTCATCTTGTTTGTTACTCTGAATTAAATGTATCCTTTACTTTAATCTCGAAATCATAGAGAAAAGAATAATTTCAAGGACGAAAATGAAACAATTTGTCATTTAAAAGTGATCTAATTACCGGAAATTAATCTTATAACGCTATAACACTGAACTTCATTTAAACTTAGATGACTAGCCATTTTAAGATTAAAATTTTGTTCTATTTTTTTAACTAAACTTGGTTTAAATTAGAAACTGAATTATGGCTTGATAGCCTCATTTCCTCACTAAAATTTATAATTATGAGTCATAAAAGGAAAATATGTGGAACTATTTTACAGGAAAAATACCATATGTAGCTATATATAGCTATTATATATAGCTATTAAGCTATATTTAAAACCAAAAGTGAAATAATATTCTACCTCAAAATATTTTCAGCTTTCTGTGGAATAAAATTATTAAAATTTTCTTTCATATGCCTGTTAAAAGTATATAACGTATAACATATTATTGGCATTCCCTGTTCCGCGAACTTAATCGCACTACAGGTCCTTACCCCCGCCGAACCGGGGCCGGGGTTCAATCCCTTTCCCGGAACATTGGAGAGGTCGGCGCAACGCACCCAATTTGGGGCGTCACTGGTTGTTATTTGCTACCTACCAGTCCCACGGGCCAGCCCGTCGCAGAGGGCCATTACCCAGCATACCAAGGGAGTTACCCCCGGGCTACTAGAACCTCCCTGCTCTACGACATGCCGGACCCCGGGCCGGCCAATAAGTGACCTTTCCGGAGCCCCCAGAACCACTAGGTTCGTAATTTGTATACCCCCGTGGCCGAGACTGCCTAGGTACAGATCCTAGCCAGTAGCTTTGCAGAATTCTCTACGTCGACCCCCGGGGGGTGTTAAAAGTATATAGATGCTTACTTTTATTTGGAGCTACATGTAGGTTATGTGTAAAAGTTGCATTATTTAATATAAGTATCGAGCAGAAACAAGGCCGGCCTGAAGTATTTTTACTGTCGGTGCAATTTCTGAGGGTTCTAAATTCTACCGTCCTGCGTCTACATAAATTCTAAGACTTTTGCCATCCTTAATTGTACTTTTCGTTATTTCTCTAAATTCCAAGTATTTTGCTGCCAGTAAATGCTTCTGCTTGGTGTCACGGCCCTGGTAACAACCTTACTGAAGCTAGCTGTTTAACAGAGGAAACTTAAAATGCTGAATTTTCAAATTTCATGTAAGAAAGATTATTTTATGAATGATCATGTACTTTGAGTTGGATTAAACGCAAAGTTATCTTTCTGTTATGTATCGTTTAGGTAAATTATTGTAGCAAAAACTATGAAATGAATGCCTTTTTATAACAAACACTTCTAAATTCACATGAAAATAAAGGCGAAAGAGTATTGAGAAATACTTTACAAATTACCTATTGGGTTACTTGTGAGTTCCTAACAAACAGAAAGATTGTTGCAAAGGGTTCAGGAACAAGTATTAGAAAAAGGTTTAATTTCTGTTGCATTAAAAAACTTAATAAAGAAGTACAGTTAAACACCGCTATAGCAAACAACGCTTTATAATAATCTTATAATATCTTATATCTTTATAATCAACTCTCGGATATAAGCACCGAACCTTTGGATCCCATCCAATTTGCTATAGATTTAATGTTATTTTCAATGGCTATAACGAACTTCCTGTTTAAAAATCGGAAATAACGAACTGATTGGACATCTTTGTAGAAACCTATATGCAGTTTTCAAACTTTTTTACAGAATTTCTGGAGTTTTAACTAAAAATGTAAATAATTAAATTACCTTAACAATTCATCCTATTTAGGATATTAAATGCCCTTGGTTTTTATCTTTTTACCCTCCCTCTTCTCTTATTTTCAACCCGACTTTTCTCTTTGCTTTAAAAAAGGCCCTGCAGATATAACGCTCAGTTTTTGAAAAACTGGGACACACAATAAACATATTACAGGAGATCCTATTGTGTTACTCAATGAGCCAAAGAACTGTTGATCCATTTAAACAAACAGCTTGAATCAGTTCTTTGATTCCATTAAAGTTCTTTGATAAGCTGTCGAACTGTACTGTATTCGAAGTTGACACTTATTCATAATTGTTAAATGCGTGTTTTAGATGGAAATGTGTAACTGGACGGATGGATCTAAATCATGATTTTTTGCCAAGTAATTTTTTTGAGTAAAATTATTAATGTGTAGTGAAATGGGATATAATGAAAAAATAAATTTAACTATTAAACGTACTAATAATTGCAACTAACTTTTAATGTTTTAAAATTAAAATTACTTTACAAAATTAAGTTATACTTTTAGCTTTAATTGTTACTATTAAGTTATTCCAATTACCATTAACTATTAACTTGTTAGTCTAAGTTACGATTAAATGTTAACTTTTGTGTGTAGCAAATTAAACATTCTATTCCTTGAAACTCATTATAACGGGGTTCAGCTCTATCTGTAAAAGAGATATGCATCCAGGGCCCTTTCCGAAGATACTGCCATTCAGAGTGAATTTTTCGAGGTACTCAACACTGAATTTCTGTATTTAAATATTTATTTACAAGCGTGCACAATAGAAGATCTCCAAAATTAAACTTCTAGTTTAATGTAATCATTTCAAATCTCAAAATTTCTCTCTCCAAATTCAGTGCCATTTGATGTTACACCATCTGGAATTCAAACCCACTCGAAGTCTCAGTTGTAATATGATTAATTCAGTATATACTTCATATTGTATTTATTTTTTTTTTCTTTTTCATTTACTATTAAACGATCTGATACATTTAGTTACAAATAAATCGGTGTCTTCTTGAAGCAGACGGAGAGCCTGCATATGAGGGAGTAAGCAAATATTTCCTTTGCTAACGACTGTATACACCAGGAGAGAAACTGGAAGTCAGTAATCTTCTGAGCATACGCCATTGCGCATGAAAGGTTAGCGAGAGCGACACCGCCATAATCTTACAATTCAGACATACGTTTGTATGCTTTACGTGATACTCTATTTAAACAGAGACCAAGAAACACGTGAGAAAGGGAGGATTATTAAAAAAAAAAAAAAGCTGGAATGTACTTACCTTTTAAGTGAATGCTGCAACATGATTAAGATGTCACAGATAAGGAATTATCGTTGTTTACTGACTACTTTCTAGAACCGATGTCATATTCCAATATTTACAGTATATGTCAGACGGCATTAAGTGTATTAAATGTTATGAAAAGATTCATCTAGAATTTCACATGGATCCCGATTCAAAACATTTTCAGATTCTCTTTTGGCAGGAAGGAATTAATTCATTTTTTCTAATCCAGTAATTTAATGAAATTTTGCCTCTACTGTTAGAAGTTAGCATAAGAGACAAATTCCCTGTAAGAAAAGCTTTCTACTTTATAAAGTTTTAAATTTTTATATGTTATGGCATGTGAGTTGGCAGCACTTCTTTTTTGAGGGAAAAAGTATCAAATTTTACAGCTATTTTAATACATCACAATAGTTTTTGAATTTCGCGTTTTGAAAACAGTAATGCTTCTTTCAAGTTATTAGGAAAAGACGCAGACAGTCTAATATTTTAGATTTCACAATAGATACAGTCCTTATTACCTGCAGTTTTGCATAAACCTATATCTTTCCAGTGTGAATCGTGGAGAAAATGTAATATTGAAGTTCTAGCATTTTATGCTTGAAGAAATTGAAATTATATTTTTCAAAATAAAGAGTAATATTTGCTTTCTAATATACTACCTGTTAATTGCTAACCAATAAATGGAGTAACATTAGCAAAATTAAGTTTTTGTTGGGTATAATATTTGATAGGTATGTATCTCGATTGTGAAGACTGATAACAGTAACTAGGCAATGAATGATTTCTCAGAATCAGAAATGCCCTTAGAAATCAATAATAATTATATCTTTTTCATTTAAAATTTTTATTATAAAGAATGTTAATTGCCTTTTCAAAACACGTTTTTGCTTTTGTTTTGATAAAAAGCTTTGTTCAGTACTTCTTCTATACAAATTTTCAAATTTACTGTGAAATTAGCCCTGGCAAGCGCATCGTATACATCCAAGTGAAAATATCAGTATTTTGAAGGCGATTCCCGCTTATTGAAAGATTGCCCTAGTATATATTTATTGCGAAGACAGATGCCCAAATTATTGAGAAAATATCTTCCTTGAAAAGTAAAAGAGACGACTGTATCTATTGTGGAATATCTGTTTGAGAAAAGAAAAACAAACTATTTTTTATATAAGCGCTAGGAAAAATTTCTTCTTTAACCAGTCTCTTCGCGGTCTTTGCTACTTAGGATGTTGTTGCTGTTAGGAAAAGTATTCTCTTGATCACCTCTTCCAGAAATGTTATAGGACGGATTGACGCAAATGCCATCTTTATTCATAGAGACTGGCTTTTGCTAGAGCTCTTTTTCTGGTAAAGTAGAAACTGGATCTCCAATCAGAAAGTAGTTCTGTGTCAGAACTGCAAAATCTGTAGGATGCTCAGACATTGCTGTCAATGGGCGGAAGTTCAAGCAGGACTCGACCTGAGTGATAAGTGTAATGAACTCTGGATATGTTAGTATTGCAGATCCTACACTTCCGACGAAGGTGATGTTTCATCGACTTGACGGCCGATTCTCACAAACCAGCAAAACGAGGGGCATTTGTTTTCGTAGACTCAGATTGTGGAACCAGTTCCATATGTCCTAATGATAGATATTCACGCGTAAGTCTTTATATTGTTCGTATTTTTTACTGTTGAAAGATAAGAAATTCTCTAAGTATTTCAATCTGCGGAGGACAGTTGTCTTGGAATCACCGAGTGTTAGTAGGTGAGGTATGGAAGAGCAAACTGACTACCTACCTTTCATCAGTATCTCTAGAATGCGTAAATTTAAAGTGCTCTTCACAAGCCTTTTCATCACGACTCAAGGAGCTTATTGCACGCATAGTTCCTAAAATTTATTTAATAATTTCTCACTGACTAATTTAATGTTATTAACCTGAATAATTTAATTTTTCTCACATGAGGGAACCTTGCTTGCAATTAGCCATCCTGATTGAGACTGTACAGCAAAGAGCTTTTCCTCTCCCAGTGAAAATGTCTGACCTTTAAGCATTGGAAGTGCTATGTCCAATCAAGAAGAATATCAATGCTACCAGTCTTGTAAAAGGCTGAATCCGCTAAGATAAGACCAGTGAACGGTTCGGAACAAGAACGATCCAAATTAACGTTGGAAAGCTGACCCACTATTGACAACGCAGACAGAAGTACCAAAGGAAGGACTTGACGAAAAATGAGGAGTAAACCTAATTTGAGAAAAACCATTTTTACAAGTGTTTGATGCACCCAAACATGAAATTATCACACTTGTTTTCTTTTTTGATAAACTCAATCTTTCTACGCAATCGCTTGTTATTAAAGTAAGCCGCCTGCCTGGAAAACAGCATGACAAGCAGAAATTCTACCAGAGCAATCAGTTATATTCATTTGAGCCCTGCATAGTAGCACCTGGGTATTAGAACCCAAATTCGAGAAACAAGAAGTAATGGAATTTGAAATAACTTCACAATTTGCATTAAAGTCGTTAGTATTAGTTTTAGAATTGGAAGGTGCAAGCATTTTAACGTCCACAGAAGGACCATTTGGATTAATTGTATCCCTTCTTGAAAGATCAGTGCTACCTTCAATGGTTTAGTCAAAATGCAATACCGTGTGATGGGCTTTCTCACATTTGCAACATTTATAAGATTTCCTGCAGGTTGATTTAATGTGAAACTGTGTTAAATAACTGAAGCAAAAATTTTTCGACTTCACAAAACTAACTATTTCTTAGACAGACAGCTTGAGAAACGCATCACATTTAGCCAAAAATGACTTCCTTGGCAGTAAACACACAGTAAACAGTGATTGAAAATCCGAAGCGACTAGTGTAACTCGCTTAGAGAAAGTCTTTTTTAATCTAGATTGTTAGTAATGTTTTGAAAGAAATTGCATTAGTTCACTCAAGGAAAGAATTTTGTCATCTGTAATGGACTGCTTCCGCCTGCCCTTTGTAACTGGATCTAATTTAAACTGCAAATTAACATGAGTACGTATCTGCTGTCTTTTCAATTTTCACATCCAGGAATCCATTAATCTCAAATATTCTTAACTTGAATCAACCAGTTTCAGAATCTGAGCATGCGATACACAAATTAGAGAGAGCAAATTTAAGAAATTTTTTATCAACGAGGACAGTATCCCATGTTTATGAAAATATCTCTCTGCAAGGAGATCCGAAGAAATTTTGAAATTACTGTCAGTAATAGAAAGTGACTGTACTATCTTTTGAGAATTCCCTTTTAAATACTGTAACTTAAATACCTCGAACAATCTTTAGTTTTTTCCTACAGGTGCGTGAAACAAATCGGAAAATGTTAACCATTCTTCAATAGCACCAGAAAATGTCGGTTAGGACTAAACAAGAAGTTTATTTTCAGTGGCATCAGATGCTTTCGTCAGCACTAGTTGTGTTGCTGCTGCAGAATCAACTCTACTTTCGTTTCATCTTGAAAATGCTGCATCTAAATTAGCTAACACTTCATCATACATCTTTCTCCACGCAGTACGTCTCAAATTCTTCATCTTTGCAACACAACTCAATTATTTTAGCGAAAATATCATTTACTTCCTCTATCATAAAATTAAATACATTTCTAACATTTAAGGTTGCAAAATTCAATTTATTTATTTAATCTAGGGCAGGGGTCGCCAAACTTTTTTGATCATCGCCCCCTATATAATTTTTCGAAATCTCCATAGACCCCCACAAAGGTAATTTTCAGGTAATTAAAATAAAACTATATATTAGTCTAAATATTTAATAAATCAGAAACAGTAAGTAAAGTAGCTACAGATTTTTTACTTCTTAATGAGATGAGTGTGCCTGGTGTTTCTTGGCAAGGTTCGCTATATTGGGTTCGAAATTAGTCAATTTTAACCGTAAATCCCCTTGAAGCTCCACATTTAATTTATTTCTGTTTTTAGTTAAAATTGAATTAACGTGACTGAAACCGGCTTCAACCATATACGAACTTGGAAACGCCAGCATAAATGGTTACACATAAATGGTTACAGCATAAACGTACGCAGTTAGATATGTGTGATTTGCGTATTAAGAACTGTTTTTCCTTCGAGTCCCAATAGACCCCCATTCGACCCCTTGGGTCAGATAGACCCCTACTGTTGTTAAATAGACCCCTAGGGGTCTATATAGACCACTTTGACGACCCCTGATCTAGGGTTTTGCACTTTAAACGTGGGATTGAGTTTTTAACTGCCTTTTGCCTTTTACTTCCTTCTACGAACTAAAGGAAGTATTGTAATCACGAAAAATTATAAACTGATTTAAAATGGATTCTGAAGGTGTTTTTTCGTGTCGTCTGTGCGTACGTACGTACGTATGTATGTATCTCACAAAACTCAAAAACGAGTAGCCTCAGAACATTGAAATTTTGTAATACAGGACTGCTATAACATGTAGATGTGCATCTCCTATTTTGGTTGCAGTCAGACGCACCAAAAGTACATAAATATATGTATATATAGATATATATCCACTCTGTTACTCGGCTTAGTGAGCTCACTTTTTACTTCCTTGTACGAAATAAAAAGGAAGTATTGTAATCTCGAAAAATATCGGATACCATTATTTCTATGAAAACATCTATTTTGATCGTTATCGAATGCAATTTAAAGATGTTTTTGAATGACATCCGTACGTAAAGAAAGAATAAAGGACTCTTTCTCCTCAAAAAATTAAAATTTTAAATGGGTTTTGAAAAAACAATTTTGTGACGTCTGTGCGTACGTATGTATGTATGTATGTATCTCGCATAACTCAAAAACGAGTAGCCTCAGAACGTTGAAATTTTGCGTATAGGGCTGTAGCATATAGGCTAACATTATAGCATTTTGCATATAGGCTAACATATAGATGTGCAACTCGCATTTGGGTTCTAATGAACTGCACCAAAAGTATATAAATATATGTATATATGTACATATATTTATATACTTTTGTAATATATATATATATATATATATATATATATCGACTCTGTTACTCGGCTCAGTGATCTCAGTTTCTTTAGTCTTATAAGTTTGTAAATTGTGCATTTTTTGCTTTTGAAAAATTATTGAATTATGTTGTTCTTATCTTTCGGTTAACATTTTTATGCCTTTAGTTAACCTGCATGCAATAGTTGCTGAATTGTCAACAATTTAAAAGTTTTTAAAGTGCGGCTAAGTCTAATTTTTGGTTATGATAGCGGACATATTTGTTTACATTTGAAACTTATGAGAATAGTGAATTTTTTTCTTCGCAACAACAAAATAACGTCTTCTTTTATTATTGCGAATTAAATTATGCTTAATTCATTCTGGAATTATCATTTGAGTTATTAGCTTGTTTTTGCGTACAAACTGTAATTTTAATTGTAAAAATTGTTTTTTTTAATTGTTTTAACTCTACTTGGTGTTTAATGTTTTTCTATATTTTTCAATTTTTAATGAAAATATTTTGAACTTTTATATATTTTTGCATTATCGAGAAGTGAGAACTGAATTAATTAGTAGCGCATGCGCATTAGGTAAGCGGCTCTGAATCGTCTTCGAAAAATTGTTTGTTTTTTATTTGTTTAATTTCTTTTACACATCGTTTTAGATTTATCCTATCATTTGAATAGAACTTTCGGTGATTCTTCAGATTCTATAATGTTTGTGTACTCATAAAATTAATGAGATGTAACGCTGTTGAATGAGATGTAACGCTATGAAACTAGCGCCGAAGTGTGGCTATGGTAAATAAATATAGTGAGAAATGAATTAATGAGTAGTCCGTGCGCATTATTTAAGCGGCGCTGAATCGTCCGTGAAAAACTGTTTCTTTTTTTGTTTATTTGTTTGTTTAATTTCTTTTATACATCGTTTTAGATTTATTATAGTATTTGAATAGAACACGTGGCAACGATTAGATAATTCTTCTGATGATATTCATTAACTTTAGTGCTTCCTGATTTATAAAGTGAATGAGGTGTAACGTTGTTAACTGAAACTAGCCCCAGAGTGTCGCTATAGTAAACAAATGCAGTGGATATTTTTCTGTTTATTTGTTTGTTTAATTTCTTTTATACATCTTTTTAGATTTATTATACTATTTGAATTGAACGTGTGGCAAAGATGAGATAATTTTTCTGATGATATACATAATTTTTGTGCTTTCTGAATTCTGAAGTGAATGATATGTAACGTTGTTATCTGAACCCAATCGAAGCGCCAGAGTGTCGCAATGTTAAACAAATATAGTGGATTTTAAAGAGTGCATCTAATTCGATTGTGGTTTATACGCTATCGACCGAGTAGATTTAATTTAATACAATAAGTTTAAATGAAATGAATAACTTAATATTCCGTACAAGAAAGTCATATGGTGTACACATCAGATTTTTTATTCTTATATGTTGGTAAATTGTGCATTTTTTACTTTAAAAATGATTGAATTAAGTTGTTCTTATCTTCCGGTTAAGGTTTTTATGCCTTTAGTAAATCTTCATGCAAGATTTGTAGAATTATCAACAATTTAAAAGTTGTTAAGTGCGGCTAAGCCCAATCATTTTTCATATGGCAGCTATATTTGTTTACAATTGAAACTTAGGAGAATAGTGGATTGGTTGCCAATCTAGAGAAATTAAGTTTCGCAACAACAAAGATGACACCTTCTTTTCTTATCGCGATTTAAATCCTGCTTAATCCATTCTGGAATTTATTCGAGGAAATAAGTGTGCATTCTGATTTACTTCTTAATTTTTAATATAGATATTTTGAGATTTTATGCATTTTTGCCTTCTCGCGAAGTGAGAACTGAATTAATTGAATGAGAAATGCTGAATCGTCTGTGACAAACTGCTGCTTTTTTTGTCAATTTTTTAATTTCTCTTATACATGGTTTTAGATTTATTATAGTATATCATTAGAGAACATGGCAAAAATGGGCGGTCAGTAACAAGAAAATTATTTATTAACAATAAAACAAGAAAAACACAAATGACGTTTTCAAAACTTTATCATATTGAAACAATATTTTATAGGCGAGTTGAAATTATTATATAACTATCCTGAAGTTACCCAAATTTCTTCATAATTTTAGGACTTTAAATACTGTGTAACGTGTATGGAGGGAGCTGGAGAAAATAATAAGGAAACATGATATTTTTTCATCTAAAAGCAATTATTACAGTGGATTGGAACATTGGAACAAAATGAAGTATTCTTATCCGAAAACTTCAGTTGAATCCACTCGAAAGAGCATGAAAAATATAATTTTATTTAAAGGACAGTGAACAAAATTTTAAATGTCCTATTATTTTTCTGTTTGAATTAAATCTCAATTATTTCTTTAAAATGCCTGAACATTTATGCGAGTTTCAGCACATTTTGAGTAATTTTTTTAACAGAACACATTGTGAGCAACCTTTTTAAGAACAATCGGGTATAAAAATAAGATAATCAGTAGCTCCCATGAAAGAAAAAGGAAGGCGTTTCTCCAATATTTAATAGCTGATATCCTAACTAATATTATCAATTTGAATGTGAGTTTGTTTATGTGTTTGTTACGCTTTCACGCCTGAATTACTTAACCGATTATCATGAAACTTTCAAGAAATATTTCTGTTATATTAGAAAAGGTTATAGGCTATAAAATGTAACTTATCTGTTGAAACTTAAATTATATAATATGTTTTATAGCTTAAAATGATTGTCACTGTATAAACATTAAATGTTGAAAGTTTCATAACGATAAGTTAGACGATGCAAAAGTTTGTCTACGCGCGCAGGTGCACAGTTTAAACCAAGCAAACATTTTATAGCCTATAATCTTTTCTTGTATCAAAAATATTTCTTGAAAATTTCGTAATGATTGTTTAAGTAATTAAGGTGTGAAAGCGTAACATTTATTAATTAAGCGTTTATTAAATTTTATTTGCTTAATTTAATTTATCATTTAAAATCCTTCAGGATTTCCGGCTTTTGGCTCTTCTTTCATAAACATTTTTCAGGCATTAGGAAATACCGCGTGCATCATAAATTCGTGCAAAGTTCAAAAAGTCATAATAAAAAAAGGAATGCACGGAAAAATTTTCTGGTTGCGCCAGTATGGTCAGAAAGACATTGGATTTTTTTCCATGTAAAAAGAAAAAATGTTCCAAAAGTAAAAGTAGTAGTATTCTAAAGAAAGAAAAAAGTATTTCCAAAAGTAGCTAAGTAGTATTCTAAAGAAAGAAAAAGGTATTTCCAAAAGTAGCTAAGTAGTATTCTAAAGAAAGAAAAACGTATTTCCAAAAGTATTTCTAAAAGAAAAAATGTTCCTGTTGCGTGCGTACCTGTTCGTAATCGATTGAATGCACAAGTAGTTCAAAAATTAATAAAATTTATTCTTTTCACACGAAATAAAACAAGATAATGAAATATTTCCTCAGAGATATTCGTACTATATCACAATATCTCAAACTTTAAACAGAATTCAATTCAAAACAGATAAAGTTAATTCTATCTCACAGCGATTTCGCTGCAATCAATCACAGCATTAAGTAAACAACAGTTCGCTTAAAACACCTACAACTGACATGAGGGGTTTTAATTCGGCTTTTATAAGCTTTTCAATTATTTACTAGAATATTCTGGTAAAGCCTCGATTTTTTTCGATATTTGTGGATGGCAACAGTAATTATGAGATATTTGTTTATTAAATATAAAATACACGCGCTCTTTTATTTTGACTTTTCCAACGTATGCCCGTTGTGTTGTGACGAGACTCTTGATAAAACATTGCAGCAAATGAAAATAACAATTCTTAAAGAGCAGATATATTTATAATTCGATTTTAAGCTCCACATTCACAAAACATATAACACACGGACATAACAAAAAAAAAATTACACTAAACAAAACATAACTGATCGCTACTACTGCATTATTACCGCGCTCCCAGAGGATCATGGGAGTGACGCTAGCTGGCTAAAAATGTAGCGCCCTCTAGAGCATCAAAAGAGAAGGTATTAGTAAATATACCCGTTACAAACGTAGCTTTCTCTTCAAAAATCGTCTGCTTTGCATGGGAAAAATAAAGCAATTTTAATTACAATTCTAAATAAACAGCTAAATAAATATGAAATCCGTAACACTGCCCCCTTCCCAAGGACTGCACGTTTCGGGCAGTGCAATCTCTGGACAGGAAGCCAAACTTACAACCAAGGCATCAATGCAATAATAAACATTACATTACAATAACAAAATAAATAATAACTGCAATAAGTAACTTTCAGCAAATCAGATACTATCAAATGCTAAATAGGAATCAAATACTGTCAAATACTAAATACAAATATTATCAAATACTAAATACAAATACCATCAAATACTAAATACAAATCAAATACAAAAAGGACGATGATCTTATACTATTTATATTACTGTTTACAATTATATAGAGTACGTACTATGGCTATAGTAAGGAGCTAACCTGTCGTAATGTACGAGTTTAGGTTTAGAGTTTGATGACTTACGGATCCGATCCACAACGTCGTTCAGCCTGTTTAGGACTATGCAAGGACCATCCCAAGATGATTGTAGTTTCGGAGAAAGTCCTTTTCCACGAGTCGGATTACACAACCACACCTTGTCTCCTCCGTTGAAACGATGTTCTATAGCTCTGGTGTTGTATCGGGTCTTCATCTTCTCCGTCGCTAAGTTGACTCGCTCTCGTGCAAAGTTGTGCATCATTTCAAACCGATCCTGGAGATCTTGAATGTATTCCTCAAGCAAAGAAGGCGCATCCGGGGGGCGACCAGGCAAAAGATCGCATGGCACACGAAGGTCGTCGTGACCTTCCTGTGCCATGATGCATCTTCGTGCCCCATCTGAGATGGGGAATAGCCGGTAGTCTCGTGGACAGCACTGCGGTAAGCCAGTAGAAAAAAGAGTAACCTCTTGTCGTAGTTCTGTTTGTTTCTGGAAACCACTAATGGGAGGTTACTAAGGATGGTTCGAATAAACCTCTGTACCATGCCGTCCGAATGGGCGTCGTTTAGGTTTTGTCAATGCCGAGTATCTGCCAGAGTTCTTTGATTACAGCGGAGTCAAAATTTCTTCCCTGATCGGAATGTAACTGAAAAGGCTTTCTGAACCTGGAATTCCAGTGCTGTACCATTACCTCTGCTACTGTAATAGACTCTTGATCAGCAATAGGATATACTTCAAGCCACTTGGCAAAGAAATCAGTGACAACGAGGATGTATTTGTTGCCATCAGCAGTTCGTGGCAGAGGTCCTAAGATGTCAAAGGCGGTACGTTTAAAACGTGCTCCTACATTGTAACGTTGCAGCTTCCCTCGGCTGCGTTTCACCGGTCCTTTCCGACTGGCACAAGCTTCGCAAGATCGGTAACAATTTTGCACGTCATGCTTTGCATTATTCCAGTAGAATCTCTCCCGAACTCTCTGCAAGATCTTCATTATTCCGAAGTGACCTCCTGCAGGGCTGCTATGTAGTTCCTCAAGGACGTCTGGGATCCGGGATTTTAGGAGTAGAAGCTGCCATCGAAATTTCTTTCCATCATCCGATTCGAATTTCTGATACAAGAAGCCGTTTTGAATATGGAGTGAGTCTTAGAGAGCCCAATAGTTTTTTGTGGTGGGGTTAGGGGTTATAGCTCATAATGTCCTGCCAGGTAGGTTTCCTATTTGAGGTCTCCATTAAATGAATTATGGGTTGAATTTCACGGTGTTCCAGCTGGTCTTTCCTGACTTCCTTGTCACTCCATGGGTCTGGATCAGCCGGTGTTGATTTGCGACTTGTCGTGCGACCGCATTCAGCAGCTGGTATTTAGCATCGATCCGGGAACAATATCGGCAGTTTTCTGAGCAAGGTTTACTAAACAGGGCGTCTGCGTTTCCATGTGATGATCCTTTCCCTTAGCGAAGTCATATTCCTGGAGTCTCTGCATCCACCTCGCAATTTGACCTTCAGGACTCTTCAAATTTAAAAGCCAGGCTAATGATGCATGATGTTTGGGAAGCCGTAATTTTCTACCTTATAGATAATGATGGAAATGTTCTGCGGCTTTGGTTGTGGCGAGCAACTCTTTCCTGGTGATAAAGTAATTCCTGTCTGTTTTAGAGAGGCAGATGCTCCAATAAACCACTACACGTTCTTGGCCCTCTCTGTCTTGGGACAAAACAGCGCCGACACTTTCATTACTTGCGTCCGTGTCGAGAATAAATGGTCTATCGAGCTGAGAATACATCAGGATTGGAGAGGATGTTAAAGCTTCCTTCAGGTTCTTAAACGCATCCTCACATTCTTTTGTCCATACGAACTTTTGCTTGCTCTCTGTCAGCTTGTGAAGGGGTCTTGCGATGGAAGAAAAATCCTTCACGAATCTCCTATAGTAGGTGCAAAGCCCTAGAAAGGTTCTCAGCTGGTGGACATTTTCGGAACGTCTCTAGTCTTTAACTGCTGACACTTTTTACCGTGCGCACACTTTCAGCAGAGAGGACATGTTTGAGCTAAGTCACTTCCTGTCTGAATAATTTGCATTTAGCGGAACTTAACTTTAGATTGGCTTGTTTCAGATTCTGAAACACCTTTCTAAGATTATCTAGATGTTCTTTGAAACTCTTCCCGACGATGATGATATCATCCGGGTATATCAGACAGGCTTCATAGGAAAGACTTTTCAAAACAGTTAGGCGTTCGAATGTAGCCGTCGTATTCCATAGTCCAAACGGCGTCACATTGAACTGTCAAAGTCCTTGTCCAGTAGTAAATGTCGTCTTTTTTCAATCATCAGGATGTATTTTCACCTGCCAATATCCACTCTTTAAATCAAATGTCGAGAATCACTTGCTTCCAGAAGGAGTGTCCAGAATGTCGTCAATTCTAGGAAGAGAGTAACTGTGTTTTTTCGTAATCTCGTTCAACCGGCGATAGTCAACGCAAAATCTGGTTGACTCGTCTTTCTTCTTCACCAGGACCATGGGAGATGCACAGGGACTTGCTGAAGGCTCGATGACATCCTCTATCGATGGTCATATTGCAAGGAATTCCATCGATATGTCTCATAATGAAAAGTTTCTCACCGAAGCCCAGCTCCAATGCGCCAGATAGAGCTTCGAAGTCTAGTCTCTGGTTTTCGGGAAGAGTCTGCAGGATATGCGCTGCGTCTGCTCTCAGAGAAGCGACGAGATGACAGGCTTTAGCTTGAGAATCCCATCCCTTCCCATCCACCACTATAGAACATTGTGTCTTACACACTTGCTAAGAAGTCTTCTCATCATATGTGGATAGCTTCAGGGAGGAACGAGAAGGCACGGATAAAAATTTAAATCCTTCGGAATTGCTTCCTGTTGTCACTAAGAATTTCTTTATGGCATCAACTTCAATCTTGACCAGATTCCTTCCTTCAGTCTTCCAGACCAGACCTTCAATCTTTTCTTGAACACCTTTCATCTCCTCTTTAACAGATTCTTTACCAGCCTCCATCCTTTTTTGACCAGCTTCCATCTTTTCTTGGAATGCAGCAAAGGCAGACACGAGCTGTCTCAATTGTGCTTCCATTGCTGTCGTGATAGGCATTCAAATATCCCACTTCTGACGCCAAAAAGTTTTGCGTGCGCACGGGTTCATAATGGATTGAATGAACAAGTCGTTCAAAAGTTAATAAAATTTATTCTTTTCACACGAAATAAAACAAAATACTGAACTATTTCCTCAAAAGTATTCATACAATATCATAATATCTCAATCTTTAAACAGAATTCAATTCAAAACAGATAAAGTTAATTCTCTCATTAAACAGCGATTTCGCTACAATCAGTCACAGCACTGAGTGAACAACAGTTCGCTTAAAACAGCTACAACTGAGATGAGGGGTTTTAATTCGGCTTTTATAAGCTTTTTAATTATTGAATGGAATATTCTGGTAAAACCTCGATTTTTCTCGATATTTGTGGATGGCAACAGTAATTATGAGATATTTATTTATTAAATGTTAAATTCACGCGCTCTTTTATTTTGACTTTTCCGACGTAGATTTCTCTTTAAAAATCGTCTGCGTTGCATGGGAAAATAAAGCAATTTTAATTACAAGTCTAAATAAATGCGAAATCCGTAACAATATGTAGCAGTTTTACTACATTTCGGGGCGATACACTCCGCTTAAATACAAAATATCTGTGGCCTATAGGTATTGAAGAAGGGCAGTATTTACTGAAATTTTAAATTATTTATTTTTGTAGTGAAAATATCTTAATAAAGCATGTTTTTTTCAGTTTTTTAAATTATATTTTATTTTAGAATTTTTTAGTAACCCGTCCCCCCCCAAAAAAAAACATAAAATAAGATTGCAATGTTTGGTATATCGAAATCGGATTTTAAAAATTATGCAGAATAGCTTCTTAGCGATATCAGTATGGATTTCTTTTTACCTCAATGAAGAAGGGCAGTATTTACTGAAATTTTACGCTGAGTGTATTTTTAAATACTAAGTAACTTAAATACGTAAATACTTAGTAACTAAAATTTTATCCTGATTATCCTGGTCAGGCAATAAGAAAAAAAATCAAATTATTTTATTTTATTTTCAATAGTCTTTGAAACTTCCTTAAGGGCACCAACGCGAGCGAAGCCGCGAGTAAAAACCAGTATACAAATAAATTTAAGAATAACAAAGTGTGAGCTACTTGTGTATTATAGTTTATAAATTTTATAGCACGGCATTTAAAGCTTCTGTTAAAATATACAAGTAAATTCTATAATCAATTATCGAAATTAAATGCGATGGAAACGAAAGCTAAATTTAGTCTAATTTTATTTGCTATTCTTGGAAGTATGCAATGCGCTGATTTGTAAATGAATAAACTTTCTGGAATATTCTGCTAACAAAACATTAAAAATCCCATACTACGCTTTATTTACTAATCGTCTAATATCGAAGCGTTAAAACGATAAAGCTGAGCAGTTTGAATTGCGCAGGTGTGCGAGTGTGAAGTTACGGAGGTGTACGAATTTTTTCTTTCCAATCCTTTCATGCCATAGTAAGGTAGTCATAAAATCTTTCTCGTTTGATGCAGTAAGTGGCCTTTTAATTCACTCATAATCAGTGGCAGCCATGTATAATGGGTTTTGCAAGATGCTATATCTCTCACTTTCTTCATTAATAAAAATTAGGCGATATAAAATACTTTTTATTTTCTATGTAATTGTTTTGTTTGTAAGCAAGGACTTTGTACTTGAAGTTTTACGCATTCGACACGTAAATCTACTAGAAAATCTTCCCCAGAATACACCATTACCTGAAAGAGAATTGCTGCAGTTACATGTGGTGAGTAGATACTTATATTTGTAATTATTACATACATTTCGCTTAGTAATAAGCAATTGTTTTGTATTGAATTTGAAATTTGTCGAAATGAAGAGTTATGCATTTGAATGAAACCATACTATTCTGGAAGAAAAAAAATTAGTTTCAGATGTATGCTACCAAGTCAAACAAATATAATAGTTTTGCTTGTTAGCCCAAAACAGCTTTAGCCCAGAAGGGCAATTAGTCTCGGAACGGCATTTCGCATTGTAAATATCCGCTTTCCTTTTCAAATTGTTACCCCCAAATATTATTATCACTTTATTATATTTGAAGAGGTTAGATAATGAAGAATCTGCATGAAGGTATGCATTTTTCTCGCACTGTGAAAAAACAATGGTATCTATAGCCATCAAATTTTGCATAACGTAGTATTCCACCCGAGTATGGTCACTTGGAAGTCCGAATTTGTTTTATTGTCTGTTTCATATTTTGTAAAGCTTTAACGAACTTTTGATTAAAAAGCTCAACTATTTCAAAGTGAGCAATGGCAACATTGTATGGAATAAAATATTTTTTTCTCCAGTGCACGAGATTGTTTATCAGAAAATCTAAAGATACGCTGTTTTTAAATATTAGCTCAACTGCTCTCGAAATATGTATGTGTGTTTAAATGAAAAAACAAAAATGCCCCTTTGGAATTAATGTAAAATCTGAAAGATTTTATATTTTTTTATGTATTTAATTAAGATCATTATTTTATGAAAATTTTTATAAAATAGTATCACACTCTCTTTATCTCTAAAAATTGCTGTTTGTTACGAAATTAATTGAAATGATACATTAGTTCCTTCTTATAGAACTTCTATCATATTAGAAGTTTCAAAATTACTCATATATAATCCTTTTTTTTAATTTGTAAGTATGTCTTTCTATAGTTTATTTATTTAAATTAATAGATTATCGCAATTCAGGCAAAGGGCGATCAAGTCGGAAGGTCAGGATTCTTTCGTCGAAGGTTTTTTTTTATCTATTTTAATATGGAAGAGAATTTATTCCTATGGAAATGACTCGAATAAAGAGCTTAAATATTTACTTTAGAAGCATAACATAAAACTTTTGAAAGAACACAGATTGCAGAGGGGATAGAATATATATCCATATTTCATAGTGTCTCCAATGTCAATGACAATTTCTCTTTTTGCTTACCGCCAACGACGCCAGAGTCTAAGGTCAAAACTTATGGGAAGAGGAGTCCTTCCCACCTTTCAACCTCATAATGAGTGAAGAAAGTTATAAAGTTTTTCTGGTTTCTTACACTA
Organism: Stegodyphus mimosarum; assembly: GCA_000611955.2. NCBI lineage: Eukaryota > Metazoa > Arthropoda > Arachnida > Araneae > Eresidae > Stegodyphus > Stegodyphus mimosarum. The sequence goes on along the minus strand of KK114349.1, from coordinate 128,168 downwards.
ATTATTTCTAAAAAATTTAGCTGACATTTGTTTTACACATATAAAAAATCATGAAAGCGCCTTTGGATACCTGATCGCTTAACTTATTTCCTCTTCGCTTAGTTATTTTTTCGCTCAGCAACTATAGTTAATCCCATAGCTAATTTAGGGCTATAGAATACACATTCATACTATATAAAAATAATTTAGAAACTATGAATATGCATACATTTCTAATTAATAATATAGAAGAAGTGGAAAGCTTAAAAATTACAGAAGTTTTAAAAGCAACATAGCAGCATATGTTTAGAATTCCTGACGCAGCGTTAAGTGTTGCCATACATTTTCCTATTTTTAGTCCAAAGGGGCTTTGTCCCCGAAGGACTATTGTTTTCGTTTTGCGATTTTGCGTCGGAAACATTAAAAGTCTGATCACTTTTCAAACTGTTGCCACAAAATATTGCAGTTCTGTTTTATATTTAAAAAAATTAAATAATAAGAATGTGCATAAATGTATGTATGTTTCTCGCATTGTGATAAAACGATGGTACCTAAAGCCATGGAATTTTGAATGCCGTAATCTTGCTGCGAATATAGGCATCTGGAAGCCCAAATTTGAAATTTGGAATTTTTTTATTAACGATTTCATATTTTGTAAAACTTTAAAGAATTTTTTATTAATAAACTCAAGGATTTCAAAGCTGGCAATGGCAACGTTGTACAGAAAAAAAAAAAACATTTTTATCTGCAGCGCGTGAGACTGTGTGTTGGAAATTCTAAAGATATGCTCAGTTTAAAATTATTTTGCGATATTGTTCTTTAACTGAATTTTATGGTTTAAATGATATTCAGAGAACATGATATTCAGTAAATAAAAGTAACATACAAAATGTTTAAAAAACGCCCCTTTGGACGTAATTTAAAATCTGAAAGGTTTCAGATTTTTTTTTTCAGTCTTTTCTCAGTTCAGCACATTTGTTCAGTTTGCTACTGAGATGCCTTTATAAAACTTTTTTTTGTCCTTTTATTATTAACGTTTTGTGTGTTTACTTTATTTATTATATATCACGTTCTTGGTGCTTGCGCTAAATAAAATTCGATTCAACAGCAAAATCACAAAATATTTCAAAACAGCATATCTTTAAAACTTCCGATAGACTGTAAACCACTGGAAATAAAAATGTTTTTTTTTCGTGCAGTGTTGCCACTGCTCGCTTTGAAATCATTGAGTTTGTTAATGAAAAGTCGTTAAACTTTTACAAAGTGTGAAATATAGAAGTTTGAAATTCAAAATTCGGGCTTTCAGGAGCACATGTTCGGTTGGAGGACTAAGTTATTCAAAATTGGATGGCTCTAGGTACCATTGTTTTTCCACAGTGCGAGAAATAAGCAAACATTCTTACAGATTCTTCACTATTTAATTTCCTTAAATATAACAAAGGGCGATAATATTTGGTGGCAACAATTTGAAAAGTGATACATCTCAAAATGCAGTTTCGAGACTAATATCCCATTCGGGACTAACGCCGCTTTTGGGATAAAAAAACAAGTTATTTAGGCTTTAATAAAAGTTACAATCTGGTAAACCTGAGATCATAGTCAAGTGCATAGCGTTTCCAGCGCCAGTCGCTGGTGTTTTCACGTGTTTGATTGATTGCTTTACTTAATCTTTAAAGTTTGCCTACAAGCAATGCAACCGTGAAATGTGTATATGTAAGCGTCACTTCGAACAAAACCAAACATCGAAATAGAATGAATTTGGAACTCGTAGATTACATACTTCGTATAAAGATGCTTTTGGAAGAAAACGAAATTCTTGTGTTTACTTTGGGTCCTCACTTATGAATCATGTAATCATCAAAATTATCTGAACCCATGCCTGTGCACACACATAGCTCAAATATTTTATAAAAAGTAAGAAATGAGGATAACAGACCGAAAAATTGAACAAGATGATGAAGTGCTATTCAATTCAATTTTCTTTTAAATAACTGTAAGATAAAAAAATGTTCATTTTTATACGATTTTTTCCTTTCTAAGCAATAGTAAATTTATCAAGTACGTTATAATAATATGCTCTGTAATATATTTTGTTTTAGTTCTAGCACTTGTTGATTTATTTTAAAATGAAGGAAAATATTATCAGAATTAATTGCATGGATAAAAAAAATAGAATAATTCGACGTGAAAATAGATACCTTTCAGACAACCACTTCTCAAAATGGTCTGTATTTATAAGAATATAAATTAGCATAAGCTCTATAAAACGGTTGCATCCACAGAATATCAAAATTACCGTATTTTTCGCCGTATAAGACGCACTTTTTCTCCCCAAAATCGTGGGGAAAAAGTGCCTGCGTCTTATACGGCAAATACAAAAGCCCACCATGGCGCCGCTCTGCCTTGGCGCCGTCTCTCTTGGCGCCGTCTGAGACCAGGAAGCCCCGCTCTGCCTCGCACTGTATTTGGAACAAGCGCCTGGCCCAGCCACCACCCCAAGCTCTTATTGGACACTACTTGTGATGTCATAGAGTGACGAAATGAATTCCCCGCGGTATTTTTGCGCGCGAAAAGCTTGCTTTAATTGCAAATACTCTGTTACATTCCACAAATTCACATTTATACAAAACATAACCAAGACCAAAAAAGTATAACTTACACGAAACCGATAATAAAATCTCTTCAACCTGACGTCATAAACGGCAACCAATAAGAACAGGGGTGGTGGCTGGGACCAGGCGCTTGTGTATTTGGACGGTCTCTGCCTCGCGCTGCGATTGGCTGAGCGAAGAGGCGCGTGCCTTCGCTCGCTCCCGCGCTGGCTTTGTGCACTTTTTAGAGTCTCGTAAGCCAGCGTGGGAGTGGGTGAAGGCAAGCGCCTATGCGCTCAGCTAATAGCAGTGCGGGAGCAAGCGGAGGCGCGGATAGCTGTGAGCTGTGATATATGTAGTATGGTATATCTGAATGAAATATATCATATTTCATACCACCCCATCAAGATGTCGAAGCAGAAGAGACTGGCATATAAAGTTGCTTTCAAGCTGGAAGTAATAAAATTTGCTAAGGAGCATAGAAACAGAGCAGCGGAGAGACACTTTGGGCCACCTCCAACTGAGAAAATGATAAGAGAGTGGAGGAAACAGGAGGATCAGCTCCAAAAGTTGGATAAAAGCAAGCACACCTTGCGTGGACCAACTGCAAAGTGGCCAGAGTTAGAGGTAGAAGTAAAGGAGTGGATCACACGTCACCGGCAAAATGGACTTTCTGTCTCAACAAAAATGATAATCTATGAGGCCAAACGCATTGCTGTGGAGAAAGGCATTCAGGATTTCACCGGATCACCATCGTGGTGCTATAGATTTATGAAGAGATCTGGCCTTTCTATGCGCACCAAAACCAGAATTGCACAAAAAATGCCAAAGGAATACGAATCAAAAATTCTGTCTTTTCATAAGTTTGTTATTGATGCGAGGAAGAAGAATAACTTTGAAATTAGCCAGATTGGGAACATGGATAACTTAACCTGCTGTTAACTTTATACAGTTGATATAAAATATTTTACTACAGAATTTGGTTCATAATCTTTTTTTTCTAGATTTGCCTCCTTTAAAATTGGGTGCGTCTTATATGCCGGTGCGTCTTATACGGCGAAAAATACGGTACCTGTATTCATGAGTCTTAGAATGTATTCACCGTGTGTTTCCAAATTACAGTTTATTTCAAATATTAGGTTAATTTTGTCATGAACATATCTAAAACTGATACATATTGTCTAAGAAAAACAGATTTAAAACTTTAGAAGTTAAAACATGAATATCTGTTCATAACTGAAATAACTACTTTAATTGTATCTATGAAGTTTCAAGCCAATTTTAACTAAATTTCTGTAAAAAAAATTTAAAATTAAGTGCAAAGGGCAGCTTTTTGCTTCTTTATTTAGGATATAAGTTAGGAATTTTACTTTTTTTCAAGCTAAAATGTGTTACTTAGGTAAGAGAAATTACATATATGTATATAAGATAAATAAGCTTTTTGATCGGAATTTCATTACAATTTAAAACTTCTACTAAGAATATTTTCTCCACAGTTCTATCTCAGTCTTCTAAAGAATTCACTTTTAATAAGATTCATTTTTCGTTTCGTAGGAGATAATAAAAATAAAAAAAAATCATAATTACTTATAAATATTATACTGACGGGAAAAACAATCCAAACACCAAGGAAAAATTATTGTAGAGTAATGAAATGTGGACAATGCGTTTGTCTAGTTAACATGTTTAATTCATTAAATTTTTAAGATCACAGATTAATTTAAGCTCAAGAAAATGCATTTCTAATATTAAATACTGTTACATTAATAGCCGGTGCAACCTTCAGAATTTTGAATGAAAGCCTGCAAACGCGCATGCATTGTGTCATCTAGGTGCCGAATGTCACTTTGTGGTGTGGAGTTCCATGCTTGTCGTACTTGTTCTGTCTGTACTGGGACGGTCAGTGCCTGGCTGTGGATGATGCTGGAGTTGTCGTCCAATGATATCCCATATGTGCTGAATTGGAGACAGATCTGATGATCTCACAGTCCAAGGTAACATGTCGGTACGCTGTAGAGCACGTTGCTTTACAACAGCGGTTTGTGGGTGAGCGTTTTCCTGCTGGAAAGCTCCCCCTTAAATGCTCTTCAGGAATGACAGTACTATAGATTGAATTACCAGACTGAAGGACAAATTTGCAGTCAGTGTGTTTGGGATAACCACGAGACTACCTGCTGTCATGACCTGCTGTCATAGGAACTTGCTCCCCAGACCATAACTCCAGGTGTAGGTCTACTGTGTCTTGGCCGCAGACAGTTTGGTTGCAGGCTTTCTCCTGACCTCTTTCTGACCAACAGACGGCTATCACTGTCACCAAGGCAGAACTTGCTTTTATCAGAAAACACAACAAATCTCCACTTCGTCCTCCAATGAACTCTGGTTTGACACCACTGGAGTCGCAAAAGGAAACGGCTTGGAGTCAGTGGAATGCACGCTACAGAGCGCCGGGTTAGGAGCTGTCTTTGAAGTAACCGATTTGTAACAGTTCGTCGTGTCATTGTGGTACTCGCTGCAGCTCGAATTTCTGCCGCAGACGCACTACAATGAGCCACAAGTATGCTGAATACGGCGGTCTTCCCTCTCAGTAGTTCCAACTGGCCGCCCGGAAGCAGTACCTTCATATGACTACTGCCTCCAACAATCATGCATAGTGGATACATTTCGGCCAAGTCTTTCTGCAATATCGCGGAAAGAAAATCCACCTTTTTGTAGTCCTATTACACGACCTCGTTCCAAATTGGTGAGCTGTTGATAATGGCTTCTTCGTCTTTTTAAAGGCATATTTGTCTAACATCAACTCAATACGTCTAATTTCAAAGATAAATAAAGCTCACGAACTTTACAGCACACATTTCAAGCAAACCTGATTTGCAAGTTCTGAGTGCGCTAGTAGCGCTACGCTTATGTTCGAAGCGCGAAATTTGAAGCGATGTCATTTTTCAGAGGTAGTATAAACTTGCCTACCAAATTTTGTTTATCTAACACAAATCTTTCTTGGTGTTGGGATTGTTCTTTTCGTCAGTGTATATGTACTAATTTAAAAAATTTACTACAAAATGAAAAATCTGAAAGGTTTCAGGTTTTAAAGGTCATCCAAAAGTGCTTGGTTTTGAGCTCGCAGTCTACCAGTCTGCTGCTACACTCACTCCTACTACCCCTCTTTTTTGTCCTTTTAGCTTTATTAGTAAGCATCATTTTCTTCACACGTACAGCATATGCAATTCAACAGCAAAATTGTAGCATAACAGCATAGTTTCGAATTTCCGATCCAGCGTCAAGTGTTGTCATACATTTTCGAGGTTTTTTTTTTAGTCTTTTCTCTGCTCACCATACCAATGATGAGTTTTCTTACTAAGACGGCTTCACATTTTTTTTGTCTTTTTATTATTAACGTTTTGTGTAGTTATTTTATTTATTAAGTATCACATTCTTGGCTCTCACACCACATGAAATTCTATTCAACAGCAAAATCATAAAATATTTAAAAACAGCATATCTTTAATATTTCCGATACACAGTCTCGCACGCTAGAGATAAAGTAGGTTGATGCAAAAATACTGCAATTGTCAAAAAACAAGAAAGGTTGGTGCAAAAATACTGGAATTGTCAAAAAATAAGATGTGCCTAGTTCAGAGCTGGATGGAAGTAACTGCATAGTTTGATAAGAACCAGATTCCTTGTTTAAATGTTTTAAAATTGCTAGAGTTTTTTCTTTTGTCTTCTGGCACTAATGCTGCAACTGAGTATTTAGCATTATGAACAGTTTCTGGACTAGTGATAAGATACAGCTTAAAATGGGCATTTTGAAGGGTATGTTAATCACCAAAATAAATATTGATAAAAATTGCACGGACTTTTATAAGAAGATCGAAAAAGAAAAAGATGTGCTAAGAAATATTCGTGCATCAGAGAGTACTTCATCAAAGTAATTCAGAAGGATTACAAATTTATTAGTTTGTTTAAAAAAGGAATATTGCGTTTTGATTTATTCTTTCTTCATTAAAAATATTATATATCACTACTAAAAAATTATTTATTAATTTATGTAGTATATATATACAAAGGATATGAAAAACGTATATATAAAAATGTTTATAAAATTGTACATAAAGCGTCCCGACTATCAAACTTCGAAATCTGGATCATCTTAGAAAAACGAATGAATTATTTTTTAAGAATCAATGAAAATCTTTCAATTTACAGTCACTTTAATAATTAATTAACATATAACAGGCAATGACGCTTTCCTACGTCTTTCTAAGAAAAAGGTCTCGTCAAGTGACTACGATATGCAGCGCATCCCCAAAAGTTTTATTTGGCCTTTAATTTTTGTAACCATTAATCTTAGAGATCTACTTCCAGTCACAAAAAATGTTTTCAATGACGCGAAGATTTCTGTTTTCTCATTTTCAAATTTAAAAAAATTGCATAAAAGAAAAAATCTAAATTTTTACACAAATCCTCTTTGCCTCTAAGCTTTCATATAAGAAAATTTTGTACGCATTGCTAAAAATAAAATAAAAAACTTTGACTCCCTTATGCCAAAACCTGAGCGAGATATTTCATATTAAATTCGAGAGTCATATTTACAGGCTATACACAAATTGATGAGTAAAATGTTTTCATTTGTACATCGTAATAATAAAATATCGCCTAGGAAAAGGTTTCTGATGTTAAGAGATTATGTGGCGAGCATTGTATGCAGATTCTCCAGGAAAACATCGATCAATTTAAATTTTTTTTCCAAAATTGAGATCGCATTCACAGAATGTTATAGGATTCGTGTTCCGAAAACAATGGCGGGCTTCAGTATTGGCAAGTAGCCAATTCTTAAAACTGTTTGCATTAATTAAAAAAATTAAAACTATTTGTAATTTAATGATTTTTTTACGATTACCAGATTATGATTCTAAAATAATAAAACTTCATCAGAATACTAATAAGACATTTTTAGACTTTGAAAACAAAAAACATTCGATGAAAATGTTTACGGCATATCAAATATAACTAAATTATAAAGACACTTGTAAATCACAAAATATTATTACTGAATGGAATTTAAAGGGGAAATCAACCTCGAACTATTTTAATTTCTTTATTATTTTCTTCTTGTAAATCACAAAAAAATATTAATAAATGGCATTTAAAGGGCGAATCCACCTCGAATTATTTTAATTTCTCTACTTGGCGATCTCTTAATGACGTCATATATCGCAAATTTTGAAATTAAATATTTCGGTCAATTTTGGTAGTACGGGAGTTAAATATTTTGGGTTTTACTTTTTTATTATGAGTACAAAATTTCCCTAAATTAAGGTATGGGAAACGGAAGAACTTGCAAAATTTAAATTTCGTATTTTATATAACGTAGTATACGAGTCTGCTGCAACCTTCCTGGCCGATAATAATATGTTTCATGGTTAACACAGCACACGCAACACAGAGTAAAACAAAAATACAGCAAAAAACATCAAATCTGCCTGTGCTTCTAAACCAGGTAATGAGTCTGTATGTCTGTATATAGTATATTAATACGTGTTTTTGCAGTCAGATTTTCATCAATCTATTCAAGAGCGAATATTATAGCGAAAAAAAAAAACAAATTCGAAGGTTCAAGTCTCATTTCGCCTTAGTCTATTTCTGTAACAAACAAGTACAGCACATAAAGTGCACCAATTCCATTGTCATAACACGAACCATCAGTAAATGTATAATGTCAGTAAATGACAGTAATCGTATTTTACGTATACTTTTCTTAAATTCGAAAATACTAAACCAACAACCCTTGTGTCATTCAAATTATTTTCGTAACTGGAAGCATATCTACGACAAACGTTTGCGAAAACAAAGCCCATTTAAGGACTTTTGTGGACATGTGTATGGGAAAAGAAAAGATGGCCATCACTAAATCTTCAACTGCCCACTAACAAGCTAGTTTTAACTTAAAAATGATCCGAATAAGGAAGTAGGATTAAAAAATATATCATAAAAACTTTCGCACATAATTAAAAAAAAATAAATATGATTTTGCAAAAATTATCAACACTTGGCCCAGATCTTTGTCAAGTGGCGTAAATAAAAATCCTGTTTGCAACTTTTTTCTTGGTGTACTGATTAGCAATCACAATGCAATGAATTTGAAATAAGAATCATACACAATTTCATTCTGAAATAAACGTTTGATAACTGATGAACCATTTTATTATCAAAGTGTGTAACATACTGTTCCAGTTCTCTTATTTTATTTTATCAGAATTAAGATAATTAATGTAACTTCGCTAATCCTTTGTCAACGAAATTCCTAAGCAATAAATTGTACTGTAATTCTACAGATTTAAAGCAAATCTTAAATTATTTAATGAAAACATTTTCTTTGGGGAATAATGCATTTATTTTGGGGAATAATACAAATACTTTTTAATGGTTTATTTTTTCACTGTTAATTAATTTCATACCCTTACAAAATTATACAATGTTCCAATTCTGTAATTGCGAAATGTATATCTTAAATGTGATCCATATCTAAATACATTTTGGGAATGATTAGTAAGTGAGGACTACACCTGGTGACCTAAAGGTGACGCCCTGGTCTCTATGTGTAGCCCTCTCTTCTACCTGTAGTTGAAAGAAAATCAATCTCCATGAAAGGGCTGACAAAGATTTCTACATTCTTAAATGTTAAATGTTGTTTTAATTTTTTTTCCAACTGATCATTCCAAATGATCACCTGTCTATCAGTTTTAACAAAATGGACGCAATAACAGATTATAAGTTAATTTAGAAATCAAACCACAAAATTCAGCGTTATATTTTCAGATTTTCACAAATGCGGCTCCGAAACACATACAATCGCAAGATGACGAAAACCACGCGGAAAAAAAGACAAAAAATAAGCCTGTTTGGGATTTCTATAATTAAGATGCAACAATACTCCTAACAAATATTAATTTGTAGCATTCAATATTTTAATTAACCAAATGATTTTTAGTTTGAACTTTCCTATCGATATCTCAAAGTTTCAGTTGCTGCCCGAATTTAGCGCGAGCGACATATTTATGCAAATCGCATACATCTGATAGCAGTTTAAAAGGCAGGAGTTAACGAGGGGGGAAATCAGAGTCTTGGATTTAGCTTCGTAAGGCTGTACGCGCAAGGATTTCCTCTGTCTACTGAAAGTTCGCCTTCATAGGCAAATTGCAATTACTAGTGTTTGCTAGTGAAATTTGCATTATTGCATTTCACTAGGAGTTAGGCTTCCCTCGCCGTCCTACTTAAAGTTAAGTTAGGTAATTTGAATTGTTAACACTCTTTATTTCATATTATTTCAGTTCAGTCCAAGTAGTGGCTTACTCTCAAGTTGGAGAGTTATAATTATTTGAATTAAAGGGTCACTTTAAACCCTCCTTCTGACTTTGTAGTTCTTCAACACTAAAGGACATAGCCTAGATTTGCTCACTGTCCTCCACATAGGGTTTCACAGTTCATGCTCACGAAGAGAGTTAAGAGATTGAAGGAGAAACCTTATACTGGCGCCCGAACAACTAAAATGATGGAAGGAAGTTGGAATATGCCTACTACATCCCAAAATACAGCTGCAATGCCTGATGGATTTGGATTCGTAGTGGAAACCATCAGAGCAGCCATGAAGCCGGCAGTAGTTTTTGATGCCAGAGGACCTGTGAACACATTCCTGGAAAAATTAGAAGCGCATTTTTTGCTGTATCCAGTTCCGCAACATCAGAAGGTTAAAACTGCACCAATTCCATTGTCCAATTATATTAGCTACAGGAGCATTGAGGGCCGAAGCATCGAACTGTATAAGTGCATCGGAAAATGTCTGCTGGGAGAACCAGGAACGCCGACTTACGAAAATTTCAAACTAGCAATTTTGAGAGCGTTTCCTGTGGTTAAAGACCATGCCAAACTCGAAGCTGAATTGTTTAGCAAGTACCAACAGCGGGTGGGCGAACTATCGGAATTTATTTTGAGAAAAATACAAGTCTTTAAATTATTGTATGGTACGAGGCCGGACCCGGAGATTATCCAGATAATCCTGCCCAGATTGTTAACATCTATACAAGATTTCATGGAGCTAAGAAATCCCGTGACGGTGAATAAGCTGTTTGAACTCGCCGTGCAATTCGAGAGGCGGTGAGCGGCCGAAAATCAACGAAGGCAACCGTATGAGCAGCGGCCGCAGACGAACCAGAATGCCGAAGGAAGAAACAGACGATGGCCGAGAACTACTGGTACCAGTCAAAATGCGAGCGGTCAACCGCGCCAAGTACAGCGCCAACAAAGTAATCCCAACTACGGAAGAAAATCATTCACCCCAGACAGAAGCCGGCAACAGAAGAAAACACCCGCAAAGCATTTAAACTTGTAAGAAATATTGCGGGGAAGGGGGTGCAATATTCCGAGGAGAAGAAACATCCCTCTGAAGTACATCTCAATACGGTCATGGTGAGAAATATTGAATTACCGAGACTACAGTTACTAATTAACAACGTACCCGCTACAGCTCTTTTAGACACCGGCGCTCAAGGAAGCTGTTTAGCAGAAGATTTTTTTAAGAAGCACTTTCGTAGATATCGTCTGCACAGCGTGGAGGGAATGAAGGTGGTAGCAGCCCAAGGAAAAACGTGTCAATGCATGGGAAAAATCGAGCTGTACATCAAAATCGGCGAAGAACAAAAAAAAATTATGTTTCTTGTAGTGAAGAACCTCCAAGCATCAGTTATTTTAGGAACAGATTTCTTTTCAGCTGTGGATGCGAAAATCGATTTTGAAAACTCCACCTTGCAAGTAACCATGGACCCAGTTAAAAAGAAATCAACACCTCCCCCTGAAGTGGATTTAAGCCATCTAACGCCCGAAGAACAGGACAAGTTTCGGGAATTGGTAAGTAATTTCGCTGATTTATTTGATGATATTCCAGGATTCACCCAGATCGTAGCACACGAAATTAAATTAACTACGGATGAACCTATACGTCAGCGTCCTTACAAGTACGACAAAGTTAAGGAGGAAATAATAAAATACCATATTGATGAAATGTTAAGAAACAAAATAATAACTCCTATTTCTAGTGCATATGCGAGTCCGGTGGTTTTATGTAAGAAAAATAATGATTTGCCGTTAACTGATCCATTAAGGTACAGGTTCGCTATTGACTACAGAAAGCTTAATAGTATAACAAAATTTCCAACTTACCCACTTCCGGTAATTGATGAAATTCTAAGAAGTATTAAATCAACAAAATACATAACCACGCTAGATTTGACATCAGGATATTTTCAGATAAGCATAAAGCCGGAAGATGTTCACAAAACAGCATTCATAACAAAATACGGTACATATGGCTTTTTGCGTATGCCTTTTGGATTGTCGGGAGCCCCGGCCACGTTTCAGAGGTGCATGGACAAAATTTTAAGGCCGGTAATAGGAAAAAGTACATTTATTTATCTTGACGATATAATTGTTACTTCAGAGTCGCTGGAAGAACATATTAAAGACCTTCGAGAAGTCTTTACTCTTTTGAAAGATGCAGGACTTAAAGTGAACATTAAGAAATGTAAATTCGCGGCAAAAGAACTCAAATATTTAGGGTACAAAATTTCTCAAAGGGGGATCGAAACAGATAAATCTAAAGTTATAGCAGTGAAAAATTACCCAATTCCGAATACAGCCAAAAAGTTAGCGACTTTCTTGGGTATGTGCTCATATTATAGAATTTTTATTAAAAATTTCGCAGAAATTGCTGAACCATTGTTAAAGTTGAGAAGGAAAAGAGTTCGTTTTGCGTGGTCTTCAGAAGCAAACGCCGCGTTTGAGAAGTTAAAAGAATCTTTAATTAATGCACCGGTTCTAAAGTTCCCAGAGAAAGACAAGGGTCTAGAAATTTATGCAGACGCATCAGATTACGCAATCGGAGCCGTGTTAACACAAAATAGAAAAGCGATTGCCTTTTTTAGTCGTACATTGAATGATACGCAAAGAAATTATTCGGCAACGGAGCGTGAAACTTTAGCAGTGCTCGCAGCTGTTCAAAAATTTTGTGTATATTTTGGGAGTTCTCCCGTAACAGTATATTCAGATCACGCGGCAGTTACCAGATTATTTTCAGGAAAGAATCTTTCGCCACGCTTAATTCGGTGGACCCTAAAGTTGCAAGAATTTAATCTCATTATCAAACACACACCGGGAAAAGACAATGTAGTGGCCGACGCATTATCCAGAATAAAGTTAGACGAGAACGGCGAGAAAATAAAAATTGCGATGCTTCAGGCAAAGGTCATTGACTCTCGAGAGACTGTAATAGAAGAAATTGCTAGGGATCCCGAATTCGGAAATATTTATAATTATTTAAAAGACCCAGATAACTTCCAGCATATAGACATTAATGCAATACGAAGCAGAGCACAGAACTATGAAATCATTGATGGTCTCTTATTTTATACTAAAGTTACGAATCAAAATAGTGAATACAGACCAGTCATCCCGGCCAAATTAATTTTAAGTATCTTGCAAGAGCTAGACGATTCGCCTGTCTCGGGCCATTTTGGTATAAGGAAAACGACACAACGCGTACGCGAGGCGGTATATTTTCCGCAATTACAAAAGATAGTTAAAAATTACTGCCAGACTTGTCACACGTGTGATATAAATAATGACGTAAATTTCCACCTGGCCGGGTTATTAACTAGTATTAAGTCTAGGTTCCCCAATGAAATAATTGGTATTGACCTCTTAGGGCCCTACCCAAGGAGTCATGCAAATAAGGGACGATTTTTATTAGTCATTGTGGATCATTTCAGTAAATGGGTTGAGTTGATACCACTTAAGCGGGCTTCAGCAAAAGTCGTTGCAGATTCATTTTTGAACAAATATATTTTAAGATATGGATGTCCAGCAAGGTTGATTAGCGATAATGGCACCCAGTTTGTAAGTAGTACATTTAAAATTATGTGTGACAAGTTGGGCATTAAGCATATGAAAATGGTACCCTACCGCCCACAATCAAATATAGCGGAACGGGTAAATAAAAATACTGTGAAATTGATTAGAAATTATGTGCAAAAGCACCATTCTAACTGGGATGACTGCGTCGAAGAATTTGCATTCGCAGTCAGAACAGCTAAGCACGAGACAACGAAGAAATCCCCCGCCGAATTGTTTTTCGGCAGGAAGATAATGACCCCCTTAGACAAATTATTTTATGTGAAAGATAGAGCGCCGGAATTTCAAATTGCTGAAATAGAAAAAATGTTAAAAGAAGCAGAAAAATGCTCCCGGGAAGCGCAAAAGAAACAGAAGCAATATTATGATTCAAAAAGAAGAACCGTAGAATATAAAGTGGGGGAGGAGATGTTGAAACAGGCGCATGCACTTTCATGCGCAGCAAAAGATTCGATCTCAAAATTTTGCCCAAGAGGGCAAGGGCCATTTCAGATAATCAAAATAATTGAATGCCGTGCATATTTAAAGAATGAGAAGGGAGAAGAGACTGTGGCAGATTTCGTCCAAACAAAACATTATTATCGAAGAGCTAATAATAATATCTTAAAGGACTTTTTATAGGGTCCAGCCTCACAGAATTTTTCTAAGATTCAAGAGCCCCAACCAGGCCCCTCAACAACAAAAGAACTCAGTTTGAAAAGGAGGTTACCAGAAGAGAGGAAGCCGCAGCCGAAGAGAAGACCACCCCAGAAAGAAAAACGGAAAAACGTTAAGCAAGAGTCTCAGCGACCAAAGCGTTTGAGGAAGAAACATCCAAATGAAAATACCACGAAAGCTCTCCCACTACGGAGGGAACCGAACATCGAGAAGCGAGCCGCCGAAGGTGCCAATCCACAACGAAGGAGCCTACGAGTGCAGGAGCAGGAAAAAGCCAGTCTGGAGAGAGAGCGGGGACTTCAGCAGAAACGGAAAGCGCCACCCACCATTCGTCCCAACAAGATATTTCTGGAGGAAAGGAGATCGACCAAACGAAAGGCGGGCCCAGAGTTTCAATCTAGGAGTACCAGACAAAGAATAGCCCAAGCTACAGTATATCCAACCTTTCAGAAATGGACAAAAAAACGCCTAACAGACTGGCAGAAAGATAAGTAGATTCTTTATTTTCTTTTAAAATTCACACAGTTATGTTTCTGATTTAAGTGCAAGTTGCAGATTTAAAAGGGAAGTTACCCGAGTCAAAAGCCGGTTGCCGAAAGCGTAAAGGACACGCTTGAAGGAACAACTTAATTATGCAGCGGAAGAAATTCGAGAGTTCAGTTGAAAAACTGTGAGACTTCGTGAAATGTTCTTTGTAATCCAGAACATGGGATTCATCGATTTTAGTCAAAAGACTCTCTGTAAATAGGAAATTGAATTGTGTTAATTAAAAGCAACTAGTACGTAAGTTGTATAGCAAAACTGTTGTATTATATTTTTCTATGTATAAATAATGAATGCATTTAATGTAAAACTGTTTTCTATGTAATGCATGATTTGTTGTAAGCCTTAAGCACTGGTTTTGTTTATATCGAATATTTTGGAAAAGCGTAAAGGATACGCAAGTTAAAATTAAAATGTAATGTAAAAGCGTAAAGCGCGCTAAATTAGAAAGTGAATATATAAGTGTTATTTAACGCAATGAGCATTTAAAGAAAATTTGAATTGAAGATTGAAAGAATGAATTATATGTATGAAATGCAATTGAAATGTTTGAATGTTGTACGTAGTGTTCTCTGGTTTCACACAAAAGTTTAAAGTTCATTTTATGTTAGAACCTCAGGGCATTTCAGATTTGTTTTAGGGGAGGTCTGAGGTCTTGAAAGTCGAAGAATTAACCCCAATAGAATTGAAGTCAGGTGGTAGTTGTGAACACTTGACAAAGTAAAACTGCGTGTTTTTCACAAACACCACATTTGGCCAGAGAACAAGGGGGAAGTTTTAAAAATGAATGAGTGTAAAATGAATGCTTTTGGCGAAAAGCGCTAATAGAAATTAAAAAACGCGAATACCTAAAGCGCGAATAAAAGTCGTTACGGAAAGCATCAGAGGAAGGGAATGTTGTACTTTTCAGGTGAAATGTACTTATAATATGAAATTAAGACTTATTTCCTTCCAGATTGGAAGGAACCAGTGAAGCCAAATTCCTGATGGATCTTTTTAATGTGAAGAAGAAAAAGGATGAAAAATTATTGTATGTTAAAATATCTAAGACACAAACAGAAATTTAAACTAAATTTAAAACTTACAAGTGTAAAGGATGGCGAATAGGAAGGAAAATTTAGATTTAGAATTTAGCATCTTCACTAAAAGCCGATTTTAGGCTAGTTAGTTTCAGACTACTAAATTATGGGAGCAATTATGTAGCATTCAATATTTTAATTAACCAAATTATTTTTAGTTTGAACTTTCCTATCGATATCTCAAAGTTTCAGTTGCTGCCCGAATTTAGCGCGAGCCTGATATTTATGCAAATCGCATATATCGGATAGCAATTTAAAAGGCAGGAGTTAACGAGAGGAAAAACAGAGTCTTGGATTTATCGCCGTAAGGCTGTGCGCGCAAGGATTTCCTATGTCTACTGAAAGTTCGCCTTCATAGGCAATTGCAATTACTAGTGCTTGCTAGTGAAATTCGCATTTATTGCATTTCACTAAGAGTTAGGCTTCCCTCGCCGTCCTACTTAAAGTTAAGTTAGGTATTTGAATTGTTAACACACTTTATTTCATATTATTTTAGTTCAGCCCAAGTAGTGGCTTACTCTCAAGTTAGAGAGTTGTAATTATTTGAATTAAAGGGTCACTTTAAACCCTCCTTCTGACTTTGTAGTTCTTCAACACTAAAGAACATAGCCTAGATTTGCTCACTGTCCTCCACATAGGGTTTCACAGTTCATGCTCACGAAAAAAGTTAAGAGATTGAAGGAGAAACCTTATAAATTTAGAAGTCAAATAACAAACATTAGCGTTACATTTTCAAATTCTCACATAATGTGAACGAATAGCGTTATATTATATATATATTCGTTATATTACATATATATAGCGTTATATTATATATATATATATATGTTACTGAAATTTAGATTATAAGTTCTTTTTCTTACATTTAAATATTGAGCGTTGTGTCTAAAAATATTTGTATTCCACCATCACTGTAATTCATAAAACATTTTTTAAAGGTTGAACAATATAACGTGAACAAAAAATTGATAATAATATTTCAAACTGTGTTCTCGTGACTGAAAACCTTTCATAAGATTAGATTGTTCTAGGAAAAAAAACATGGAGGTGGTACGAAGATCCTGACAAGTGATTCTTGTTCCTTTTAAGGTATTTTTTCAGTATTTCCGGGGCCCCTGTTTACTAAATATTTGGTCAATTTATAAAGTTAAGTTTATTTGCTTAAATAATATTTTATTGTCATTCTTTTAATAGCTTTTATTTTATATTTATATCACTCTATTTAAAATTCAAGATGAGCCATTTATACAGTGGCTCACATTTCTTTTCGGACGCTTGTGCTTTTCAGTTTTATTTGCAAATACCAGTTAATAAATAATAAAAAAGAGGCTTTTTCACCTATATCATTGATAATCTTTGCTAATACTTGCTTGTTTTGGAAAAAGTTTTTCAAATCATTTTTGGGTAAAAAAAAAACTATTCAAAAATTTCTGAAAGTGACCTCACATAAGTTGTTGTTATGATTAATCTCACTTGTCCGTCCTAATCAAAATAAGCCACGTATTTTATGGTGGCAAGGAATACACGATTACGCCTGTCCTTGGGAAAAGTCTTGAGATTTATACATGTGTGCAATTCATACTATCTGTAGTTTCATTCCGAACTTGATGAAATTTGCACACTTTAACTTCAACAGAAAGGTCACTGTCTACGTAAAATTCGACGGTCACTCCACGGGGTCCACCTGATCGTTTACATTAGGACACTGTGTAGAGAAATTAGGTTTTTAGAAGCAGGAGACAAGTGACGGGGGACGTGAGCACTGTGCACCTACCATACTAGTTAATCAGTACAGCACCAAGTCCACCATTAACTAGAACAGCCCAGATGCCAAGAGGAGGCGGTCACACTAGACGTCTGGCTGAATTAATATGCATTGATTATATATATAAATACAGTGTCTTATACGTCGTTCAAGATACATACATATTACATGATTTCCTAAGGTGACCTTAATAACAAATTATAATTACAAGCACAAATTACAGCTACGCACAGTTACACTTATTGTTACAGTGAATAATACTTTGACAACATATGACTTGATTAAAATATACTTGAAATACGTTGGACAGTCACCATATAACTTGATTAAAGTATGCATGGAGATATAAACACTATATATTGAGATGCGCGTGATATAATCGCGATTATATGCATTGCATACATATGCTAGAGCTACTTAATATAATACAACTACTTAATATAATTGGCTACTTAATATATACTTAATATGCATGGAAATACAAACACTATATATTGAGATGCGTGTGATATAACAATGATTATATACATTAGTTATATATGCGAGAGCTGCTTAATATAATATGCTACTTAATAAATATTTAATATGCATGGAAATATAAAAACTATATATTGGGATGCGCGTGCTCTAAGAATGATTATATACATTATATATGTATGCAAGAGTTACTTAATATAATACAACTACTTAATATAATATGCTACTTAATATTATAGTATATAATATAAACATTATGCGGTGCAGGATAAATTAGCACATGGTAGAGAATACAGTCGCAAAATGTTATGATCATAGTGATTTGGCTTGGATATATAAAATCATCTATAACTTCGATAACATTACACATGCATAAATGAATAAAGAAATATTTATGCATGGATAAATAAATATGCATACATTAAAATCACATTACACTTTGATTACATTACATCTGCATGTAAGCATGCGTTGAATTATTCTCATATATGATGGATTCACACTCATTGGCTACAAACGTAGTATTATAAGGCACATTATACATGATTCATTAGAACGGACAGACTCAGTACTCTATGCTTTAAGATAATACTATATGACTTTGCGGAGGTCCTTATCCAGTTCAGAAATTTTTTCCATCACCTTACTAATCTTAATTGTCAGATGTCGTTGTTTCACTAGAAATTTTAAGAAGGGATGTTGGTTTGTGATAGGGAATCTGGCGTGCGTTGCAGTAGTGAGTGAACAGCTGGTAAGGTAGTGCTCTGGAGTGCCTACTTCTCCGCATGTGCATCTGTCTGTTGCACTGATTCTAAATCGGTGGAAGTACTCTTGAAATGGGCCGTATCCGGTAATATACCTGACCAGATGTGGGTTGCTAACTAACCGCATCGGGTCTACCTACCAAAAATGATAGTATGCCCTGCGGCCTGTTGTGCTGCAATCCCACTCTTCCTGCCGTACCTTTGAGTCTCAGTGACTTTTTCAGGTGGGAAATAGGCCAAAGGATGTTGACATGGGTGTGTGCCTCTTCTGTGGCAGCCTCTTTAGTAAGGCGGCTACCGTTTCATTGCCGTCGTGCCCAGGGTGGCCTTTCACCCAATCTATTTTAATGTTCCTATTTTGGTACTCACGTAGATCATTTTGGATTTCTGTGATTATGACCGAGGAATGTTCCGGGTTGCTAATAGCCTGGAGAGAGGAGAGGCTATCAGTTTTGATGGATGCTCTATAAAGATTTTGATTGAGCTCATAGCGGATGGCTTGAGCCATGGCCACAGCTTCTCCTTGAAACACACTACTGTGTTCACGCAACTTCCCTTTCCATTCTGTTACACTGAGCTTGCACAGCCACGTAGGCGCATCCGACCTGATCATTAATCTTGGAGCCATCTGTATAAATGACCATGTTTCTAGAATGTCCTGTGTCGGTGCCAAGAGTGTTAATATGGATGCCAAGTCCTTTCTGAACAGGGTGAACGTGTTGTTTGAGGACTGACGTTTCGTAGTCAGCCGGGATGTAGGTATAGTCGTCAAAGACGGCGGAGCGTCTGAGTTGCTTTATGGTTTGCAGTATTGCTGCTTCTTCTATTCTGATGTGGAGTGGAAGCAGGCCTGCTAATACGTTTATTGCGTCCGTGGAGGAGGTTCGATATGCCTTCGTGACATTGAGTGCGAATGGCCTTTGTATTGTGGAGAGGAGTCTAAACATTTTTCCTTGCATAGGAAAGGCCCATATCGCGGCAAAGTAGGAAACAATCTTCTCTATGACTGTCTTAAATAATACTTTTTGGATGTGAGGATTGAGACCCCACTTATGGCCCTGGTATCGACGCAGTTGTTTGGCTACGACCGATGTTCTGGTCTTCAGCTACATGATATGCGGAATCCAGGATAACCTTTCGTCGATGGTAAGCCCCCCCGGGGGTCCACGCAGAGAACTCTGCGAAGCTACTGGCTAGGATCTGTACCTAGGCGGTCTTGGCCACGGAGGTATACAAATCGCGAACCTAGTGGTTCTGGGAGTTCGGAAAAGTCAACTATTGGACGGCACGATGTCCGGCATGTCCGGAGGTTCTAGAAGTCCTTGAGTAGCGCCCCGGTTATGCTGGGTAATGGCCCTCTGCGACGGGCTGGTAGGAGCAATAACGATCAGCGTACATTCTGCAATCACTTCACCTTTCTTAATAACTCTCGCCTTGTTAGTTACATTGGCAACTCTCACCGGTATAAGGGTCCCTGACAGGTCTACGAGTGCTGAGACTATTAGTATTCCTTTAGGGCTATTGCAATTCTTGGAATATTCCATGACGGCGTAGCAGAAATTTCTGTTATCGGCTATGGATCCAGGAAGTAAAATTTCTATTCTTGCCGGTATTGTGATATCGTCTTGAGCTATGATTTTGTGGATAGATTTCACTCCTTCATCATTAATCCCGAATAAGGTTATGTCTTCAGAGGCAGAATGCAGTTCGTTAGTTTTAATATCCAAGGAAAATTTGTATTTTCTTAGAAAGTCCAATCCGAGTACGCAAGGGTCTGTAATTTCTGCTACATATGCCATGTGATCGTAACGGCACTTCCAAATGTGATATTAATGTTTAATTTTCCTTCTATATGGATCTTCTCGCCGGACACAGTCTGGAGGGTAACATAGGGCGGCGTCCAGATAAGTTTACCTTCGAGTTGTTGAGCCAAATCTTTTCGAATGATGGTAACATTGTCTTCCATGTCGATCGTCATATTACTAGGAACTCCACTGATGTGTCCCATGATGAAAAGTCCGTTACTGCCTCCACTCACTGCAGAAATCTGAAGCGCTTTAAACTGGCGCTTTTCAGTATCTGGCAACCTCCGCCCCGCGAGATGAGTTTAATTGAATTAGTTTCCCTACTTCTTGATAGGATTTTGTCTCAACGTTCGTGCCCTGGGGTGTTCTGCAGTTTCTTCGAATGTGCCCTTCAGCGCCGCAGTTCCAGCGCTTTACGGTTGGTTTCTTTTCCCCAATATTTCGTGTCAAGGCATTTACTTTTCTGGTTAAATCATCTAGGCGAGCAGCCATTTGATCCACTGGCTCTGGGACTTGCGCAGCTCTGATTGGGTGTCTGCGAATTGCTTGCTGGGCTGCCTCGAATTCTATGGCGTACACCAGAGCCCTTTTTAGCTCTTTCACATCAGCCACGCGCAGTGTTTTCTGTATTTCAGGATACCGAATACAATCGATAAAGTACTGCGGGGACAGAATTTTCCTTGTTTCTGTCGGGCATTCTGAAAAGGCGAGGTCAGACAGCCTTTCAACATCCTCGGCGAGCTCCTGGAGCGTTTCCGTAGGATTCTGTTCACGGGATTTCAACTGAAGCCTGGTGTAATCTTGTAAACACTTCTCTCCAAAACGCAGCTTCAAAGCGCCGGATAGAGCATCGAAGTCTAGTCTCTGGTTTTAAGGAAGAGTCTGCAGGATGTCCGCTGCGTCTGCTCTCAGAGAAGCGGGAAGATGACAGGCCTTAGCTTGGGAATCCCATCCATTCGCTTCCGCAACTGCAGAAAATTGTGTCTTATACATTTGCCAGGAAGTCTTGCCATCATACGTCGGTAACTTCTGAGAGGAATGAGTAGGCACGGGTAGAAATTTAAAACCATATGAATTGCTTCCTGCCGTCGCTACGAATTTCTTTAAGGTATCAACTTCTTTCGCAACTGCAGAAACCTTGTCATCAATTTGTTGTTCGATTTGGTGTTTGACGTCAGAGACTCTTCCTTCGATTCGTTGCTCCACAGCAGAAACTCTTCCTTCTATTTGTTCTTTTATAGAAGAAACTTTTCCTTCAATGTGTTTAACTTTATTTTAACAGCGTAAATTTTGCCTTCTATAGCCTCGAATTTATTTTCTATTACGCTGGCAATTTCTCTTTTCATTTCCTCTTGACCTGCTTCAATCTTTTCTTGAACAGCCTTGATTTCTTCCTTAACAGATTCCTGAACAGTCTTCATCTCTAACAGATTCTTGACCAGCTTTCATCTCTTCTTAACAAGCTTCCATCTTTTCTTTAACGGAATCTTGGCCAGCTTTAATTTCTTTTTTAAATGCAGCAAAGAGTTCCATAAATCGCCTTAATCGTACTTCCATTGCTTGTGTAATTGGCATTCAAAATTCCAATTCCTGACACCAAAAATTGTTGCATGCGTACGGCTTCGTTATGGATTGAATGCACAGGTCGTTAAGAAGTTAACAAAGTTTATTCTTTCCATAAGAAATAAATCAAAACTGCTGAAATATTTCTTCAGAGATACACGCAGAATATCACAATATCTCAAGCGTTTAGCAAAACTCAATTCAAAACAGATAAACTAATTCTATAAAACCGCGAAATCGCTGCAGCATTAAGTAAACAAACAGCAATTCGCTTTGAACAGCTACAACTACGACAGAAATTGAGATGAGGTGTTTCAATTCAGCTTTTATAAGCTTTTTAATTAATCACTAGAACAATCTCGATTTTTCTAGATTTTTCTGGATGGCAAGAGTAATTACTAGATATTTATTTATTAAATATTAAATGCACGCGCTCTTTTATTTTTATTTTTCTGACGCAGCTTTCTCTTGAAAACTCGTCTGCGTTTCACCGGAAAATAAACCAATTTTAATTACAATTCTAAATAAGTAGCCAAATAAATATGAAATCCGTAACAATATTGTACTTTCAAGCTTTGTTATAAAAGGTGCGAAAAAAATAATGTTTGTTTTCCATCTACAGTCTAAAGTCTAATCTACAACTTTACTTGAGCTTTTAAATTTTGAACAATTTTTTTTTATTTGTGCGTTTAAGGTAAAATTTTGCACAATGCACCTTGAACCAAAATAAGAGGGGAATCACTGTCTGCTTAAAGTTTCGGGAAATCCCCCCATCTCGTTAAATAAAGCCTTTTCACTTTGCATAACTCTCTTGCAAAGTCGAGTACTTCAGCTAGTAACTGAAAAAATTTGAAAGAAAAATTAAATATATTACACTTTCAGAACGACAAAACATTGCTGCGGGGAAATTATTTTAATATTTTAATTGGGGTAGTCCAACACATTTCTTTTAAATCGCTGACTTTGATGGCTATATTTAAAAGATAAATATATTATCAGTAACAACACACTTCTTTTATATCGCTGGTTTTTGTGGTTAAATTTGAAACATAAATACACTCACGTTTGTGAAAATTGCAACACCATGAAGGACTTACGCGAGTGAGCTGAAATTTTCAGGAAATGCAAAGTAGCGCATGATATGCAAATGATTAGAATTGCAAATCCGTAGCGCATGCGTATGCTGAGCAGCGCCCTCTGAACGGCTGATGGATCCGAATAAATAGACGGCTGTAGCGAGGCGTGTATGGTTATCGGTGGTTATCTGC